>JAWNMR010000348.1:0-57019 GCA_035043845.1 Drosophila picticornis
TTGTCCCGTGCCATCATTCTAGTGAAAAATCGGTCCGGTCTATTTCTTCCATGCAGAGCCTTTCTGAATTCGAGCTCTCAACTGCATTTGGTCACGTCTCGTTTGGCGCAACAGTTGCCTTGGCTGGGTAGTCACAGGTGGAGATCAACGTTTGATCTAAACCGCACTGTTGATTTCAAATTGTTGATAAACGTGACAGCTGCAGCGAGCCCATTGCATCAAGCACTAAGGAGGAATTGGAGTGCGAACAGCATTTCGTGAAGGCTTTTATTATTCTATCTTCAGGCGAGTACACTGTTAACTTGTCATTTAAACTTTTTTTCATCGATATGGACGATCGTTAAATTCAAGTTTCCGTGGAGGTTAAAATATCATTTCATTACATTATGAGGGTTTTGTTTCAATTACTTTAACCTGCCAAGTGCCCTGAACGTTTATGTTTATACAATTATTTATGAAAAGACTTATATATATTAACTTAATTATAAAAAAAAATTATGTAATAGAAGTAGTCTGCCCCAGGGCAGGACATTTTCAAAAATAATAATATTTAATAAGCATTTACTTTACTCTCTTTATGTTTTTTGTTATGATCCAGTCGAGGTGATAATTGAGTCAAAAATATATATACAACAGAAATATATACATATATATATATATATAGATATATATATATCCGTTAAATGTATATATCCGTTAAATTTACCATCCGTTATGTTTAAATATCAGCTAGAATAGCTCTTTAGATTTTAATCAATTTTTCAAAATAAATTGTATTACAATAATCTTTTTATTCTCTGGTAACGAAGGTGTCCCAAATTTTAAGGCTATAGTCACACATCCGCCAACCCCTTGCCTCTTGTTTTTGAGTTAAAGTCGGTCAAATTTGATATGAATTTTAATGGCAGCTGCTTTTAAAAACCGGAAATAAATTTTTAAGGCCACACGCAAGCCCAAATCCGCGTATCTCCCACAATTCTATAGTGACCAAACTTGGAACGAACCTTGTTGGTTACCTCCTCCAAGGATTGGCATATAACTTTCAGATCACGTCCACACCCTCCTCCAGGAATTGTACATAGCTTCCACAAGTGTAAGCTCGATTCACCAAATTATGAAAGTACTGTTAACTACCCCAATTGGATAGCCACGCCTATTCTGGCTCGCTAAACCGATATACCTATTAGTGTAAATACATAAGACCATATATCACACATAATTTGAAAGCTAGAGTCACCAAATGTAAAAGGTATATTACTAGTAGCAACCTTCCAAAATACGGAAAACAATTTTTAAACCACGCCCACTCCCGCACCAAAATCGATTAATAAAAATCAATTTATCCCGGAATTTAAGAGCAGCTACTGAACTTGGCAAGTAGGTTAAAAAAAATTGTTTTTGGGCTATATTTTTGCTAATCTCCTTTAAATGCCACGCTCACTCATATGCTAATCAATAAAGTACATATACTTATCAGTGGAGAATCAATAAAGTTATTTCAAAAATGCATTTGTAACTAGTGTGACATAAATATATAATAATATTTATGTCGAACAAATGTAATAAATACAATTAATATTAATAGAATAACGATATTTTCTTACGTGTAAGTGCTGTTGATTTTGACGTATTGCTGCAATTTTATCACTTTGAATCGAACAATTCAAATCTTCTAATCATATACTTTTTCAACTATTTATAAAAAATTAGGTGTTTTTATTATTATTATCAATGAAGGGAAGAGTGGAAGTGCACCACGGCCTACACGATCTATTGTGCCCCCTTCTGAGCCAATAGCTTTTCCATCAGCCCCAGTTCCCGCTTGAATGTGAGGATCTTTTTTGGGTTGATGTCTTCTAAGTCTCTGAAATTCAAATCATGCATCGCTAGCATGCTGCGTCTTTTTCTAGTTAAAGCGACACCTTCTGCTAAGATGTGCATGAGGATTTTTTTTCTCTTTCACAAAATCTGCACAGATCGCTATTATATATACCTAGTTTAGTTAGATGGCTTCTAAGATTATAACCACCTAGCTTGTCGGTGTCTTGCTGCCTCTGACAAGCTGTTCTGTTGTTGCCTCTGTCTCTCCTCATTTCTAAGTTTAAGTCGGATAGTGAGTTTCCCTATATCACAATACGGTTCTGGCCCTGTTAGGGGTCTTTCTGCCCCCATTCTTGCTTGCTTATCAGTCGCCTCGTTTTCCGCTACGTCCCTGTTCCCAGGGTGAGCCTGTTGTGAGTCCCGAGTACGTCAAGCTTTGGGCTTCAATGTTATCTTAGTCCCCATCATAGCGTTCAATGCTACTTGACTATCGAATATTATGGATAAATCCGTATTCCGATGGTTATGTTTCAGAAGTTGGACATCTTTATGGCTTAAGCCCAACTCCTTATGCCGTCATCCTTAAAAGCATGGTTTCTGCTTGAGCCTTATGGTATAGGAGTTGAGGCTCCAAGGGCCATTGTTGGGCAGGTGCGCATTGCTCCTGTCATACATACGCAGGTCATTCTTTTGCAACCTTTGCAGTTGTTTTTTCACGGTTATTAGCCGTAACTTATGTCGCCTAGTAAAGGGGACGATGAGTGATAAAGTGCTGTGTCCGTAGTCCTGCCTATCCTGTTTGCATGCTGCGTTGGGTCCAGCGGACTTAGTAAAGTGCTTCTAATTTTCTAATCCATCAACTTTCCAACGTTTTCAGTAAAAAATATGTTAAGCTGATGGGTCTGAAGGTCTTTGCTTTGGTAATGTCTTTCTTCCCTGCTTTGGGGATACCTTAACTCTCCTCCATGCTCCCTGTAATGTGTCCGAGGGCTAGGCTACTTACTAGTGTATTCCTAATCCGGGAGAGGAGTATTTCCTGGTCCGTTTGAAGGAAAGCTGGCGACATGCCGTCCAATCCTGGAGACTTATAGGACTGGAGTGTACCAATTGCTCAATTTAGTCTCTCCCTTTTAGCTGTCGACTTGGCATATGCCCAGTCGTCGCCTGTACATACTTTCCCTTTCGATAGCCTCTTCCTGCCGAGTTATGCTGCCTATGCAGTGCGTCTTGAAAAGTAGTTCTAGTTTCTGCATATTACTGCTCGTAAAGGAGTCATCCCTACGCTTTAGTACTAAGTTGGCATCAGGCGTTCGTTTCTCCAGCGCGCTATGGAGCCTGGCGCTTTCGCTTGTGCTAACTAATCTAATCTTCTTTCTCATCTCCTTAATAATAGGGCGTTTGGATGCTCGTTCTGATCACTTAAAAAGTGAGTGAGGGTGCAAAATGTGGACTGTATTACCTTATGGTCATCGTATAAAGTGAACCAATAATTTGGCGGTTCAGCGGACTGCCAATTTGTAAGGCACTTAACTTGTTGCTGCTGGGGTTAGAACATCCACTGGCCCGAGCTGGAAATTGTTAATGAAAAATACGGCTTGTTTCTTGGCAAGCGCAGTGCCGAAGCAGAAGAAGTGCACAGGAGATTCTTCCTCATCCTCTTCTTTACAGATTCAGCAGAAGTCGTTGTAAAGAATCTAGAGTCAGTTAGCATGTGTTCTAACCAGCCAGAGTCCTGTTATGATGCTGACTACTGTACAGCAGCTCATATGACTGACCTCATACAATTCTCTACTGTGTTTTGCGTTTATGTTTGGCTACTTTTGGTGTGATATGCGACCGCAGTTTACATTTCGCTATTTGTCGTTAGATGTGCGAATACTATCTTCATTTATTTTGAGCCAGAAACATAAAAATATGTTCCTTATCAGTGAGGAGGGGTAATAATGTGCCTTTTCTATCTAGCTCATCAGCCTTGGAATATAATATTATGCCGGTTTAGCCCGGTATTGCATTTGACATAAAAAAAGGAACTTCCAGTCGAAATACGACTGGCTGTCAACGCATTTTACAAAACTTAACTTGTATATTTGCTGCTTGGAGCCAGCATGTTCTACGATTCGCTGTTCGTTGGGCACTGGCACAGGGCACAGTCCAGGCTCGTGTCTGGACTACAGTTCTTCCTTGGCTGAGTAGTCACAGGTGCTGGTCAACTTTTGAGCCAAAACTTCAAATACCGCATTGGATGACGTCTCCATTGTTGATGCTCGACTGGATGAGATTTTTTGACGGTTTTGGGATGTTAACAGCTACAGCGAGGCTAAGAAGGAACTGGAGTGTGAGCAGCATTACGTGAAGGCTTTTACTCGTCTATCTTCAGCCGAGTACTCTGTTAACTCGTCATTTAAGCTTTCTTCCATCGAGTTGGGCGATTTCTCTGAATATTGACCAATGCAAATATTTTCTTCCACGTCATCAAATTCTAGTTGCCGTGTAGGTTAAAATATCATTTCATTACATTATGAGGGTTTTGTTTCAATTACTTTAATCTATCAAGCGTCTCAAACATTTATGTTTATGTTGTTATTTCCATAGTACAATTAGACAATAATTTATGAAAAGACTGACACATGTTAATTTAATTATAAAAAAAAAATTACATAAGAAAATAAGTCTATAATAATTATGCCTATTAAATATGCCTATTAAATATATAATAGGCATTTACTTTACTCTTTTTACGCCTGTTGCTGTGCTCCATCCATCCATTATGTTTAAATATCAGCTAGTATAATTGTTTAGATTCTAATCCATTTTCCAAATTGAATTGTATGACAAAGTTGATATGTATATTTTATGGCCACACCCAAGCCCACAATCGCCAAAGCCAATATTTCGGAAGATATAAACCACAAAATCCGCGTATCTCCCACAATTCTGAAGATAAAGTCACCAAACTTGGAAGATACGTTGCTAGTAACCTTCTCAATAATCGGCATATACATTTACAGATCATCAAATTTTGAAGGTATTGGTAACTCCTCCAAGCCATCGATAAAAAAATTGGATAGCCACTGTGACTCCCTAAACCGATACACCTATTAGTGTAAATCGATAAGACCATATACATCACATAATTCAAAAGCTAGTCACCAAAAATTTTTTGCTTTCAACTGCAACAACGCTAACAACAAGAGGAAAATTGCTATAGTTGAAGATGAAATCGACTTCGATGCAGTGCCGTCTACTTCTGCTCGAGTTCGTGCAGCACCACAAGCGCTCGGGGATCTACTGTCAGATTTTGATGCAGATGTCGAGTCGGTCGACATGAAAGAGATGGTAATGTCTGGTTCACCAATATACCCGCCGAGTGTGTCTACTCGTAATGAAGTTACTCATGATGAGAACCCTGATCAAAGCACTACCGCTGAGATAAGCGATTGTTCTCTATCAAATGCACAGAATGTTGAAACTATTGAAACTCGGCCAACAAGACCTTCTAAGCCTCCCCCACTAATTGCTGAGGGTATTACAAACTTTGGTGGACTACTGGAAGCACTAAATGCTGTCATGGCGCTTGACAGATTTATGCTTAAATGCAGTCGTTGTGGCACAGTAAGGCTAATGCCAAGCGGTGTAGACGCTTACAGAACAGTACAGAGATTGTTTACGGATAAGCGAATTCCGTTCCATTCGTACCACTTAAAAGAGGATAGAGGTTTGTACGTGGTGATCAGGGGACTGCATCCATCCCTGCAGAAAATTGATCACATCAAATTGATCACATCAGAGATGAGCTGGCCGGACTTGGGCACGCAGTGCTTGGTGTCCAAACCATCATAAGTCGCATTACCAAAACGGAGCTGAATTTGCGTTATTCGGAGTTGGATCCAGCTGCTAATAACAAAGAGATATACAATCTATGCTCCATCTCTCAAGTGCGCATTTCAGGGAAATGACTTGACCGCCATATGGACATCCCCCAGTGCCACCGTTGCCATTAATTCGGCTATACGATGAAGTACTGCCAAAAGCAGCATCGCGTGCAGTGTGGCTATGCACACGCAAATTAGGTGTGCGATAAACCTTTGGTTTATGCCTATGGAAGGTATGCCTAGCTTACTCGCGCGTTGCCATGGAGTGGAAGCTTTCGGCTCCGTCACGAAGGCCCGCTCAAGATTTACAAAAGTCGCGCCCAAGAAGCCCGGCACCCATTCGCAAGGAAAATTTTTCTTATGCTGATGCTGCCAGACTTCAAACGACTCCTCAGCTTCTGCAACAACTTGGACTACAGCAACAACAACAATAGGAACAGCGTCACCGTCAGCAGCAGGTTCATCTTCAACAACAACCTCAACAGCAACACCGCAGGCAGCCGCATCAGCAGCAACAACAACTTTTGTCAGATCTGCAAGATGCACCGCAGGTTCCTGAGCAACAGCGCACAAGAAAACTCGACGCCACAAAGTTCGCCGGATGCACACAGCAACAACAGAAACACCCGCAGCAACAACAGCAGCAGCAGCAACACCAACAGCAACAGCAACCACGACATAAACAGCAACACTAGCAATCACAGCGCCAGGAACATCAGCAGCTCCCATTTCAGCAATTTCAGCTAGTGCAGCAGCCTCATCTGTACCATGGGCTCTCTCAGCTCCAGTTTGTCAATCTTATGTCAAATTTCAACATGATAACCCTGTTGCACGATGCACTTGCAAACGGATAAGCCAAATTCCAATGAGTTGGAATTATTTATTCAACTCACTACTGCTCCAGATCGTACTACAGGCTACCAGGCTGAGATATCCGCCTTGCCAATCGTCCTTTGGATCGCTTCACTGCAACATCATACGCTGACTTCATTAAGTTGGCTATACGCACAATGTGCTGCCATTAAAGTCTCTACTGATCTAGGTAAAGTAGTCCTAGCGGGTTTCTATTGTCCACCGCGTTTTGTGTGGGAAATAGAAGACTTTAAATGTCTCTCTGGAATGATCAACACAATTTCTGTGGTGCACGTTGGACACTCGCCGTGTGATTACGCTTGTGGATTGCGTAAGATACTCCGTAGACCAGCAGCAATTGAATTTCATGTGTTCGCTGGGATCCAGTCTGATTGTCTTGGTATATTCGAGCAAATTGAGTTTAACTCCGATTGTTTGGTCAAACTTATTTGAAGTTTGAGTTGGGCAAGTGTGAGATTTGAGCAAGTCAGACGCGCCTTTGTTTCGGTCATAAATAAACTTGTTAATGTTAAATAGTTTAAACGCCGCCCAGATCTGAAGTATCATGTTTGCATTAAAAACGCTTTATGCAACGAACATCGATCACATCCCTTTTACCGTTGAGTACAGAATGTTTGGTTCTGAATGCTCCAAAGACACGTCCTCTACCTCGCAAGGTAAACATCATACGATACCAGTATGGATTGGAGCAGCTTGTCAACTTGAACATGGAGCTGAGTTCACCGGCTGATATTGACTATGCAGCGGAGTTATTCCTTCATGCTTGGCCAACTACCTTGTTGGTCTCCCAGAGATTTTGAATCTAGTAAAGCACAAGAGAGCACGTCGTCAATTTATGCGCTCACGCAATCTGTTGGATCTAAGAGACTTAAGGCGGGTTGCACACGAGCTGCGAAAGCTGCTGTTTGTCATTAAGAGCAAATATTTTCAAGATAGGTAACGCGTTATGTCAAGCGGCCCGACTTGGAGTCGATCAGATGCAGAGATTGCAACGGTGTTTGTGGATGAGCTGCAAGGTCGCTTCACGGCTTTTGCACTTGCATCTCCCAGCCAGGTAAAAGACACTGATACGATTACACCTATTGCCCCTAGTCAGATTCACTTACAGATTCGTAGGCAGTATACTAAGTCCTCTGGCTATGATGGCATTTGCTAAGGCCCTCGCAGAGAAGGGAGTGATGTTCTTGATGCTACTTTTTAACTCCATGGTTCGCATCCACCACTTCTCCACTCCGTAGAAGTACGCTGTAATTGCGATGATTCCAACGTCATATCAACCGATAAGCTTGTTGTCCACTTTCTCCAAAAAATTTGAAAAAAATATTTGTTGGAAGATTGTCGGCAGAGGCTCATTCCTGATGATCAGATTGGCTTTTGCACCACCGTGGTACACCAGAGCAAGTTCATCGAGCAGTAAAGCATGACCTCGAGGCTTTGCGAAAAAAGCTCTACAGCTGTACAGCATGATGTCCTGCTTTTTAAGCTTAAGTTTCTACTAGGAGCGAGCGATCAAAAATCCCCCGCATTGGAGCGGGTGTACCGCAGGGGAGTGTCCTTGGATCTGCCTTGTACACATTGTACACCGCGGACTTGCCAATCCCAGTAGTCAGAAACATGCTGCTTGCCACATACGCGGATAAAACTGTGTTCCTTGCTTACTGCACCACTGCTTGGAGGACAGCTGGGGATACGCAGAGGTTCTTGGATTCTTGGATTCTGTTAAACTGTTGTGGCCTAAGCTCAGCCCCATCCGAACCATTGCACAAGTTCTTTAGACCAGCCAGAATTAATATATATATATATTTATATATATATTACATGCATATTTAAACTTGCATGGCTATTTGACTCCTCACAACAGCGTACACATTTGACAACATTCTGTACATTCAACTGTTGCTGTGCTCCATCCATCCATTATGTTTAAATATCAGCTAGTATAATTGTTTAGATTCTAATCCATTTTCCAAATTGAATTGTATGACAAAGTTGATATGTATATTTTATGGCCACACCCAAGCCCACAATCGCCAAAGCCAATATTTCGAAAGATATAAACCACCAAATCCGCGTATCTCCCACAATTCTGAAGATACTCTGACTCCCTATACCGATACACCTATTAGTGTAAATCGATAAGACCATATATATCACATAATTCAAAAGCTAGTCACCAACATTTTTTTGCTTTCGCAGCGTACGGTCACACTAAAATTTTCGTATCGAAAAAAGATTTTTATTATTATTTAGTTTTTAATTTATTTTTTATTTTGTAATCAAGCAACCGATTTCCGTGTCGAATTCCTTCAATCAGTGTGATTTGTGTATGTGCCGCTGCTAGATTGTAAGTACTTGGTGGCCGCCATTGACGCCGATGCGCCACATACTACAGTTCCTTGGTGCACGCCTTCTCTTGCCTGGCCGACCAGCGAACACCGCTACAATCTGCGGTCTCGCCTGGTGACCAGCAACAGCAACAACATGGACTAATGGCAAATACTAACAATCACAAAAACTTTCAAAACACCGACAATGCCAAAACCAACACTAATAAAAACAAAAATAACACCAATATCAACGTCAATAATTTCAACTGCAACAACGCTAACAACAAGAGGAAAATTGCTATAGTTGAAGATGAAATCGACTTCGATGCAGTGCCGTCTACTTCTGCTCGAGTTCGTGCAGCACCACAAGCGCTCGGGGATCTACTGTCAGATTTTGATGCAGATGTCGAGTCGGTCGACATGAAAGAGATGGTAATGTCTGGTTCACCAATATACCCGCCGAGTGTGTCTACTCGTAATGAAGTTACTCACGATGAGAACCCTGATCAAAGCACTACCGCTGAGATAAGCGATTGTTCTCTATCAAATGCACAGAATGTTGAAACTATTGAAACTCGGCCAACAAGACCTTCTAAGCCTCCCCCACTAATTGCTGAGGGTATTACAAACTTTGGTGGACTACTGGAAGCACTAAATGCTGTCATGGCGCTTGACAGATTTATGCTTAAATGCAGTCGTTGTGGCACAGTAAGGCTAATGCCAAGCGGTGTAGACGCTTACAGAACAGTACAGAGATTGTTTACGGATAAGCGAATTCCGTTCCATTCGTACCACTTAAAGGAGGATAGAGGTTTGTACGTGGTGATCAGGGGACTGCATCCATCCCTGCAGAAAATTGATCACATCAAATTGATCACATCAGAGATGAGCTGGCCGGACTTGGGCACGCAGTGCTTGGTATCCAAACCATCATAAGTCGCATTACCAAAACGGAGCTGAATTTGCGTTATTCGGAGTTGGATCCAGCTGCTAATAACAAAGAGATATACAATCTATGCTCCATCTCTCAAGTGCGCATTTCAGGGAAATGACTTGACCGCTATATGGACATCCCCCAGTGCCACCGTTGCCATTAATTCGGCTATACGATGAAGTACTGCCAAAAGCAGCATCGCGTGCAGTGTGGCTATGCACACGCAAGTTAGGTGTGCGATAAACCTTTGTACGCTGACCCGAAATGTGCTAACTGTGGTGATAACCATCCAGCAAGCTGGAAGGTATGCCTAGCTTATTCGCGCGTTGCCATGGAGTGGAAGCTTTCGGCTCAGTCACGAAGGCCCGCTCAAGATTTACAAAAGTCGCGCCCAAGAAGCCCGGCACCCATTTGCAAGGAAAATTTTTCTTATGCTGATGCTGCCAGACTTCAAACGACTCCTCAGCTTCTGCAACAACTTGGACAACAGCAACAACAACAATAGGAACAGCGTCACCGTCAGCAGCAGGTTCATCTTCAACAACAACCTCAACAGCAACACCGCAGGCAGCCGCATCAGCAGCAGCAACAACTTTTGTCAGATCTGCAAGATGAACCGCAGGTTCCTGAGCAACAGCGCACAAGAAAACTCGACGCCACAAAGTTCACCGGATGCTCAAGCATCGAGAGCACACACAGCAACAACAGAAACACCCGCAGCAAAACCAGCAGCAGCAGCAACACCAACAGCAACAGCAACCACGGCATAAACAACAACACTAGCAATCACAGCGCCAGGAACATCAGCAGCCCCCATATCAGCAATTTCAGCTAGTGCAGCAGCCTCATCTGTACCATGGGCACTCTCAGCTCCAGTTTGTCAATAGTAGTAGGGAAATGGAGATTCTATGACAGGAAGTGGCTTATTGCTTTTGATTTTTAATTGCTTCATTATTGGAGTTAATTTTTTGGGTGGTGGAGTGACAGGTGTGAAACCTTTTTTAGAAAAATGTGTGGTTTTGGATCACGTATGAGACGTTTATGAACGAAGGGTATAGATTTATGGCTGACCCTTTTTTAATAGTGGGTTGACATGAGGTGGAGGATCACTCACAAGCACTTGTGTGTGCGTACGTGATTGTGTTTTTAAGGAGGATATTGTGTGTTACGCGTGTAACCTGTAACCTGTGTGCTGGACTCAAGTGGAAGATCAGGTAGCAGCTGCAGCACTGTTGTGCATTTGATTTTTTGAGGGTGGGTGCAATGATCAGTGGAAAGGTAGTGTTCGCTTCTCTTTTGTCACTTTTTGTCAATGTAAGAACTCATAGGATACCTCACACCTGAATGTTTTCCCACACAATAGTTAAAGTATTATTGTTGTAAACTGATGTTAAGTACGTACGTTTGCCACGCGCTGGTACCTTCTTCCCCCTTTTTACAGAGCACTCTGTTTAAGTGTTATGTTATGTTAATTTCACAATAATTTGAGCCTGCGTTGCTTTCTGCACCTGCGGGCTTCATACTCGGTTGAGTTTAAAATGTTTAAATAAAAGAACTTTGTTTTTTTTTTTTCAATTTTCATAACATATTTTATATTTTTATAAATAAAATGTTTACAAATGTGAAGATTTGTTTATTTTGATTGATATACGAGGTGTGTTCAAAAAGATTCGCGAATTTTGTGTTTTTTCAGATATTATTTATTTATTCATGAATATCTATTTTGTCCCCTTCAAAGTAATCCCCATGAGATATTATACACTTGTGCCAACGGTTTTTCCAATCATCGAAGCACTTAAAAAAATCTTTTTTTTTTATCTTGTTCAGCTCCTCCTTCGATCCCGTCATTATCTCGTCAAGCGTAGCGTAACGTCGTCCTTTCATGGGCCTCTTCAGTTTAGGGAGCAAGAAAAAGTCACTGGGGGCCAGATCTGGGGAATACGGTGGCTGCGGCATCATTAGTGTGTTGTTTTTGGCCAAAAAGCCACAAGCAACGATGTGTGAGCAGGGGCGTTATCGTGGTGCAAAAGCCAATTTTTGTTCTTCCACAAATCCGGGCGTTTCTGGCGGATTGCTTCGCGCAAATTGCGCATAACTTGCAGGTAATATTCCTTATTGACCGTTCTACCCTGTGGCAAGAACTCATGATGCACCACGCCCCTGCAATCGAAGAAAACTGTCAGCAAAACTTTCACATTCGACCGAACTTGGCGCGCTTTTTTCGGTCTTGGTTTGTGCGGCAGCTTCCATTGAGATGATTGTGCTTTGGTTTCACGTCGTAACCATAAACCCACGATTCGTCACCAGTTATAACCCTCTGGAGCAAATTTGGGTCGTCGCGGACAGAGTCCAATATCTCATTAGCAATGTTCATGCGATGCTGTTTTTGGTCGCAATTGAGCAATTTTGGTACGAATTTCGCGGCGACCCGTCTCATGCCCAAATCATTGATAAAAATCGAATGGCATGAGCCAATCGATATGTCTAGCTCCTCAGCAACTTCTCTAACAGTGATTCGACGATTGGCCAATACCATTTTCTCCACTTCATTAATTTTTTCGTCTGTTGTTGAAGTGCTCGGGCGTCCGGCACGCTCTTCGTCGTTCACATCTTCTCGGCCTTCTGAGAACATTTTGTACCACCGATAAACGTTGCTTCGGTCCAAGGTAGCTTCTCCGTATGCCACAATCAACATTCGGAATGCATCCGCGCACTTAATTTCGTTTTCACACAAAATTTGATACAGGTTCTTTGATCCATTTTTTTGAATAGGTAAAAATCGAAGACGATCCAAAACACGTGCAAGCAAAGCAGCTGTCAACAATTAAGTGAACATTCAAAATGGCCGAGCTTGTCGGCATAAGTGAGAGACATGAGTACCAACACAACGCTACAAAAAAATCGAAATTCGAAAAAACGTAACCCGCGAAAATTCAAAATTCGCGATTCTCTTTGAACACACTTCGTAGTGTAATTTTAAGATACATGTACATTATGAAAGTATATTATTATTATTATCAACTTTGCTTAACCGCTTTCTTAAGTTAGGGTATTGAAATATAAGACGATCCAGTTTTCTTTTATATGATACAAAGTAGTGACAAGCACATGTATCAACTCCATCTCTGGCTTTATCCGAAGACCATGAGCATCCTGTCAAGTGCTTTCCATATTTTGATTTAATTAGACGATAGTTTTCATACTCCAAGAAAAATACTCGGTATTCCTCCAACAATTTAGAATGTTTAGGGAAAATTACATCCTCAAACTCCTTGAGGAAATCATCAATTTTCCTTACATTTGTTTTAAATCCAATGTTCGAAATTACACCCATTCTGTTGTGAAAATTCTCCAAAAGCAGAAATGCAACTGAAGAATTTTTTAATCTTTATTTATTTAAGTGTCTATACTTGCATAACCTTCTTTTGTAATACTTGTCTATACTGGTTTACATCTTTTTTAATTTCTTTTCCCATCTTTCTTGAAATTTCAAAAACATAAGCGAGTTAAATCAATTTCTGTTTCATGTCCATAAGATACATCGAAATCTAAAAGTTGTATATCATACTTCCCAATTTTTGAACATTTTGGGATAACATAATTATTATATATAATACGACTTTGATTTTTAAGAATTGTGTTCCAACATAAAATTGAAGTGAAAAATATCCCTAATCTTATGAAGGCTCTCCATGATTCACTATCAAAGTCGATTTTATTTCCATATTGATTTAAAATTAATATGCATTGCTTATCGGATTTTCTAATCTTAAAATGATACTTTATGCTCTCAATCTTCGGATCATCAACTATTGTATCAGGCATCAAGAACACAAACTGCTCAAGCGTTAGCTGTATATAGTCTCTAAACGTCATTAATTGAATCCATTCCTCCTTTTCAAATCCAATGAAATTACGTTTATGCTGCTGCATCCAAACCATAGGTGTAAATCGTCTCGTTGTTGAAAAGCCACACTTTAATTTTAATTGTAGATTAAGAAAATACTCGAAACCAAAAATGAATTTTTCTTGAATTTCTTGATTTTCTTAGCTGAAGTGTGTCCATATCGATTGAAAAGTTGTCTCAAACTTGTGAATTGAATTATGAACGCTATTTAAAGTGAAGAGTCTTGACCATGCTTCTCAGTACATTATACACATTAGACGCAAAATGATTAAAATAGACAGAAGCAGTGTGTTCTTCTTGACTTTCAGTATATATTTGGAAACGATAGATAAATTTTTGTAAAAGAATTGGCCTTCATACAAGCTGGATCAATCATACCGAATTTCTTTCACTTCAAGCCTCCCTGATATAAAAGAGCTGAATGAAATAACTAGAAAAACCATTAAAATAACTAAACCGTACGTCGATGGATTGGATTGGTGAGATGGCGACATTTCTTATTTAAGCCTTGGTGATATATTAAGTGCATTAAATGGTTTCGCTACAGTTATTGTACGAGGTAGAGCTAAGAAACAGTTTTTAAGTAAATATTTAACTACAAAAATAGTTGATTTAGAATTAGATCGAAGTTTAATGCACTTTCAAAACTTTTTCACAAATTGTAGAATACATAAGAAACTAACAAATCAATGTGCTCTTTACAATTTAATAAGCTTTTTGTAATCTTAGAAAGCTCTAATTTTGAAATATATGATAATTAAAATTTGATTGTTTCATTATGTTCCCAAGTATAAACGAACTACAAAGTCTATAAGATTATAAATATTGAGTTTTACTTTATTCAATTTAGTCAATGGGCTTACATCATATTTAAATTACAGATTATAATAAAATCTAATACAACTCGTGCGTTTCTTAGGGCACATACACCCTTATTTTGAATGGACCCACAATCGGAGAAAACATTTAATTTCATCGCATCTAATCGTGGGCATCCAAAGTCTTCAATGTTGATTACACACGTCTTTAAAAACTTTTCAAGAAACTTTTTCTTTGTATCTCCCTTCGTGATTACCCTCATATCCTTGAGAATCTTACAAAGATAGTTTTTGACTTCTAAAAAGCTATAATTTCCATCATTCCAACAGAGATTGTGCTGATTTCTAGTTAGCCAGATTGCCGTTTTACGGGCCTTCTTCGTTGGTTTAAGAAAATCATATGGTGGTCTTATAAGGTAGTGATTATCATGGTAATAACCATTCTTAAAAACAAGAGCAATTTCTTTTAATATAAAATAGTCGAAATTTCCGAAAAATCCTTGAATGTCGACAACTACTTGATTCTCCATCGAATTGAATTAAACAATGCGCTGAACTAATCCTGTTAATGGTGAATACTCAACTAACCGATTATGCATAAGCAGACAATATACTTTAGTGTTTCTCACACTTGCACTCTCCAACTCAATGGAAACTCTGATATCGATCGATCCTGTTTTAACAGATTCATTCTGATGTGTTGAATCTATAACAAGAATCGGTGCTTTTTCCTTAAATTTCTTAGGTGTTAAAAACGGTTCGGGCTGCTTCATGTAGTAACTTGCTTGGAAATTTGCATACATTTCATACAAAGTTGCAAGACGGTGACGATTAAAATTTATATTCATATCATCATAGGGATATGTTTCAGAGTTCAAGTACACTTTCAAGTTTCGCAATTGATTTTGAATCAATTTGTTATTCAGTATAAAGGCTATTATAGCGAAACGGGGGCGTTCTCTATTGGCTGCAAGTTTTACATTCCACACATGATGAGTACCTTCTGCTAGTGTTGGATTGAGATAACAATCCCAACTGCGGAATGCTAGTGGTAGTAAGCCTCCACTTTTTGTTATATTTAACATTAGCAATTTCTTCTCATCACTAAGAGTAATATGTGGTACTTTCCATGTAATATTTGATATATTTAATTTATACTCAATACTTCCAGTTTTACTATGATACACATCATCCATGTTTTTAGTTATGAGTAGTATTAGTTCATAATTACAATTTAATAACACTTTGGGATAGTCTTCACAAAATCCAAGCAGATATTTTACGCACCTCATCAAAAAGGTAACTCGTGCAATTGCTTTTCAGTTTACCACCTCCAGTAGACGCATTGTTAGGCAAAGATATCAAGCCCTCAATATTAATAATGAGATTTGTTCATATTATATTTCAAATTCTAATAAAGTCAGCGAATCCACGTCTCTTGCGTCCATTTTCTAGAGGATCATCTTTACTTATAAGTACAAAACCATATTTTTCCTTCCAACAAAATTGACAAATGTTCTTAAACTCATCAAATTTCATATCTACACCTACATGATCTTGGTACACATGTTTCATATTAAGTTCATCTTGCTTGAACATTATTATTAGATTTGCATTATCACGAATAAGATGTTTAGGGATGCGTGTATACGTCTGACATAAATAAAACGCATCAATGTAATTATGTCGTCCCATACAGAAGTATGCACGAATATTATTTTGCTTTTCACAAGCAACATCGTCAAAAATCATTATAGAGTTCTTTTTGCCTTTACTTGGTGCTAGAACATTTTCATTTTCTGAAAATGTAAAATATCCGATCCCTTTTATTGGGTTCACTAGTGTTTTCAAGTATTCATATTTTGGTTGATGTAAAGACTTTGAGTATAAATAAATATTTTCAAATGTTAGCCCATTTGGGCTTTCAATCAAACTGATCATGACATTTGTTTGCCCACAATTGGAAGGTCCAACAATTAGAGCTCTAATTGAATTGGGTAATAATCTGATATGTATAACTTGTTTGTCTTCTCCATTTTTAAAATCGATATTCCTCACTTCTACGTTCATGTTTTGTTTTATTAATCTCATATCAGATACACTTCTCTCAGCAGATCGTTACTCTCTTACAAGTCTTTGAAGAATAAAAATCAATTAAAATGGTAGTACGCTTTTATAAATCAACTAGTAGCAAATCATTGCTCTATCGAGGTAGAGGTTTTATTGATAAAATAATCAACTCCGTCCAAATGGAGTACATATACCTGGTTATCAGTTCTGTGGCCCAGGAACTAAGCTAGAAAGTCGTTTGGAAAGAGGCGAAAAGGGAATAAACCCATTAAATGCTGCTTGCAGGGATCACGACATAGCAAATGCTAATAATAAAGATTTGAGAAATCGGAAAGAGCGTGGGAGCGTGTAAAGGCCTCTGATAGTACTCTTGGTGAAAGAGCCGCTGCTTATTTTGTAACCAACATAATGAAAGCAAAGAAAAAATTTGGTATGGGACTCAAACAAAGAGAATATAAAAAGTCATGTAAGAAAAAGAAAAAATGCATGCATGCCGTCAGAGTGGCTACCAGGGTATTGAAGAAGGAGAAGCCTTATGATATTCAATCTGCAATAAAAGTCGCTAAAAAAAAAGCAATAAACAAGACTTTTGGGCGAAAGAAAAATGAAGTAATAATTCCTCGAATTAATAGTGTTCCTAAAGTTGGAGGCTTCTTCCCGCTCATACCCATTATAACAGCACTCGGAGTATTAGGTGGACTTGCCTCTGGTGCTGCAGCTATTGCAAAGAGTATTAATAGTGCTAAAAATGCAAAGAAAGAATTGGAAGAGAATAAACGACATAACAGAAAAATGCAAGCAATTGCTTTAGGCAATGGACTCTATCTAAGACCATATCAAAAGGGATGTGGTATATCAACTGACTTTCCAAAAAACTTTTAATTCAGCTACCTAATAAGCCGCTCTCAAACATAGACATTGTGAACTTTGCTCACAAACATATCCCCTTTTTCAGAGGTGTATTTATGAGAGACTCATTACCAAAACGAGTACGGAGAAGAGAATGTGGTATTGTTAACTTAGACCTTTCAACTGGAGCTGGAACGCATTGGGTGGCTTACTACAAATTAGATAAGCAAATCAGATATTTTGATAGTTTTAGAAATTTACCACCACCTCTAGAGTTTATTAGATATTTGGGAGAGAATATAAAATACAATTATAACCAAGTTCAACGATTCGGTTCTTTTAACTGTGGAAACTTATGTTTAAGATTTCTATTACTACAGCATAAATCTGTTGATTAAAATCAACTTGTATTCAAATTTAAAACAAAAATATGAATAAAAACCAGATTTTATTTTATTTTTTTAATTTAGTATATAACAAATATATATAGTTATACTATATTTAGTGTGAATAGAGTGTGTGTATTGTATACATCGGAAACCATCTGAAAAACCGCGTTAAACTGTGTTAAACCACATAAAAAACCGTGATAAACCACATGAAAAACAACATAAAACAGCTTGGAAACCAGAAACCACCTGTAAAGGTGTTTTTTGGTTTATATCTGGTGGTTTTTTAATTAAAAATGAATGAGCATATACTGAAAGAATTGAAAAAAACAAGAAACGCTCTGAAAAGAAAATTTCAAAGCATTAAATTAGGTAGAGCCCCAAATGAATATCAATTAGAGGAAACGTTTAAGCCAATAACACATCCTCTTCACAAAATTGTTAGTGGGAATATAATAGCAAATCAGTTGATGAAGGTAAAAAAAGAAGAGGAAGAAGGACAATTAAATAGTAGGAATGAAACTAAAAGCGGCGAAAACTTTAGTAGTATTGATGCATATTATGATGCAGCGAAAAGAGGAATATCTGAGCTTCAAACACAAGATTTATCGTAGCACCAAGCGAAGAGAGTTATAATAATAAACCTGATACATTTAGTAATGAAGACTATAATCAATCGAGTGAAAAAACTGATGAGACCTTTAATCTTAGTTTAAATGATTTAGAGCGTCAGCAAAAGCTGGATAAGGCATTTGGACCTACCAAAAAAAGTGGAAAAATTAGTTTGGGTAGTTCTAAAATAGCTGTTTACGAGAAGAAAATTGAGCTGGAATCTGGTGAAAAGTGGAATCTTACTCCTGGATTATATTCTTTGATTTACTTAAAAGATCCTGAAGGTTATAATAAAACGGATTTGGATGTATATCAGAAAATCTTGTCAAAAACCAATGCCCATAGAAAAAATTATCTACCTGATGGCCCGCTTAAGGGAAATCGTTCCAAAAAGTACACTAAAATAATAAAAAAAAAAAACTTTTCTCAAGAAATGATGATCCAAGTGCAATGTCTACACCTCTAAATAAGAAATCTATGCATAAGGGTGGAAGTTTTATGACACTCAGTTCAACTAAGCCAAATTATGTATATTGGGATGATCCAAATGAGATAGTTGATCGACTTAAACTTTTAGTTGGCTCACAGGCAGCTGGTAACACCAATCATAATAATGAAATCGTTTCGATAGTTAAGGAACTTCCTGAAGCAAACATTATTTATTGAATAAATTAATAATACTGTGACTATCAATAATTTAGTATTATCAAAATGCCTCTTGACAAGTTTGGTCACTTCTTCTCAACTAGCAATGAAAAGGAAAGATCAAGTGTAAAAAATCCAATTGCTGGTGTTTTTCTGATGTTGATCAGAACATTATTTTTTCAAATAAAATAGATAATGATGCAGTTACTAAAGTCTTTTTAGAAAGAAAATTAGAAGAATCAATGAACAGCGTTGAAAAACTTTTGAAAGGAAAAGATCAATCGGGTCAGAAAACAATAAGTGAAATATCATTTACAATTCTTCATGAAATTAATAAAAATAGAATTGAGATGGAAGAACTCTTGAAAAAATCAGAAAGTTCTTTACAAACGAATTTTAATTCGCAAATAAAGTCATTAAAAAGTTTATTTAGCGGTGAAAATCAAAATATAAATTTAAATATAGACTCTTTAATATTGGATAATTAAATAGATAAATAATGTGTCTTGTGTGTGCTATGAGTTATAATCTTTAGGACCGTTAACAAGTTCGGACATTCCTCAAATGAGCGGAATAAATAGAAAAGTAATTTCCACTTGGTGGAAGTCTATGCGGAAAATGGTCAAAGCATTGGACCTAAATACAAACAGTTTAAAAATGTTCTGCCGACAGCAGCAACGAAGCAGACATAGTTCTTGGTTATAAAAAAAAATAAAAAATAATAATAAATAAATAAAAAATATAAATAAAAAGAAAATCATGAGTAGGAGGAATTTAACAGATGAATGACATGCACCAGCACGTAAAAATTTTAAACGCCGAAGAGCTATCATGAAAGGAATCGATGATCACTGGCAAGCAGACTTAGTATAAATGCGATAATACTCATCATCGAATAAAGGATATAAATTTCTAATGACAGTTATTGATACGTTTTCGAAATATACATGGGGACAAGCATTGGAAACAAAATCAGCGAAAGAAGTTGAACGCGCATTCTCGAGTATACTTAAGAATCCAATTCCAAAGAATTTACAGACCGATGATGGAAAAGAACTTTTTAATACAGACTTTAAGAGGTTATGTAGAAAACATAACATCAATCATTACTCAACTTATAGTGGTCTTAAGGCGTCAATTGTTGAGCGTTTTAATAGAACTCTTAAGGAGATGATGTGGAGAGAGTTTAGTTACAATAGAACATACTGTTGGATTACAATTTATAAACAATTGATAAATGAGTACAATCGAAAACATCATAGAACAATTCAAATGAGACCTGTTGATGTAAATTCGTCAAATGAGAACAATTTGTTGAACACTGCCTACAATCATTTAAAAATCTTCAATGGCAGTAAATTTCGTGTTGGAGATTACGTGCGTATTAGCAAGCATAAACATACATTTGAAAAGGGGTATACACCGAACTGGACAACTGAAATTTTTAAAATAAATCAAATACAAAATACCAATCCAACTACATACATACTGAAAGACTATCATGGTGCAGTTCTGAAAGGAGGTTTCTACAATGAAGAGTTAATGAAAACAAAATTTCCGGACACGTACTTGATTGAAAAGATAATAAGGCGTCAAAATGATAGAGTTCTAGTTAAATGGCTTGGGTTCTCAAATGATTAGAACTCTTGGATAAATATTAATGAAGTTCTATAAAAATAAAGACTTAAAATCGAACGTGTGCTTACTATTAATAGATTAAAATTACATAAACAGTATTGATTTGTGTTGAACCTGTCAGTAATTTCCTTTCAACCTTCGGACATGTGCATTAAAGTTTTCGGTACTCAGTGTAGGGAATTTCGGATATAAAAGAGCGTCTTGAATACAAGTGTCTCATTCAAAAAGATGTCGAGGAACATTCAGGAGCTCTTCAACTTCATGGATGACGATGAAAATTCAATGGATGTTCATTTGGGGCAGCTGATGCCCTGGCCGATTCCAAGAAGAGAAGCAGCAGCTAACGAAGTCAATCCACAATTCTCATCAGAGCTGAGTCCATCGGAATGGATTGAACTCTTGGAAATTTCTCCAAGGGAGAAGCGAAAAATTGACAAAGAGGAGGAGGAGTACGCTTCTTCACACAAGAAGCAAAAGATTGAAGAGACCGAAACCATCATCGATATAACCGAGGAGGGGCAAACAATGGAGCCCACCTTTGCTGAGCTTCTTGCCGAGGAGCCCATTGCTGAGAAATGGGATATAAGGAAATTTTTTTATGATGATGATGTGCTTGAAAATTCACCAGAAATTTTAAACTTTATTAAAAACATTTAATAATAATAATAGTAAATAATCTTAATACTAAATTTAATCAACTGTATTTAATTAATTCATTACATTTAAATAAATAAAACCATTACAAAACACAATTTTCTTTGTGTTATTATTATTGTTTTTTTTTATCATATTCCACACATACACACATATACACTTTATTTTCAGCATCATGAATTCAAATAAAAAATGCATATATGTACATCCTAAAATCTTCTTCTTTTTATTTTTATACACACGCAGGTACACAAGCATACACTTACAACCTCAAGTCTTGTTTTTGTCTTCATCTCCTTTTCTTTTTTTTTTTACAGGTACACTGCATTTCTATATACAGGCACAAACAGATACACACACACATTTTAAAATTTCTTCTGGTATTTTCTTCTTTTCATGTCATACCCTACATTTTCAGCTTGCATAAATTAAAATAAAAGAGAGGCATGTTTTTCTGTTTGGTTTAAAATTTTCATTTATTTATTTATATATATATTTTTTTTTCTTCTTCATAATTTTATTTACATTTTTTTTTCTTTTTTCACTTAATTTTACTAACATTTTTGATTGAATGCTTATTAAATAATTTATTATTTATTTATTATTTTTTTTTTCTTACTACTATGAATTAATTCTATAATGCCCCCATCCATATGTACTTATCCCATCTTCTTTTATTTGCCTCTTATCATCTCTAGAACTTAAAGTTGTTTTTCTTATTCTATGTGTATACAAGTTGTGAATCTTAGATCTAAAAATCAACATGCTATCACTAAATGTTTTTTTTTCAAACAAACATTGCTTATAGCTATTTAAAGTAAACTTATCTAATGCAGAATTTTTAACTCCTTTTGACTTTTTTATACATCCACCCCCTCAAGAGACAATGAATACATTTTGGCTCTAAGACCAAGAAGCTCCAACATTCTTTTTCCATTGTTTTCATCTTTCATCATTCCTAAGACTTTTTTATTGCACCTTCTGATCCCATACTTTTTTGACAGCTCTTCCGGGTAGTCAGATGTATCAAATCTCATTTCCACATCTTCCACAATGTCTTTAGAGAAGTCTGTTGTCTCAATGGAATATATGAATGAGTCTGTATCCATATAATTCAATGAAACTTTATCTTGGTACTTTGGCTTCATGTAATCATAATGAAAATCGTACATTTACCATTTTGATAATTCGAGAAGTGTAAAACCTAAGTACATCGGCTTATCATTCACGTTATGGAGGCGATTCATTTGAATCGCATACATATCTTTTGAAAATTGGGATGAGCTATGCAAATTGGCCTTTGTAATGAGGGCACGAGCACCCAATTTAGTGCGATTTGTGGTTTCCCAAGATGTGACCAGTTTGATGTCTTTACGTTTTTCAACGTTTTCCATCGTTTTTCCATAAACGGCATTATTCAATAATTTGAAAAAGTCTTTTTCAAAATTATTTTTTGCCAATGTCCTGTGATATGTATTCAAGTCTATATACTTTTTTAGCCAGGGAGACTGTTTAAACTCCAAAATTTTGTGTACTTTTGACAGTATCAAGTTATTCCTTAGACATTGCTGAAGATTTCTATAATGAATCGAATACTTAATTTCCGACCTAAGGTCAGCGACAAGTTTTTGGACTTTAGCCTGGAAGGGCAAAAAGGTAAATCATTATGGTAATCGTGAAGTGAGTCTGGATACAAAAGATCTACCTCGAGAATGTATCCAGACTCTGAATCATCTTTGACAGGTGAAATATTAAATGCATTCAATTCTGCATCATTCATCCATCTAAAGCCTGAATATGGGAGATATTGCGACATTGCCCAACCATATAAGTTATTGGCATCTAAATACATTAGGAACTCTGATGGCTTAGTGCTGTCGTAATTCTCCATATACATATGGTTGGCTTTCGAATAGCGCTTGCAGCACTGAACTAATCCCCCACGAATACCATTTTGAATAAACCTATACATATTAATATCCGTTAATAATTCTAGTTCTATTTTTGTTGTCTTAAGCATTGCATCCCATGAGAGACCCGGTGTAGTATAATAGTGGGCGGGATCTAATGAATATATTTTCTTGCAAATTGCACGAAAATTTTGAAACACGTCTGAGAGTAAAAGAACGCCAGTCTTAAGATACAATTCCATGTAATCTTTAAGACTTTGACATCCAAAAACTGCACAGACCATTTGTGCGTGAGAATAGTCCTCGAGGGAACATTCTGTATTTGTTAAAGTGTTGAAGAATTTATCTCTGGGGGGAAGAGCTGACTCATCTAATCTGCTCTTTGAGTCAATATACTCATAGGGAAATACCCCCTTCCTACGTATTAGATGAAATTCATCATCTAATGGGCAAATGAGTCAACGTTATTGAAGCTGAATATATCTTGCTACTAAGTGCATCTAGTCTGGATGCCATGAAGCGGAAAGTGTCTAAGAATCTAATCTCAAGGTTTTTATCATGGGATGAAATATGAATATATTTTAACAGTGAAATGTACAACTCCTTTTTAAGGGGGAGTACTTTTATATCACCTTCAACCTAAATTAATTACCTAACGAATAAAGAGAATCATATTTTGAAAAATTATGGAAAAATACAGGAACAAAAGGTGCAATTGAGAAATTAATATTGCAAGCATTATGTGCTGCACCCCTATAGAAGCCAGTTAAATGACAATGATCCCTAACTCGATCATTGCCTAAAGTATTTTCGCAGATGTGACAAATGACTGCATTTCTAAAACTAATCTCTTCATCTGCGGTCATGCATATTTTTTATGGTTTTATGGTGTTTAAATAACAGGTGAAAATATCGTTTACATCTCTGATAAGGGACTTGATGAATTTTACACCTGCATCTTCACCAGTTTCTAAAACCAGCTTATCTAAAGCTGGGTCAAAGGCGCACTTTATGTAGTACGAACATGCAATGGGAATATGCTGTGATGTTGCTACAATATTCTCACTCAGTTTTGAATTAAGGGCGGTTAGTATACACTCAAAATCTGCGTATACCACAAAGGGTACGTCTAAACTACGATTAAAATTCTTAAAATGAACACTTGCTTTTTCCTCCGATGGGAGCGTAGATACAACCTTGCCACACTGTTGACGGTGCTCTGCATGCATCCGCTCGCTATGAGAGTAATTAAGACAAGTCTTACAGAAATATAGCTGAGACTTGTGCGATGTGAGTGGGCGCCTCACAAGTCTGGAAGTATAAAAACAAATATATGTTTTAAAAAATATTGTTTTTGGCAAAGAGTATTTATTTAAATATTACCTTGACAAATTTTTTTATCCATACGAAATGTCCGCGATACTCCGCCTCCAGCAACATTAGGCTAATGTGGTTTTCTTTTTCCACCTCCGTCACAAATAGGGGCCGTTGACTGTGTTTGATTGCTCATCAAAGCCAAAAACATTGATGCTAATGCTTTGGTTTTGAGCTTCAAACATTTTTATTTGATCCAACGGCAGTGGAAATTCCAAATTGGAAAAATTGAGCGTGATCGCTTCATCAATTTTTATGAAGTCCCTTTCAATCCCATCAACTTTGTATGCTAAGCATCGTGCAGGCTGGTTGTTTACTGTTTATTGGTGTTTTTAGGGCTGATATTAATGCCCATTTAAAACAAAATACATCAGCATTTTTAACATTAACTATTGCTCTCTTATTTCTCAACACTTTGGTGTTTCAATAAAGCTTGAAACCTTAAGTGGAGTATATTTGTTGATGTTTATCTCCAGCCGTAAGATTTGAGACAGTGTCCAACCACTATCTTTCTCTTGGAATTCATTTATTTTCGTACAAATAATTCCCGCGTGATCTTTGATTATCTCTCCCACATCACTAGATGCTGTTATGACACTCATATTGGATTGATGAGATTTAATTGTCAATAACAACTCATTATCAGCGAATTTAATGTACTCTGCAAAGAGTTCAATATTTATTTTGCAAGCTGTTTGAATTTGCAATACATTCTGAGTCAGTGGAAGAATTTCTTGATCTGATTCACTCAGAAACTCTGTTGGTTCGATCAAATTTGTTTGCTTATTCTCAAATGAGAATGTCGAAATCCGGTTCTTAAACCCGCTTGAAATTGGTTTCACCTGACTATTTACAGGTGTAAAAACGAGCATTTTGTGCGAACTAGACCGAAGATGCGCGCTCCACTTTGATGATGCAATTTGAATATTGCACGCGGTGCAGATCCTTGCTTGAGTTGATGGTCCATTACAGTTAAAATTGTTGCTAGTAGTAATGGGGTTCATATTGTTGGTGGTGGTGATGGAGTTGATGTTGTTGGTGCTGGTGACGGAGTTGATGATGGAGCTGGTGGTAGTTCTGGTGGTGATGGGATTTTTGGTGATGCTGGTGGAGTTGGCGGTGGGATTAGTGATGATGTCGTTGTTGATGATGGAGTGGGTTGGATCGATGGCCATGCTTGAATTAGCCACATAGGTTAAATTATCGATATAATTCGAGCAGCTCTGTCCTTGAGCCGAGGTGTTTCGGGAGACATAGTTAAATCCCTCGACGGCGTTCAAGCAGTTATTCTTGTTGTTGAACATTTTTAATTTTGTTTTCTTATTAAACGTTGAGAACACAACACACACGAGTTGATGATTGTAGAGTTCGAAAACTACTAAGGTTTTAGAAATCACAATCTAAAATATTAGGTATGAAACCCCAAGATGCACAAAGCAACGCAGGCTCAAATTATTGTGAAATTAACATAACATAACACTCAAACAGAGTGCTCTGTAAAAGGGGGAGAACCAAACCTACGAAGAAGGTACCAGCGCGTGGCAAACGTACGTGCGAAGTACGTACTTAACGTCAGTTTACAACAATAATACTTTAATTATTGTGTGGGAAAACATTCAGGTGTGAGGTGTCCTATGACTTCTTACATTGACAAAAAGTGACAAAAGAGAAGCGAGCATTACCTTTCCACTGATCATTGCACCCACCCTCAAAAAATCAAATGCACAACAGTGCAGCAGCTGCTACCTGATCTTCCACTTCAGTCCAGTACACAGGTTACAGGTTACACGCCTAACACACAGCCATAAATCTATACCCTTCGATCATAAATGTCTCATACGTGATCCAAAACCACACATTTTTCTAAAAAAGGTTACACACCTGTCACTCCCCCACCCAAAAGCAATAAATTAACTCCAATAATGAAGCAATTAAAAATTAAAAGCAATAAGCCACTTCCTGTCATAGAATCCCCATATCCCTTCTACGTCAATCTTATGTCAAATTTCGACATGATGAGCCTGTTGCACGATGCACTTGCAATCGAATGAGCCAAATTGAGTTGAGTACTGGCCTATGGAACGCCAATAGCCTTGCAAATAACGCCAATTAATTGGAATTATTTATTCAACACCATCAAATAAATGTAATGTTGGTCTGTAAGACTCACTACTGCTCCAGATCGTACTACAGGCTACCAGGCTGAGATATCCGTCTTGCCAATCGTCCTTCGGATCGCTTGCGTGGCGGAGCAGCAGTGATCATAAAATCTTCACTGCAACATTATACGCTGACTTTATTAAGTTAGCTACGCGCACAATGTGCTTCATTAAAGTCTCTACTGATCTAGGTAAAGTATTCCTAGCGTGTGTCTATTGTCCACCACGTTTTGTGTGGGATATAGAAGACTTTAAATGTCTCTCCGAAGACCTTGGCCCCAAGTTCATGATTGCTAAAGGCTGGAATGATCAACACCATTTCTGGGGTGCACGTTGGACACTCGCCGTGTGATTGCGCTTGTGGATTGCATGATAGACTCCGTAGGCCAGCAGCAATTGAATTTCCTGTGTTCGCTGGGATCCAGTCTGATTGTCTTGGTATATTCGAGAAAATTGAGTTTAACTCCGATTGTTTGGTCAAACTTATGTGAAGTTTGAGTTGGGCGAGTGTGAGATTCGAGCAAGTCAGACGCGCCTTTGTTTCGGTCATAAATAAACTTGTTAATGTTAAATAGTTTAAACCCCGCCAAATCTGAAGTATCATGTTTGCATTAAAAACGCTGTATGCAACGAACATCGATCACATCCCTTTTACCGTTGAGTACAGAGTGTTTGGTTCTGAATGCTCCCAAGACACGTCCTCTACCTCGCAAGGCAAACATCACACGATACCAGTATAGATTGGAGCAGCTTGTCAACTTGAACATGGAGCTGAGTTCACCGGCTAATATTGACTATGCAGCGGAGTTATTCCTTCATGCTTGGCCAACTACCTTGTTGGTCTCCCAGAGATTTTGAATCTAGTAAAGCACAAGAGAGCACGTCGTCAATTTATGCGCTCACGCAATCTGTTGGATCTAAGAGACTTTAGGCGGGTTGCACACGAGCTGCGAAAGCGGCTGTTTGTCATTAAGAGTACATGTTTCCAAGATAGGCAACGCGTTATGTCAAGCGGCCCGACTTGGAGTCGATCAGATGCAGAGATTGCAACGGTGTTTGTGGATGAGCTGCAAGGTCGCTTCACGGCTTTTGCACTTGCATCTCCCAGCCAGGTACAAGATACTGAGTCATTTTTAAATGAAGATCTCGATCCTGTCCAACCGATTACACCTATTGCCCCTAGTCAGATCCACTTACAGATTCGTAGGCAGTCTACTAAGGCTTCTGGCTATGATGGCATTTGCTAAGGCCCTCGCAGAGCAGGGAGTGATGTTCTTGATGCTGCTTTTTAACTCCATGGTTCGAATCCACCACTTCTCCACTCCGTAGAAGTACGCTGTGATTGCGATGATTCCGAAACCTGGCAAGTCGGAGAATCTTGTCTCGTCATATCAACCGATAAGCTTGTTGTACACTTTCTCCAAAAAATTTGAAAAAAATATTTGTTGGAAGATTGTCGGCAGAGGCTCATTCCTGATGATCAGATTGGCTTTTGCACCACCGTGGTACACAAGAACAAGTTCATCGAGTAGTAAAGCATGTCCTCGAGTCTTTGGAAAATAAGCTTTACAGCTGTGCCGTCTTTGTGGATATCCTGCAAGCATTTGATCGTGTATGGCATGATGACATGCTTTTTAAGCTCAAGTTTCTACTACCATCGGCGCAGTATTTACTGCTCAGCTCTTACGTACTTGGCCGTTCTTTCATGGTAGATGCTAGGAGCGAGCGATCAAAAATCCCCCGTTTTGGAGCGGGTGTACCGCAGGGGAGTTTTCTTTGGATCTGCCTACACATTGTACACCGCGGACTTGCATATCCCAGTAGTCAGAAACATGCTGCTTGCCACATACGCGGATAAAACTGTGTTCCTTGCTTACTCCACCACTGCTTGGAGGACAGCTGGGGATACGCAGAGGTTCTTGGATTCTTGGATTCTTGAGTCATCCGATGGAATTGTAACTGTTAATCTGTAGTGGTCTGTAAACACACACAGGCCGACAGACACGCTGCCTTGGCAATGGAATATAATCGAAATCGCTTAGATGCCAATCTTTGATCAAATGAATGGCATACTTCATCTTTCATCACATTCACCGCCCTACGTGGCAAAGTGTCAAATTAGTTATCATTGTGGCACAATGAACCGTAAACAATGCTTGAATGTGTGCGTGGGTGTGTGTGTGTGTGCGAGTTAGTCCTAAAATCACGTAAGCTGCAAAACACCAAGCTCTTATATCAAATATGCACAAAGAAGTGGTATAAATGAAGTGTTGTTAACGACATTCTTAGATGCAGATTTCCTTTACTTTGTCCCATCTAAGAACTACAAAATTGATGGTTCATTCAAGATGATCTCTATTTCTCTCTCACTATAGTTCGTCTTAGTTTTGCTTGATTTAAGAGCAATTGATTTAAAAATGGATAGCAGACGAATACCAAATGCAAAATGTTAGAGCAGCTCATCGAGTTGATCTCTTTGATGTCATTATCACTGCAATACGCACTCGAAAACAAGTATGAAAGCTTGAGAGTCGAGTTTGAAAATCTTGGAGATATCCTACACATGATGACGCATAATCATCCAAACATGGTTACACATGGTTAACTGACTAATAGAATTAAGCAATAATAATAATGAGCTGGTCGTCCCAAAGTTTTTAGTAATTTTTTAACTACATAGCTCAGATTTAGTGTTGCAACCCTTCAAAATATACGTATGTTGGCAGCAGCAGTAAAGATTATGAGTTGTTAACATGTTTGAATTGGGGGCCCTGCGTGGCTTCATATAAATAGCTTATTGTTAGTCTTAATTACAAATATTAAAATATATTACATAAAGTTATAACATGGAAATAACTTTGTGTTGTAAATAAAGGAATCAAAAAGCTGATAGCGCAAACTATTGGTGACCCCGACGTGAACTTGTATCGTTGGGTTTAATAAACGACAACATAAAACAAAACATTTGTGAATAAATTTGCAAAAAAAAAACTCTAATTTGAACAGCCGAAGGTGCATAAAACAGACACAACGACAAGTGCAATAGAAATCCGCTACTCAATCGTCGTTTAGTGTATGTCTCTGCTTTGCTTAAACTTTCGTGAACTTTTTTCGTGTATATACGCTGCTGTGAGTGGGCGATCGATCATATAGACACAGTTTCTTTCTTCTTTGTTGTTGTTGGTTTACTTTGTGCATTTGGCTGAAATTTTATGCGCGCGTTAAGCTTAAATATGAAATAAAACAGAGTCGCGACCGCAGATAACGTTCTTGCTCAAATACCGTCTTATAAGCGGAAGGTTGACGGTATTTATAAAGTTCTAAAAGATGTTGACACTTCATGTTCGGAATCTGAGATCATATTATTTGATACTGTGCTGATTGAGGTAAACACATGGAGTTGGTAGGAAGCGGATTCTCGTCCTTGTCGAGGACTAAGTCATCCACCCGAAGAGATCAAGTCGCTGATCTCTATCTAGCACGATGTTGTAGAGTGCAAGATAACTTCCAGTAGCGTCGTTGGTGCTCTTCTCAAGCGCCTCCTTACAGTTGAGCTTGGCCCGCATAATCTTGTCCAGCTTCTTTTGCAATTCGTCGGTTCTCAGGCGATTATCCTCGTCATCGAGTTGCATACGTTACTCTTCTTGGCCAGTGACTGCAATGTCATTTTACTTGCATCACTCCTCACTACTGTTGTTCTTATTGTAGCAGACAGGTGTTGTGATTTGTTCAACTACTGTGGCAGTTGCAGTTGATGCTACTCCTGCAAACCTGCTCCATTCCGTTTTGGTGGGCTCACTTAGGAGTTTGGAACAGCAGCTACAGATTCACTGTTGCCACTGTTGCTGATCAACAATGGAGCATATACATCCACTTCCATGGGCTGCGTTGGTTGCTCCTTGTTAGCAGTTGTGGCTTCTGCTGGTCCCGTCAGCTGCTGATCCTGCTTGCTGAGCTCCTCTAGAAATTTCTCCTCGCTACTGTTCAAATCAACGCTGCAGCTGTTCCATCAGATGTCGCCTCATTTTGGGTGCAGCCAAAAATGCCTTCGTGGATAATAGAGACCAGTTCGATGTTTACTATCTTGGATGCCAAACAAATGAACACGGCCAAATAAAATTTTGGTCCTGAGAACCATATGTATGATTGTAAATCAGAAGTGATGGGATTTATTGCTGTGTTCAATAGAATGGGTGATAGGACACCTCTTGGTGGCGTTCCTCTGCTGACATATCTGGAGTGTGGATATCACAGTCCTGCAAGTGAGCAATTTATTAGGCACCCAGGCCTAACAAAGCTCCTGTTATAGCTGCCGAAGTGACGTCTTTGAAGGCGCTTTTAATGTCTTGGAATGCTTGATATATTCCTTATGGAGTAAAGATTTCTCTACAATATTGACAATGTTGAATATTGACAGAGTGAAGGGCTGCATCCGTGGATCCTTTAGGCATGTTGAGACTCCGACATAAGCCTTGAGTCAATGGATGCCGTAAGATGGAGACTTGAGAGTCGTTCCAGAGTCTTTAACATAAAGGATGACAGACTGATGCGTCTGTCCTTTGCGCTGGTGTGATTGCTTCCCAGCTTTGGGTATGAAAGTTACCTTTGACTGGAGCCATGTCGGCGGTATTCGACCAACATTGATAATCTTCCCAAAGATTGCGTGTAGCCAGTTTATGGCTGTATTAATCCGCATGGAGATTTAAACGGCTTAAAATTGTTTACTGCCCATTTTATATCATTTTTATGTATAAGAGATTTTAGAAATGGAATTTAGGCAGACAGTATCCGTATGGGAACTATTTGGGGCTCCAGGCTTAACGCTTACTGATGGAGCAGAACGCAAGTAAGCAAACCTTGCCTCCAACCACCAATTGTTTTTGGACTGGTATAACATCGTCTCCGCCGCCAGCCGGGTGTTGAAGGTTTATCTGCCGTAGTCTCAGGGGCATTTGGAGATTTCACTCTCACCTCCGTGTTGTTGCTGTAGTCTTCATCCGACAGTCTTTCTGACGCATCCGACATATAGCCCGGCTCCAAATCATCATCAGTTGCTCCGATCTCCTGAGGACTGTCTTGTCATAGAGTCTCCTCCGGCCGTCACATCTGATTTGTACACCTTTACGTCGATAGATCCGAAGCCAAATTTCAGCTCGCCCTTGGCACTTCCACTTCCACTGGTTTTTTGGGATACTTCCGTCTTTGTTGCCTTTGTCGGGGATCCCCATAAGGATCCATTTGGCAATCTTGGCGAAAGACCTTTCTGGCTGCAGTTTGGCCCGTTTTGCAACGGGTCCGTGAGCTTCTTGCGAGCGTTGCCTTTTTGTCTGGCTCTGCTCCTTGTTGAGTGGTGCCTCACTTAAATTTGGCAGCACATTTTTTACCCACTCCATATTGTTTCGCAAATGTGGATGGGTTGGCCGCCTCATTCGCACCCGCACCCGCCGGCAGGTTAGCTGCACGAGTGCTTTGTCTTCCTACCAAGAAGTGGAATGGATCCGGGTTACCGCCAACAGCACCCTCACCACTGGCTAGGCAAATAGGTTTTTCCGCCACTTTTGCCTGGTTACCGCTTTGGCCAGGCTTTCGAGCCACAGCCTCAACTGCGCGTTTGAAATTGCTCCCCGCCGGTTTTGATTGAGTACCGAATTTTTTTTTTGACTTTCACCCTCTTGGAGGGTTCAGTTGAGGAATTTTTGCCAACCAAAAAAAAAAAAAAGGATTGATCATCAGCTATACACACCATTATCTAAAATCCATTTAATATATATATATAAAAGCCTTAAACATAAGTTATGCATTCTAAAGTTGAATTTGGTGATAAAGCGCCATATAATGAAAAAAGTTTAAATATGAATTAACAAGAGAGAAAGAAATTTTACTTATATAGATATAGTTTAATTATATAATAGAAAATAAAATTAAGAACAGTTTTCACCACCTAAGTTTAGGAAGAACATATGAATTTTAAATTAATTTAAAATGTAGTACTAAGCTGTAGTATTTGTCTGTCGAGTATCCACGCTAAGTTTTTATATATTGTGGTAAGATTTAAAGAGTCCGTACAAGGGATAATGTAATAAATTGATGTCATTATCATGGTAGGGTGGGTAGAGAAGAGGGCAAACTACCATCTATGTTCCCTCTAACAGGACTAGTGACTCAGTGTAGTTTATTGGACGTGTCGGCGTCTCCAAAAATAGAGATTTGAATTTCAGTAAAACAAGTTGTTACTTGATTTTTAAACGCGCACTATTTAAATGTGACAGAGTACATCCGTATTGCTTGAGTAAGAAAGAACCCCGATAATCCGGCGAGCTAAGACGAGCATAGCTAGAATACGCATCATGAACTTCAAAGTACGCCGGTCGCTTAAATTGGCAGTTCCACCAGCCAATCATTAGTAAAGACCACCCAAGTTATCCTAAAGAAAAAGCTCATATAAAATGAAATAATACCCTGGAACACATTTTTGCCCAGCATGAGGGGCCGAGCAGCTCATTAGTAGATTCTGGACCACATTAAGAGAGCAATACTTTTTGAGTCCAATTTTTTTACAAAATATTTAGAAATTTTGCTTGCCTCCTCAGCTCATCCACCAATCCATCCAAATAACTAACTTCATTTTTTGTTTCCCAATTTTCCCAAATCAAGAAACTACCGATTCACGACGTAAATCTGTTTTTGAATTTCGCAACTAAAATTCTCAAATTTAGATTGGTTGAACAAAACAGAACCATAATACTGAGCTACGTATTTATAGTGACTACGTGATAAAATATTCTTGAATTCACGTATGGAGGATTTGTTTTGGATATTTAGATTGCAATTCTGTAAAATGGAATTGATGAACCAGGATAAACCAAAAATTTCAATAATATATAGCGCTATAGCTATAAATGTATTTTAATAAAATGGATAAACCAACGGAGACATAGTTTAAAAGTTTTGGAAAAATTTTAGCATGTGAGAAAGACAGACAACATTATAACAATCAATTATAACTATCGTAATTTTTACGATTTAATCATTTATAATTAATAACTTTGTTCTTAAGTTTCAATTATTTTATTATATTATTAAATATCTTTTAAATCAACATGGCTGTAAGACGTAGCCAAGAAGATATTAAAGTTGCTTTACGAACATACGACCCTTTTTGTGGTATTTGCAACGAAGTTTTGAGAAGTCGAACTTATAGCAAATACCCACTGTTACCAAAAATTTCATAAACAGTGCATCACAGGCCAGTGCAAGTGAATCTCAAGACCCTTATGACTTCCATAAGAAGCCGATAAGCAGACCACAGTATTCGAATAAGAATCAAGGAAAGACTCCCAGACGAGGTATGTCAACTAGATCTACACAAAGACCGTCATTCAGCTGATACCGGTAACTGCAGTAATCTTTTCTGAATACCCAAGTCGAGATATGTATTGTTAAGTAGTAAGGCGAGTGATTTGTAATGAAAATTTCATACTCAGATTATACTTGTGATAATTTTTGTGGAGAATTCCGGAAAAGATTCGAAATATAGAGACTGATCATGACATATGCTAAAAGGTAAGAAATCGCCGTCAAGGCGAAAATTAGCTCTTCGATGACTACCAAAGCGCCTCAGAAGATCTCACCGATAGGCTCATGGACGGTATAGCTGAGTATGAGTTAGTAGAATTGCTAATTCAAATCGCTAAGCACAGTGTTCATCATAAATTACTCCACCAAAACATACGTAATAGATCACAACTTAGGAGAGAGATCCGCCGAAACCAAGAGTCCACGTTCAAATATATCTGAATTGTCAGATAAGGATGATATTCAGGGACTTCCCGAGGACAACTCAGAACAGATCAGAATTTCACAAATTCAACATCGCTCCATATAAACAATTCCAATTTGCTGGAATTCTGACAAAACAGGACTTAAATTCGATTATTGCGAACGGTCACCGGCATTAGAAAGAGAGAGGGCGAAAGAGAGTGAATTCGCCGCAATTGCATCTGGGCCGGATTCCGGCCTGATATACAGTTGTTGTGTTAATGGGCATTATCGCAGGCACATCGATGAACATACATGCACACATATATTTATAATCATAAATATACAAATACATACATGTTCATACATGCATGGTTATATGGCTCCTCACACTCCCCACTTTCTTCGGCAGCGGAAAGCTTCCACTTTCCAACCTAAAGATACAAGAGACCTGCCAATATAAATAATATCTAGGGAAGTTCTTTTTTTATATTGGTGGTATTATTTGTTTATTTTTTTATTTATATTATGTTTTTTTTTTTTATTTAGGTCTCGAGCTCGCCTCAGGGCATGATCTTCGGATTTAATTAGGTTACACCGTGGGTGTGGCTTAGGTTGGGCGAGGTTTACAGAGGGCAACCGTCAAAGCAAACGGAGAAAATGCGACGACAATTTTAATCGCCTAACTCCAAATTCTCGTGTGTTGTTTGCGCATTTGCGTAATGTCGATCGCCTGAAAGAATTGAGGAGGCGTCAACAACTCCCTGGAAAGTCGGTAAACGACTTTATCCAGTCGATGACGAGTATGGCCTCACGATTAGAGACATCGCTACCAGAGCCAAAGAGATAAAGTTAATAAAAAAAAGATCTAAGGGACTCGGACTCGGACATCTATGCCATTGATGTGTACTTAGTTGATCACCTGCGGGAATGGTGCAACAAGGTCGGATCGAGCTTGGCACAGCGTTAGTGCCATATGCGACGTTTGCAAAGAGAAAGCCTGAGTCTACCTTATGAAGAATAAGATTTTTAAGGAACGGAGGCTTGACGTCAGCATTGAAGGTAAACAAATTGACGGCCTTTGCATACCGGTGTCTCAGTGAGTATTTTGGGGCGTGGTTCTTGTGAGTTATTGGCCGAGATCAATGTTCCCGTAGAGCGTTATGTGTCTAGTGTGATGACCGTTTCTGGAAAGGATCGATCCATTATAGGCCGGATACGGGGAAAAAGAAGAGCACCTGACATTTTACATCTGTCCGTACCTCGAACAGCAGGCTTATTTCGGCAAAGATTTCTGGCGATTTTTGAATAAGCTTCGGATGTATAAGGATCAGTATAAGCGCAAACCTCGGTCGAATCGAAGCCAAATGTAGTTAAAGCAATCGAGCGTTATGTCGAAGAAAAAACTCTAAAATCGGAGGTGAATGCTTGGCAATTGAATGAGCAGCAAAAGGGTCGATTAGAAACGATAAAAGCGGAGTTTCTGACTTTTGAAAACGGCGGATTAAAGAAGACAACAGTGCAAACTCATGGGAAAGAACTGGTCGAAGGGGCTACTCCGGAGAAAGACCGACATTATCCGTTGTTCCAGGTGATGGAGGAAGTAATTTGGGGCCAGGTGGACAAGATGTTGCACCTGGGAGTTATCGAAGAAAGCGATAGTCAGTGTAGAAACCGTACTTTCACCGTCAAGGACGCTGTTTGTACTTTTTGATAGCTTTATTTTCAATAATTATTAACACTAAGTTATTTATACGTTATAATATTTATTGGGTGTGTTTACAATGTAAGCCAAATGCTTAGCCTTTGTATAGCACTGTTTATTTAAGGTTTGAAGCCTCTTGCTGAACCTATCAACAACGAGAGTAATTAAGCAATCGATTAGCTAGAGCTAAGCGAAACAACTAAAAAGCTGCAATAGCCGGCCGGTCAGCAAACGCCCTTTACTGAGAGAGAGAGAGGGAGAGGAGCGCTGCATAAAGAGAGCGCTATACAATGAGAGCGCTGCTAACGCTGGCTGCTGCAGCTCAAACAGCACTTAACATAATGTCGATATCTAATTTAGACTAAAAAAACAAACATGTTGGCAACTCAAAATCAATTACATTTCTTCGCTGCTGTTGCCAACAGACGCTTATCCACTTCCATCCATCGGAGGATACTTTCGCGTATCGATCAGACCTACTAAATTTCCAGGGTTGATCTGAAATTCGCATTCTGGCAAATAGAGTTGGACGAAAGCAAAGCATACACAGCTACAGTAATACCAATCGAACTGTGTAACGTCACTCAAAGACTTTGCCGTCTATTGGATAAGGTTATACCGTCTCAGCTCAGGTCCAACGTGTTTGTGTACTTGGACGATTTGTTGGTTATAGCTCCGAACTTTAACACGCATTTAACATATTTGAGACTCGCAGAAACTTAAAGAGGCCAATTTGACAGTCGGATAGAAAAATTAAGTTCCTTTTTAAGAGTCTGAAATATATCGGGTTCATAGTAGGGAAGATCCAGACCGATTAATTGCGATACAAAGAGTTCCAAATCGCAAATCCATTAAGGAAGTGCTCAGCTTTTTAGGAACAGCTGGGTGGTACCGCCGATTCATTAAGAATTTCGTAGAAATGGCAGCACCGCTGAAGGATACACTAACAGGGTCTCCAAAATGGAAGTTTAAATTGAGCGATGAGGCAGCTGAAGCGGTGCGAAGGTTGAAAAAGGCGCTCACATCCGTAGCAGTACTCGTACATGCTGATTTTTCGCGGAGTTTTTACATCCAGTGTGATGCGGCGCAATACCGTTTCTTGGCTGTACTGTTCCAAGTTGATCTGCTGCTAAGATCGATAAACACCAACTGAAGGAGAAAGAATACCATGCCGTAGTTTTAGCTGTGGAAATGTTCATGCCCTACATCGAGATGATGCCATTCGCTGTGATTACAGACCACTCAAGTCTCAAATGGCTTATGTCCTTGCGCGACTTTAACGGTCTTTTAGCGAGCATTTTGATTTTTAAATCGAACACTGATGACAACGTTGTCACTGACAATCTATCTCGCAGTGTAGTTGAACTACCGCTTGACCTGAACCAATTACTAAGTTTCCAGACAGTAGAATTCTAGTCGGCAGAATACAAAGAGCTTGCAGCGGGCTTACAAGAATGGAAGATGAAATCGAGTGTACTTTGAGAAAGTTGTGGGTGCCCGGATCACCTTCTTCAACGTAGACGCGAAGGCTTCCCCTGAAGGCGTAACGAAAACTCTTCACCTGTTACGGAGACAATTCTATTGGTCCAACACGACGATTCAAGTTCAAGAATAGGTTAGCCAGTTACAAACTCCTACGGACGCTTTGTAGGTTAGCCAGTTACAAACTCCTACGGACGCTTCAATCTCCGAATTAGGAACGCAGAATAAGATTCGAGTAGTTCAAGATCAGGTATATACCGTGGGTGTAACCTACGTGGGGCGAAGTTTACAGAGGGCAACCGTCAAAGCAAACAGAGGAAATGCGACGACAATTTTAGTCGCTCAAGCTGGCGCCTAACTCCAAATTCTCGTGTGTTGTTACATCTCCTTATACATCGATAGGAAATTCGCGCACGCCACCATCAAAAAACGCATTTAACATATTTTATTCGAGTTTATACAAAATAATATTTAAAGGGCCACATCGCTAAAAAGCGAAAAGTGTGGCAGGGTCACCGAGATCACTTTTGAACGGCGTTTTCCGCAAGGTGGCTTTTTGAGGGGTTATGGAGAACTAAAAAATAACGAAAGTGAGGTCATGTGTTGTGACGCGTGAATTTTTGTGTCGTACAACCGAAAACTGCAGTACCTGTGGGAGTGCACTTACCCTACATTATATTTTGGGTTTCTCGGAATTAAATTCGTAGTGTGTTTATGTGAATAAATTTTATGATGTTTTAATTTTTCTTGTTTGCTTAGTAACCAAATTTATCTGCGAGTGACACCACCACGGTTCCGCCAGACGGAACTTCGCTGGATACGATCTCGTCTTCCAACAGGACGTAATTCTTGGCCAATTGTTTATTTCAGCTTTTTTCAGCCGGTGAGTGCGTTCTAGTACGGAACAAGTGCCATCGCGTACTCCTAGGATATAGCATTCAGCAAACCAAATCGCCTAGTTCAATTAAATTTAATCGAAACAACGCATGAGCCAAAGAAAATAATTGTCACGCTCAAATGTAAAATGAATTGACAAAATTGGCAAGCCATAAAGACAAATCTACACCCAGTCGAGTGTGAATTGACTGCTTGCACTTAATTATACCCAAAAGAATTATTTATTGTGTCAAACCAAGATTCAACGACACAGGCATAGTGCTTCAGCACATCCAATCCGCATTCCTAGTATATAAGTTAATGTTGTTTAAATGTAGATGATAATTTATTTATTTTTATTTGTATTGTAACGAACCTTTTGTTTCGGTTGTAGTTCTAGCAGGGCTAAAACTCTATCGATCTGCGGGTTCGAGCAACAAATTTATATTGCGTTTACAATAAATAATAACACAATATATATATATATCAAAACTTGCTTTACTATATTGCATTTATTTTAAATCACACTTTCCAATGTTCTTTTTCTGAACGCTTAATTTCTACTCGTCTCGCCACACATCGGTGTCCTTGATCGGGTTTGATTCGAACTCCTGTGCGCCAGAATCGCGGCGCTCCTTATATAGGCCTTGGCTGGCCACCATTTGTCGTGATTTTACTCCGGTGACATGATCTTTTTGGTGGCGTGACCTTTTGGTAATTTTCCACTGCCCTTTTGCTGGCGACAACCATTGTCTGCCGTCAGTGTGAGTATGGACACCAATATTGCTCCCTAATGGACATGTGTGTCAGACACGCTTAAATGGGTGAGAGCGAAAGAGAGTGAGTTCACCGCAATTGCATCTGGGCCGGATTCCGGCCTGATATACAGTTGTTGTGTTACTGGGCATTATCGCAGGCACATCGATAAATACGCACATATATTTATAATTATAAATACACAAATACATACAAGTTCACACATGCATGGTTACATGGCTCCTCACACTCCCCTCTTCGGCAGCGGAAAGCTTCCACTTTCCAACCTAAAGATACAAGAGACCTGAAAATATAAATATCAAGGGGAGTTTTTTTTTTTTATATTGGTGGTATTATTTATTTATTTTTTTTATTTATATTATTATTATTTTTTTTTTAATTTTTTTTTAAATGTCGGCCTGGGGGGGTCTCGGATTCAATTTCGGACGGTTCTATCCCGGCGGTGGTGTCGGTGGGGATTCCACGGTGGGTAGTGATTCCATGGTGGGTGGTGCTGGCCTCGGGTCCTGCTGTGGCGGGTTTGGGTCTGCGGGTGACTGCACGTCCTCCAGTTGCCATGCTGGCGGCAACCACGCCTCCTCCTCCCAAACGCACACCAAAGTGACCGTGTGCCGCCATCGGCCCTCTGCAAAGGCCCTCGCGTATGTTGCGGTTACGGTGTGTGGCGGTGGTTGCTGCGTTCGCCATGCTCCTGGGCACCTTCTCCGGAGATGACGATCACCTCCGGCTCCTGGTTGCGTTTTTCTAATGGCGTGAATGGTATTGTGTCCTCATCGTCGGGGCTCACGACTAGCTCCGGCGCCCACAATCTCTCGTCATCCGATGACATGACGATTTGCCGCGTCCTAGCCCAGCGTCCACGGATCTTCGGCCTCCCCGTCTGAGGCTTCGGACATGGCCTCGTCGAGTTCGGCCAGTTCCGACGCAGAATTATGCGTTGTTGCGCATAGCAAAAAGTTTTTGCTGCCGTTGATCTTTACCTTGTACGTTTGCGGTCGATTGTAGGTCATGGTCATGCGCTCCCTTTGCATGTTTTCTCTCCTGCTCCCGCTGTGAAACTGATCAGCGTAATTGTTATCTCTATTCGTTCAGGGCCGCCTTTGATTTTGTGTTTTGAGCTCTGGTATGTATTTATAATATGTGTTTTGTGTTTTTAATAATTTATTTATTGTTTGCATACCCCTCCGTTTTGGGTCTCTTTTTTTTTATTAATTTACGTACACTTTTTTTTTGTATTTTAATTTATTTTGTTATACCATTTCCTTTTGGGTTTTCATTAGTTTTATAAATGTGTTATGGATTCTTATGTAGAAACGTATTTATTTTCCCTCTCTTTTTACATTGGAAAAAAGTTTTTGCCTTATTGTTATATTTTACGTATACGAGTATGCAATTTCTGTTAACTTACAGGTGTGTGAGTTTCTGGCTCACCCGTATCCTTCCGGTCGCTGTGCGGCTTCAGGTCAATCACGTGTTATGCCATTATGCCCTTTAATTTGCAGATTACAGGTGATGTAAAATCGACAATCTGATATGGACATCGTATCACGCTGCAGTCCTTCCGCTGCATTTGACAGGTGGTGTAATTTTACCCACATTCTGTCTCCGATATTGGGTCTACGACGCAGGTTGTGCCTTGCTTGGTCCTGTGATGCCTTTATTCTCAATGTCGAACGGTGTTTGAGCTGCATGGCCTGTTCCGACTTCCACCTCGTCGAACAACGCTTTTGGAAGCCAAGGCTCTCGGCCTTGTGGTTTGAACGACGCGCTGTACCCGGTTTAGCTTAAGACTCTGGTGTTAACTGCCAGTGTCATGACCCGTTCGCCCTCCTCCGAATCTTGGGTCCCAGGCCACAATCGCCAGCACCCGTCTGCAAGTAAAATAGACTTGAGAAGTCTGGGCATGCTAGCACAGGCATTGTTTCAGCTTAGCTTTGACCTTTTCGAAAGCTTCTTGGTGCTCTCCGGTCCATTCCTATTTTGAACCTTTCTTTAATAGTGTGTGTAGTGGGTGTACTGTGGTGACAAAATCCGGATCCGTACGTATCCCTTCTTCGGTCACCTGATGGCCAAAGTATTTAAGCTCCTTTTTGAAGAAGTCGCACTTGTCCACCTTGATCCTCAGATTTCCCGATTACAATAATGTCATCTAAATGTGCAAACGCATGCGTCATCATTAAGGGTCCAATCACGCGATCGAGGGCTCTCTGAAACGCCGAATGGAGTCCGAATGGCATTGCTTTCCATTAGAGCAGTCCTTTCTTCGTCTTCGCTCGACTCTCCTTTTCCATCGGGACTTGCCAGTATCCATCTTTCAGGTCGAAGCTCGTTATAAATTTTGCCTTTTAAGCTGGTCCACGACGTGGTGGACCCGCGGCAACGGATATGCATCTTTTATTAATTTGCTGTTTAGTTGCCGAAAGTCCACACAGAGACGTCATTTTCACGTTTTCTTTTTCACCATTACGATTGGTGCGCTGTGTGGGTTTCTTGAGGGCTCGATGCAACCTTTGGCCAACAGTTCGTCCACCTGTTTGTTTATTTCGGCTTGCATTTTTGGATTTTTTGGGAAGTACCGGTGTTTAATTGGCCGATCGTCACTCATGACAATTCGATGCTCGGTTATAAGCGATGCTCCTTTTATATCCCTAATGCCGTCAATGCTCCTCGCAAAAATTTATCAATGTCTGCGTCCGAATGTATTGGTGTTTCGACTGTTGTGGCTACCGACAATCTCTCCTCTTAATGGCTTATCTCGTATTTTGGAATGCTTACTCGAAACCCTGCGCACTCCAAAACTGTAGCCATTCCAGAAAAGAAGTCCCATCCGAGGATTAAGTCGTCGATGAATATTGAGAGTATCAGTAGGGCCATATCCATGTTCTTCAGCCGTAGTCTCATGTTCACCTCGACTTATTCTCGGACACCGCTGTTTCGGCCATCTGCCATCCAGACTCATTCGGTTCCGCTTCGTCGGCCTACGTTGATCACTCCATGAGCTAGCTTCTCGTTAACGAAACTACTCGTGGCCCCTGTGTCAATCGTAGCCTTATACAGCTGACGATCTCTACGATCGCTGTCAGCTGCGCTCCCTCCTCCTGAAGGTTTCCGTTTAGCGTCTTGGGCTGTTCTGTTTGGCTCCCGCTCGTCCCTCGGTGGCGGACAGTAGTAGGGAAATGGAGATTCTATGACAGGAAGTGGCTTATTGCTTTTAATTTTTAATTGCTTCATTATTGGAGTTAATTTATTGCTTTTTGGTGGGGGAGTGACAGGTGTGTAACCCTTTTTCGAAAAATGTTGGGTTTTGGATCACGTATGAGACATTTATGATCGAAGGGTATAGATTTATGGCTGACCCTTCTTTAATAGTGGGTTGACATGAGGTGGAGGATCACTCACAAGCACTTGTGTGTGCGTACGTGATTGTGTTTTTAAGGAGGATATTGTGTGTTAGGCATGTAACCTGTAACCTGTGTGCTAGACTCAAGTGGAAGATCAGGTAGCAGCTGCTGCACTGTTGTGCATTTGATTTTTTGAGGGTGGGTGCAATGATCAGTGGAAAGGTAATGCTCGCTTCTCTTTTGTCACTTTTTGTCAATGTAAGAACTCATAGGACACCTCCCACCTGAATGTTTTCCCACACAATAATTAAAGTATTATTGTTGTAAACAAATGTTAAGTACGTACTTCGCACGTACGTTTGCCACGCACTGGTACCTTCTTCGTGGGTTTGGTTCTCCCCCTTTTACAGAGCACTCTGTTTGAGTGTTATGTTTTGTTAATTTCACAATAATTTGAGCCTGCGTTGCTTTGTGTACCTGCGGGCTTCATACTCGGTTGATCAACTTTAAAATGTTTAAATAAAATAACTTTGTTTTTTCTCAGTTTTCATAACATATTTTATTTATTTATAAATAAAATGTTTACAAATGTGAAGATTTGTTTATTCTTATTAATATAGTGTAATTCTAAGATACATTTACATTATGAAAGTATATTGTTATTATTATCAACTTTGCTTAACCTCTTAAGTTAGTGTATTGAAATATAAGACGATCCAGTTTTCTTTTATATGATACAAAGTAGTGACAAGCATATGTATCAACTCCATCTATGGCTTTATCCGAAGACCATGAGCACACTGTCAAGTGCTTTTCATACTTTGATTTAATTAGACAATAGTTTTCATACTCCAAGAAAAATACTCGGTATTCCTCCAACAATTTAGAATGTTCAGGGAAAGTTACATCCTCAAACTCCTTGAGGAAATCATCAATTTTCCTTACATTTGTTTTAAATCCAATGTTCGAAATTAGACCCATTCTGTTGTGTATTCTCCAAAAGCAGAAATATAACTGAAGAATTATTTTACTTTATTTATTAAGTGCCCATACTTGTGTAACTTTCTTTTGTAATACTTGTCTATACTGGCTTACATCTTTTTTAATTTGATGAATATCATTCTTAGTATTAACATCCTTATTTAAGCATTTTGGATATGATTAATAAATTAATATTTTAATAAATACTAATGTTTCTTTTTCAAACGTGATATAACATGAACCAAATTGGTATTTAAACATTTTGCGTTTGTTTTCTTCTTTCTTCTTTCTGAGCCAAATAAGCTGTGAGACACTGTATATACAATTATTCTTATCCTACTTAGGACATTAAGAGTGCATATTTACTGCTGAAAATGCTTTTAGATTCATTATCATATCACTTCGGAGAACTCATATCGCGGGAGGTTTTATTACAGTCACGACTGGTGCCGCGTAGGTGTTTGTTCACGTCTTTACCTATCTTCTCAACAAGAATCCTCCTTTGTTATCTTCCATTGAAAGATTGAACGCTTTCTGCATCGAACAATGGTTGACTATAAGGAGCAAGCATTTTGAATAGAACTGGGTGCCTACCTGACTCGCTTACAGTTAACACTACCAGCCTACTTTAAAAACTATAGCGAAATATACATCTTGATGACCACTTAAGCGACTTGCTTTTCTTTACTACAAGTGAGCACGCACCATTCGTCTTAGCGACAGTGGTTATAATATGCCTTATAGCTTATATAAGAATAAAGTGTTTAAAAAATATAGAACTTTCAAGTATTGCATTTACCGGAGAGTGTTCATATATTTACATGTGACTCTCTAAGCAGATAAACGCACTGAATGGGATCATGGTATTTTTAATGATAGCAGAGCGACTGCATTAAGTAAGTACTTAGGTTTAAGAATTTCCATACCGCAGTAAATGAGTGTTGCCTTCAGAAACACAAGTGTAATGAATATGAAATGTAAATGAATTTGAAAGTAAAATAAATTCATTTTCAGCGTAACGAATCGAAATGAAATTTTATGACATGGCAGTGGGCTAAGCTAAAAGCTGTGACCAAAAGAATAAAGCAGACTGTAGCTCATATGGTTTACCCGGCACACTGGATGACACTACAGCTAGACCGGAGGATCATTATGGTGACAACGACTTCAGGAGCATCTCTGCTTTAAATTGCAAACAAACTATATGCTTGTCTCATCACAAGCATAATACTCACTGGAGGGTGTCAGGACTGTGCAAAAAATAGACTTATCTACTTAGACTCTCAAATAATTATCGAAGGCGGAAGATGTTGTTGCAATCCGCTGCTGATTATGATGCGGTCTAGCGTAAAATATGCCGCAAAAATGCACTTGGGACTGCAGCTCCACACTTTCTTTGATCGCTGCATACAACTTAAGTTGTGTTTCTGGGATCGGAAGTGGAACGACACCTGCCCTGTTCTTTGGTGACCTCGAGGAAATCCCCTAAATGCGTCAGCAATGCTGGATTAGTGCGAGCACTGGTGACAGAACCCTCGAAAAACTGCCTACCGTTTACATAAACTGGAGATAAGTACTTTGGGCTAATTGAAGTTGGAGTATAGCAATATATTTCGCACTTAAGGTAGGGAACTCTTTTGTGATGCAGGTTTTAAATTAAATTGAGTTAAACGAATTGTTTGCACTGGCTCAGCGAGATTGAAGTCATACTCTAATATCAAAGGTATTCAGAGCAGCGGTTTGTCCATCTGTATGAACGCTTGAAACTTGAAATATATACTAATTTGTGCCCGCGTCAGACAAAGTGTACAATTTTGAGTGTTCCACAAGGAGGCTACGAAATCGATAAATCGATGATAATATGATTATCGATAAAACCACATATCTCCCACAAATTTTATACTACAGTCAGCAAGTTTAGTTGGCCGATTGTTGGCGACATCCTTCAAAGATCGGTATATGCCATGTCCAACTCAGCTGACCCAGATATGCTTATATCCCTCGCAATTTTGGAGGTATTGTCACTAAACTTGGTGATACGAGGAATAATACGAGAAACAACAGCCACTCGTATTTTCGCCCCCAGTTTAGGATTTGCACCATTTTGTTTAGGCTCCGGTCCTCCGAAAGTTATCTGTATAAATTATTTCAAGTTGACTACTACTTCTATCTTCTTAATTACACAAAAGAGTTGCCAACAACGATATTCAATTGCGCTGCTTACATTATTTTCAAATAATATACTCAACTGATATAAACTTGTAAATCTCCATCAGAAATTAATCTTCGGGGTGCCGAACTTAGTTCATATTCATATAATTGCTTTTCCAAATTATCAGACGAAAAAAAAATTAATCTTTATTATTCGTATCTTACAGATTGCGTGGAACGACTTTCGTTTGGACTTTTAATTTAAAGAGCAAGGAACGGGATAGCAAGTGGACAATGGCTGGAGTGTGCCTGCTTTTGCAGACTTAAGAACAGAATTTTCAGAGCAACTTATGAAATAAACAAGGATTCTACAAATTTACAATTACTCTTATATATTTTTCAGACATAAAGTAGTTGAAGGAAGTTACAATATACTCTTGTTATCTACTCTATATTGTCAGTTAAACTGCTTATCCTGCCACCACCGCAATAACACATAGAACTGTACATCCTTTTTTGTATATACTTAGAATTCTTTAAAAATGAATAAAAGCGAAATGTTTGTGGTGGAGCAGACGTCGTTGTCCAAAAAGTGTATTTTGGTGAATGATTTGTGTATTTCGTGGAATGATTGTCATACAAAAGTCGAGCAATTGCTTTCTCTTTAAAATTTCCCCTTTCCTGAGAGCGGCAGTTTGCTGTTTATGGCCTACTTTCAGGCATGAACATACAACATATGATACTATTGCAACGAGTTGCAGATTCTCTCATAGAGTGCAAGCACCGAATAAGACCTACCCGAGCACAGAGTTTTATGGCACAAGGAGGTCGTACTTAGACCAGCATGATCAGCTGGTATAAATTGGCTCCCAAGATGAGGGATGTGGAGCTTAATTTAAACAACTTGTCATCCTACAAAGTTCCCAGATAGATATAATAGCAATGCCTAGCAAGATAACTTGTGTGTTTACATAGAAATATGATTGGACAGTCTTGGATTTTGTAGAGAAGATTATGTTTTTGAAACAGTGTTTGTAAAGGGAGCTGTCGCAAAGGGCAGTTGTGAAGGGGGATCGCCACGATGGAATTGTGTGTTATAACGATCTTTGCACATTAAACAGCTGTATGCACAAGGGCAATCTTTGCAGCTCGGTCATTTGCAGAAATTGTGAAGATATATAAGCTACTCGATTAGGTCTTTTTGCTGACCTTGATTATAAGCGAGTTGACCGAGGTTAGGGTTGACCTTGTTAGGCTGGCGTGCTGGTACTTGGCTTAATGTCCTCGATGGCTTTTTAGAGTCGGTATCGCTACAGTAGAAACGAATTAATTTCAATACATGTCGTTTTTCGTGACATATTTTGAGGGATTGCTCTCATAAGAATAGAGTGAGTTTTGGGAGTTTCGAGAAACAAATATCTGTTTAATTTCAGTTATCAATCAGTTTCGTACTTGGAAAGTTTTAGCGAGGCCAGGCACCCTTAGATGAAACTCTGCAGATACTTGTGGGCACCTTCAGATACGTGTGCTGTGGATGGAAAATCAGAACAGAAATTTAAGTTGATTGTTAACCAGAACTCTTGTGAGTTTTTTTATATAGAGATTATATTTTAAACCTACTGAAAGGTTATAAAACATTAGTTTGAAAAAGATACGAATAATAAAAAGCAATTAAGATCTAAAACACTTATCACAAATTGGTCACATAAGATGGAGCACCAGAGATATCTCTGAGCAACTTGCCCTGCTAAACTTGAATTTGGTTTACCCAAGGTTTTGCACCTGTGCCCCAAAATGGAATCCGGAATGTCCAGATGGGTATGATAATGTTCCTGTACACAAACAAGCTTGTTGTTCATTTTGCGCTTGCTGGATAGTTTAAGCATTCATTACACGCTGCCGCCTTGACTATTCCTAAGCGCAAACGTGCAGTCCTGAGACTTGCTCCATTGACGCAGATGACACGTTGGCCCAGGAACTAAAGTCATCCAACTTGCCAGCTTTCGGAATCATCGCAATCACAGCACACTCCATGGAGTGGGGAAGTGGTGAATGTGAATCATGGAAACAGCAGCACTAAGAATACTACTCCCTTCTCTTGGAGGGACTTCACAGCCATATAGGTGTGGCTTGGTGGCTGGGTGATGCAAGCGCAAAAGGCGTGAACCGACCTTGCTCCTCATCCGCTGCAATCACTGCATCCAAATGACACCAAGTATTATCTGGTCGCATAATGGGTATGCGTTTGAGTGGCTGCCGCTTGACTCAGGCGTTGCCTTACACAAATTGAATGAGATGGTGAAAATATCCTTGGTGTCGCAGCTCGAGTGCAGACGATTTCACAAGCGCATATATTGGTAACGCAGTGCTCTCCTGTGCCGTACTAGATCCAGAATCTCCGATTTTAAAGGAGGCTGAGCTGACTGACATGAAATTTTAATTTTACATATGGAATAACTCCGTTGCGTCATCAATATCAGCGGGTAAACTTAGTTCCTTGTTCAGGTAGATAACCTGTTCCAACCTCTGCAGGAATCAGACCGGATTGGTATGGTTGCTTTACGAGCAGTGCGTAACACGCGCTCGGAAGTTTGAGTCTTTCACGCAATTCGCAAGTGCACTCCCACGACGAGTGTCTAAAGCTGGTGTTAACCATTCCAGTCTTCAGCAATCACGAGCCTGGGACCTTTAATGATTTGCTGCTCCGCCACACATACGTATTGCAGCATGCAATGGGCTCATCATGGTCATAATTAGACTGCCAAATTGGTGATGGGAGTGCTCATGGTACAGGTGAGACTGTTGTACTAGCTGATATTGCTGCTGATTTTGCTGGCGCTGTGGCTGCTGCAGTTGTTAATGATGACGTAGTTGTTACTGACGTTGTCGCTATACGAGGTGTGTTCAAAAAGTATCGCGAATTTTGTGTTTTTTCAGATATTATTTTTTTATTCATGAATATCTATTTTGTCCCCTTCAAAGTAATCTCCATGAGATATTATACACTTGTGCCAACGGTTTTTCCAATCTTCGAAGCACTTCAAAAAATCATTTTTTTTTTTATCTTGTTCAGCTCCTCCTTCGATCCCGTCTTTATCTCGTCAAGCGTAGCGTAACGTCGCCCTTTCATGGGCCTCTTCAGTTTAGGGAACAAGAAAAAGTCACAGGGGCCAGATCTGGGGAATACGGTGGCTGTGGCATTATTAGTGTGTTGTTTTTGGCCAAAAATCCGCGCACAAGCAACGATGTGTGAGCAGGGGCGTTATCGTGGTGCAAAAGCCAATTTTTGTTCTTCCACAAATCCGGGCGTTTCTGGTACGAATTTCGCGGCGACCCGTCTCCTGCCCAAATCATTGATAAAAATCGAATGGCATGAGCCAATCGATATGTCTTGCTCCTCAGCAACTTCTCTAACGGTGATTCGACGATTGGCCAATACCATTTTCTCCACTTCATTAATTTTTTCGTCTGTTGTTGAAGTGCTCGGGCGTCCGGCACGCTCTTCGTCGTTCACATCTTCTCGGCCTTCTGAGAACATTTTGTACCACCGATAAACGTTGCTTCGGTCCAAGGTAGCTTCTCCGTATGCCACAATCAACATTCGGAATGAATCCGCGCACTTAAGTTCGTTTTTCACACAAAATTTGATACAGGTTCTTTGATCCATTTTTTGAATAGGTAAAAATCGAAGACGATCCAAAACACGTGCAAGCAAAGCAGCTGTCAACAATTAAGTGAACATTCAAAATGGCCGAGCTTGTCGGCATAAGTGAGAGACATGAGTACCAACATAACGCTACAAAAAAATCGAAATTCGAATATACGTAACCGGCGAAAATTCAAAAATTGAACACACCTCGTATGTACTTTTGCTGTTGGTGTTGCTGCTGATGACATTGCTGCGAGTGTTTCTGTTGTTGCAGTACGCACACCAATACTCGATACATTTGACGAACTTTGTGACGGCGCTTTTTTCTTGTCCGCCGTTGCTCAGGAACCTGCAGTGCAACTTGCCGAAACGGCAAAATTTATTGGCAGCATCAGCATATGAAATATTTTCACTGCATTTGGGTGCAAGGACCATTGCGCGCGACATCCGTATGTTTTCTGTCGGCCTTCTTGGCTAGTCCGCTAGCTTCCGTTCCTTGGCAACGCACTGATAAGCTTGTCATTCTTTTCAGCTTGCTGGATGTTTTCTTTCGCAGTTAGCACATTTCAGGTCTGCATCCAACGGTTTCTTGCACACCTGACTTGCATTAGCTGAGATTTTGCCGACGTTCTCTATAGGATATAGTACAATGTCGAGCTCTTTTTGGTAAGTTGATTAGAAATTTTTCTGATCACGGCTCTTCAGTTTTGGTCTGCTAAATTGAAAATCGACCCTAACTCGATCTTTATGTTCTTCAATTGAGCAAATAATATATTTGCCACCGACCAAAAATTCTCTGTGGACAAACAAATATAAACTATTTCGTCGCCACGGTAAACAAAAAAATTTAAATAAGTGCTTGGTCAAACTAATTTGAGTGCAACTGATATTGGGCTGTTAATTTGTCAATTTATCGCTGATCACTCAATATTAGCTGCATAAGTGTCGATAGTTTTCATTATCGAGTTTCCCCAGTTAGAAGTTCGAGCGTGCCAAATACACGTTTTTGTCCCAAAGTGTGGCAGTTTTGAAACAAATTATTAATAAACAATTGGCCAATATCGCATTTCGTTACGTTAACAAATTCCGCAACAATTAAAACATCAAACGTGCGGGAAAACTTAAAATCGTTAACTACAACCATCACAAAGTTCGTCGCAGCAACAATCACACGCATGTACATTTTGCATTGTGTCTCTAAATTCGTTTTACTGATCGTCAGCGCCGTTTTCGGTAATTTTCGGTCAATTTTCGATCTTCTTCGCTCACAAGTTACCGCTACTGCTAAAACCGGCAATGCGCTTCTCGCAATCGTCCCTTCAGTCGCTGTCTTTAGTAGTTTATTTCAAATTCGTTCTTCGTTGCTTACCATCCTTGTTTGGCCTTGCCCATAGTCGATGGCAATCATCTGGAATATAACAACTTAATTTGCTAGTCTAATCACATCGTGAATGGAGCGCAAATAAGAAACATTAAGATGTTATCTGCTCAACTGCACAAAGGGTGCTCCACTGGAGTGCCTGAAGGCATTTCCAGTCACCAATGAAAACTACACTATGGCTATAGAAAAATTAAAGTCTTGGTATGACAAGCCAGCATTGATATTTACAAACACAATATCGTCTATTTTTCAGTTGACTTCAGCTACTCTGCTACGTTCGCTTATTCATAACGCATCTGCATTATTTATTTCGCTTTCGTCCTTGGGCTCTGAAATCGACATAGCTCAAGCCATTTTAATCTGGTTCTGAATAAATGCGATCAGGAAACTTGAATCAAATAGAATTTATCGCTGGATTATTAAACAATCCTGACTTGGGATCATCGCGTACATGAACTGGAGCATAATTGTTAATTCCTGTTGTCCAAAAGTATAACAATTAACCAAACGCATTCAAAATAGATTCGTAATCCTGGTAAAGGACATAACTCGTCTTTCGCACTTGCTATCGCTGCTTGTGCACTGTGATCAAGCTTAACTCTCAAATTATTGGCATGTGAACAATTTAAAGCATTGGATGCGCTGCAACGTTTTGATATCTATTGTGATAATGGAACTAACTTCGTGGGTGCAGCAAATGAGCTAAAGCTTTTTGTTTGATCAATCTACTCAAGACGCAATTAAAGTCAATGTGTTTAACGTGAGCACCAGCCGCATTGGCTTAATCTCACGGTGCCAAGCACAGGAATTAATTTAAGCGTCAATTACCGCCCCATTGGAAATTATATTCCACAGGTACCAATTTGAAGTCACTAAAAACGACTTCCGATCTATGGGTCACGACACCCTGTTCTATAGCGCAACAACACGCCGAGTCAAAAACTCTACCCGCATTTGGGTGTTAAACAGCAGCCACCACGTTACTCCCCGAAGGCCTGCAACCAAAAACCAGAACGGAACTAGGTTCCGCGGGCTTCTGGTTACCCGTGGTACGAAAAGCAAGTCTCCGGTCAGGCCTCGTACCTGAAGTGTACCACCAACTTAAACTCCAAAACAGTTACGGGTTGGTGACCCAAAAATAAAAAAAAATCTCACTGTATGGAATAGAATGCGAATTGATGTAAAACCAAATCACAGATGAAACAGCATACGCCATGCTTTATGGACATGGTTTTCTCACTGTGGGGGGCGAGGCCTATTCCGTCCTCCACCGCAAACAGCGGCATTCATAACTAAACGCATTCAGACCTCCAGGTGGCCAGCTGATATCCTCAACAACAACCGCCCTGAACACTTAGACACCCGTGGTACCGGATCAGTCCTCCGGTCAGAACTCGTACCACAAGGATACTTCCAGTTTTTCTCCATAAAGCCGGAACTGGTGACCCCCAAAAGCAACTAAGCGATCCATTCATACGCCCCCCATTTATACCCTCATCATAAATTCAATATTTACCCAACTTCTCCACGTATGAGACGTCGTCTGACAAACGCAGCCCGCGCAAACTTACTCATTCTCCTTTCCTTATCACAAGTGGAGAGTACTTGACTTACGTCAAAACCACCACTACCCCGCGTTATCCCAAGCACACTTTGATCTTTCAGATCTGCATACACAGAGCACTCACAGAGAACATGTTCCCACGTTTCTCCCACCCAGCCACAAGGGCATTCCGGGCTATCACAAAGTCGTCTTGAAACCCGAAACTCAGGTGAAGCCTAAAGTCTGGACGGTCCACAGCAAATGTGACCTCCCGAATAAACCTATGAGTAACCCTCCTATTCTCGCTAGCATCCCATCTGACCTGCCAGTCAGACAGAACACACTCATTTAACAGTTTCTTACACTCCGTAAGCCCTAAACTCTCCACATTCCTACCCGCTTACCATCTAAGTCCAGAGTGGCTACTCCTAACAAAACCTGCATTGCCTCCGTGGAGATAGTGCGGCACACAGGCAGCCCCGCTAACCCAGTCCCTTCTCAAAATTCGACTCACTTATCCAAACAAACTCAAACTGCAAATAAGATTCCGTTACTCAAAGCACCGTTATCTTAGTACGACCGCGCAAAAATTACCGGTTCAAATTTCAAATTGAATAGACGTTAAAACGTACAACACTACCTATCCACGCCTTTTGCCGATATATAGCTACACCTAATAATGTTTGTTAAAAAAATGAATAATAAATAAAGTAAATGATAATGATCTGCGAGTATGGAATAAATTTATTGTCAATTCCAATTTAAGGGCAAACCAAATCCAAGCAGGCCCGTTGCAGGAAGGGCGTGCACGTCATGGCCATAAACACCAGGCCTGTCAGCTGTTTTGTTCGTTTTTGTATGTGCATTTAGGTCTTTGTGTAGTGTTGTGTAATTCGAGATTCTTTTGGAGTCCGTACCGTCCACGAGCAAGGTTGGAGTTACCCACCTCTGGGAATACTGAGCTTGCCGAGGTTACGCACTGTAAAACACTGGACGTGCTACTAGAATGGCGCTTTTTGAAATCATCAGGAACCTTGGTTGAAGAAGCAGGTTCAAACGATCAGCGTATTCGAGATGAAATCAAAAAACCGAAAATTATAAATAAACCGGAACGGCGGGTCCTCGCAGTATAGGGTATAGAAGCCACGTATTTAGTTGTGATGTGCCGGTATGTCACTCAGGCTTTTAAGAAGGCATGGAAGTTCGCTGCCGGGCATGAACAATTTTAGACGGCGATAAAGTTTTTTTTTATTAAAATATGCACGTACGGGTAAAGTTTAGTTAGAATTTGTGCTAAGTATGTTTCCGCTTATTTGGGTTCCGACAGGAAGACTCTGTTAGGATAGGGTGAGCCATGATACAAAAGCTATGTAACTATGCGCTGATTTGACCGGAAACGTGCCGAAAAAGACTTAATCAACTGGACACCATCAGCAAAGCTGACGATCGAATCAGTTAATGTCTTGTAAAAAATGTATTTGTTTGTTTGAGCGTGAACAGTTTGGTTAGCGACGTAGGTTGGTTTCACTCTTATAAGTTTGATTGTTTAAGTACTTGTTGTTATATTGCGTGTCGGGTTATTGTCTTTTCGTTATTTATCAATTAGCATTATATTTATATAATATTATAGTAATAATTTTTATTCTGACGGGAAGGGATATTAATGAGACGGAAGCAAGTCTTTCCTATCAGTTGCGGTCAGGCGGCGACAGCGGTGCGCAATGCGAATCTTGCGAAGTTGAGAGGGCAGGAGCAATGAGTAATTGTTAATACACCAGAAAAATAAGACCTATAATAAGGCACCTATTTTATGAAGACAGGATAAGTGAATATATTATAGCTAGGAAAAAGATTTTTGAGGAACGAAGGCTTGATGCCACTAGTGACGCGTAGGGTAAAGAAGGCGCGAACGATTTACAAGCGACGCTTGGTGAAAAGACAAGTAGTGGAATCGGTCAAGAGAGTCGATATTCGAGGGTGTTTGCCTAGGTCCGCATTGAAGGTAAACAAATGGCCGACCTTTTGGATATCGTTGCCTCAGTGAGTATTTTGGTGTGTGGCTCTCGTGTGTTTTTGGCCGAGATCAAAATTTCCGTGGAGCGTTATGTGTCTAGCGTAAGGATCGCTTCTGGAGAGGATCCATCCATTATATGCCGGGTATGCACAAGAGTCACATACGGAAAAAATGAGGAGAACCTGACATTTTACATCTGTCCGTACCTCGAACAGCAGGCATATTTCGGCATAGATATCTGGCGACTTTTGGATTAGCTCCTAATGTATTAGGATCAGTAGAAGCGTCAACCTCGGTAGAATCGAAGCCAAATGTAGTTGAAGCAATCAAGCATTTTGTAGAAAAAAACTCTAGAATCGGAGGTGGATGCTTGCGAATTGAATGAGAACCAAAAGAGTCGATTAGAAACGGTAAAATCAGAGTTCTTGTTTTTTGAACACGCAAGATTGGGGAAGGCAACAGTGCAAACACACAAGATAGAACTGTTCGAAGGAGCTATTCCGGTGAAGGACCGACATTATCCGTTGTCCCCGACGATGGAGGTAATAGTTTGGGGCGAGGTAGACAAGATGTTGGCCCTGGGAGTTATCGAAGAAAGCGATAGTCCGTGGAATAACCGCACTACAATTGTGCGAAGGCCGGACAAAACCTGGTTTTGTTTGGATGCTCGCAAGGACCGTCAAGGACTCTTATCCACTTCCATCCATTGAGGGGATACTTTCGTGTCTCGATCAGATCAAATAGAGTTAGACGAAAGCAGTACAGCATACACGGCTTTTACTGTGACTGGCCGCCGGCTCTACCAGTTTGTCGTAATGCCTTTCGAACTGTGTAACGTCGCCCAAATTGCCGTCTAATAGATTAGGTTATACCGTCTCAGCTCGGGTCCAACGTGTTTGTGTACTTGGATGATCTACTGGTTACATGCATTTAACATATTTGAGACTCGTGGCGCAGAAACAAAAAAAGAGGCCAATTTGACGATCGGATTAAAAAATCTAAGTTCCGTTTCAAGAATCTGAAATATCTTTGCGAACCCATCCAGACCGCGTGATTGCAATACAAAGAATTCCAAATACGCTAAGGAAGTGCGCTGCTTCTTAGGAACCGCTGTGTGGTGTCCCCGATTCATTAAGAATTTCGTAGGAATGGCAGCATCACTGACGGATGCACTAATCAAAAGGGGAAGTTTAAATTGAGCGACGAAGGAGCTGAGGCGGTGCGAAGGTTGAATGAGGCGCTTAAATCCTCTCCAGTACTGGTACATGCTGACTTTTCGCGGAGGTTTTACGTCCAGTGGCTGTACAGCTCCAAGTTGATTCCGAAAACAATGAGAGGCCGATAGCATTCTTTTCCGCCAAGATGGATGAATACCAGGTCAACTACTGAGTAACGGAGAAAGAATGCCTCGTAACGAAAAATCTCCACCTGTTACGGAGACAATTCTACTGACAACATGGCGGATCAAGTTCGAGAATACGTTAGGGAATGCGTGGTGTGCAAGGAAACGAAGGCCTCAAACCAAAGGATGCAGGTGTCCAAAGGACAGGAAGTTAAGACCGAACGACCTTTTCAGAAATTATAAATCGACTTTCTGGAAAAGTACCAGCGGTCAAAAAAAGATCATGCATGGGTCTTCGTAGTTATCGATTACTTTCACTTCGAAATTTACGTTTTTGAAGACCATGAAAGACGCCACGGAAGACAATGTGGTCGAGTTCAAGGTCCACGAGGTTTTCTTTAAGTTCCGTGTCCCTGAAACCATCCATTCTGGTAACGGTCGACAATTCGTTTCCAAGAAATTCGAAAATAAGGTCGAAGCTTTCGGGATCATCCACATGAAAATGGCCATAGATTCCCCTTAAAGCAATGTAGCCGAGAGCGTGAACCGAACGGTGCTTGCAGCAATCCGCGCGTATTTAGAGCGGGATCATTGAGAGTGGAATCGCTTTTTACCCGAACTAGAGGTTGTGAAAAAAACAACGCGTATGAAGCAGAGGATCAAACAGAAAATCGCGAGGTGTCGTCCATGCTAGAGATCTTCAGATTTAACTGGGATATGGCGTGGGTGTGGCCTACGTTGGGCGGAATTCACAATGAGTAACTTTCAGAGCAATTTTTAAGACAATTTTGATCGTTCAAACTGGCGAACCCAAAAAGTAATTTCAAACTCATGAGCAAAAGAAAATATAGTTTCGCTCTATAGTAAAATGCGTATTTTAAATTAAAAGCACAAATTGTAAATCCACCTGTAAAATCAAATCCATGCCCTGTCGAGTGCAAATTGCCTGTGTGTTCAGAGCCAAACAAATTATACGAGGTGTGTTCAAAAAGTATCGCGAATTTTGAATTTTAGCGGGTTACGTATATTCGAATTTCGATTTTTTTGTAGCGTTATGTTGGTACTCATGTCTCTCACTTATGCCGACAAGCTCGGCCATTTTGAATGTTCACTTAATTGTTGACAACTGCTTTGCTTGCACGTGTTTTGGATCGTCTTCGATTTTTA
>JAWNMR010000350.1:0-14823 GCA_035043845.1 Drosophila picticornis
GTAAAAATCGAAGACGATCCAAAACACGTGCAAGCAAAGCCGCTGTCAACAATTAAGTGAACATTCAAAATGGCCGAGCTTATCGGCATAAGTGAGAGACATGAGTACCAACATAACGCTACAAAAAAATCGAAATTCGAATATACGTATCCCGCGAAAATTCAAAATTCGCGATACTTTTTGAACACACCTCGTACTACAATATAGAAAACAATAATACCACTCACCTGATCCACCTGATCCACGGCGTATCAAGAACCCGACTCCTGAGCATCCAACTTGACGAAATGACCATCGGCGATCGCACCTGCAAAGAAAGAAAAATATACATTGTTAATTGACGTCCATGCTGCTGCCGTGGCCAAAAATCAGCTGTTGCAAGCATACTCACACAAAAATACTGACGACGCAACAAATCCAGGCTTCTCCACCATATGACCATCAAGAATACTCTTTATAAGCAGACAAATACGTAGATCAGATGCTGCAGACACAAACAGCAGGGAACACAAAAGCAACTTACCCAGTCCATCGACGAGCACTCAGGAAACATCAAGCCGACCAAACGATGATGCGGAATGGCGCCACTTATCACCTAACACCTAAAATGAATCAAAATATTAATTATTATTTAGCATTAAGAAAATTTAAAATGTAAACAACAAATAAGTGTGAAAAATGCCGCCAACTGTTTGTGCCATTTGTATAACATACAATAAGGCATTTTTGTTGTTGTAATTTTTCAAAATACATTACAGTTGTATACAAATACATATTTTTCCCTCCTCCAAAAATTTGTTGCAATCGCCCATTAAATTATACTATTCATAAACTCTAAAGTGAATTCATTTCTAAATAAAATATTGCACATTACTATTTTTACATTATTGCACTTCTTGCTCGGTGGCTTTCTTTTTTTTCGCTCAACTCTTTTGCCTCGCTCTTTTTTTTTCTTGTGAAGCACTTGCACTGCTGTTTGAGGGTGGGCAATTTATTAGTAAATCTTCTATTGAGTTAAAGAGACGTGCTGTTTTAATAGGTGTCATTTATTTTTTCTCTCCACGAATACAATTATTTTGTTTCTTGCAGCGTGCTTTACTTTTTCCCCGTGTGCTTGAGATTAAATTGTAAGATAAAAGACTCTAGTCTGAAGAACTTGTGGGATGGTTCGGATAGGGCTGAGCTAATAATAATAATACGTCATAATAATAGTCAAGGACAAACAGCGGGTGCAATATTGTCAATCCTACCGGCAAGGCGCTTGTGTTGCCGTCTTCTAAAGTATAACCTCACACAACTCCCTATCTCCCTACATCTCACTCCGGGCCGGACTAAGGCGTTATTCGAATCATGCCGAGAGTCAGCTTGGATGGGGGCCCGGGCGAAAAACTAGCCCAGTCCCGAAAGGCGGCGGACATATACTTCTCCGCAGCTCGTAGGAACTCATGAATAAGTCAGAAACCAATAAAGTACCACAGGATCTTCCTGCGGAGTATGTCTCAAGACATTTAGAGGGTCGAGCCTAGACGGGGAAAGACCCTCTCGTGTAATAGACCACCCTCCACACCCTGCTACCCCGGCACCGAAAAGGTTCTTCAGGCACAGCAAACCCTGGCGTGGGAGAATGATTGGACCATTCCGACCCAGCACCGAACGCTTCGAGGCAAGGCTCACAGCGCCCTAAAAGGAAGGAACACTTCCAGCCACCGAGGGAATGCAGTGCATCACTCCTGGCTTAGACCTGTAGAAGGGCACAGAGCCCAGGGAAGCGGCTACAGCACACTTACACCACCGGTGGCCACCCCCAAAAGGTTGTGCCCAGATGTCAAAGGTGCGTCGAAGGTGACAGCCGAAAAGGGAGCAGAAAGCTTGGACCTCCGTCCGAACACATTGCTTGCAGTGACCATGAGACCTGCTCGCCAAAACCCACCGAGCCCCGATTGTCGTATGCGGATATGGCAAAAAAAAGGTAAAGGTGGCCGTGTAGCCTGTGCATATCGCACAGGCTATGCTCAGTCACAAAGACTTGTCTGTGTTGGAGGAGACCATCATTGCCGAAGTCATTGCGTCTGGTGATTCGCACGCATTAATTTCCGGGGTGGTTTCTTGGTTATTGAGTGCTCGGATGATGCCTCAGCCGACTGGCTGAACACCGCAGCCTCGCGGCTGAAATCGTGGAATGCCGTGCTCTTTGAATGCTAAGTGGGAGACGACATACTGTTGCTCTTTTGCACTCACGCTTTTCTGCCCCAGAAGTGCGGATCGGTCGACCGAATCCCTGCTGGTTCAACAAGAACAAGAGCAAGACCGACACATGGAAAATGCTTTCCAGGAGGAAAGAGGGTGGAAGTGCCCTCCTGGTCATTGGGATAGATGAACTATCCAAGGACAGAATTGTGGAGAAGGGGCACCAAATCTCTTTTCGCTAATGGATCATCCCCTAAAGCGAATTAAAAAGGAGAGCTGGAGCGAAGCCTCAGCCTCAGTCGTCGAAATGAATACTATGACCACAGTAGACACACTCAGTCGTGCTGCACAGCCCACCGACTTGTCGGAGGACCTCGCAGAGGATAAGGAGCTGGCCGAAGTAACGCTTGGCCAGGTAGAGCTGAGGCCAGGAAGACATGTAGATGTCCTCACGAGTTGTCGGAGGAGCTGCAAGATGCAGCAGCAGCTGACGTCGACAGAAGGAGCTGCCCCAATCACCGTGTCCACTGGAGCCACTCCTGTAGTAGATGTCCGAGGTCATCGACACGTGGCTGGCTCAGATAAACATCCACCGGTCTTAGCAAAGATGTGATGAAGCCTGCCCCCACCAGAGATAGAAAAACTGGTGGATTAGTGCAGGAGAGAGAAAATCTCTGTGCTCATCGGCTGCGAAGCCAATGCACACCACACGATATGGGGCAGCAGCAATATCAATCTGAGGGGTGAGTGCCTAACGGATTTTATCTTTAAATATAACCTAGAATTAGGCAATGTCTGATCTATACAGACATTTGTAACTAGAATCAGGTACGAGGTGCTAGATATCACCCTGATTAGTCGGTCCCTAAAAGCTCACCTTAGAGACTGGCATGCTTCCCAAGTGGAATCCAAGCCTAACCACAGAGCTATTCTAGTTAAGTTACAATTAAAAACGGATAGTAGTATACCAAGCCGCAATCCCAGGAAAACCAACTGGAAAGGCTACAAGTCGAAATTAGAGCTCTACTTAGCCAACGGACTAGCTGGTACACCCAGAAATTCGCTGGAACGAGGTGACCCCAACAAGTGCATAACTTATGCATTTGAAGATAATTGCCCGATAGGGAAAAAGCATTTGGAAAAGGATGCTCCTTGGTGGAACTACAGCCCGGTAAGGCTGTGCGTCACCATACGTCGCCTTTTCAATAGCAAAGAGAGACGGAATGTGGAAGCAATGCCGTGAAAATCTGACCTCCTATAATAAGGAGATAAGAAAGGCCAAACGAAAGAATTTTTGCGAAAGCATAGTTATCATAAGCGGAGGCGCCATATCGCTCCATAGATCGCTGAAGAATCGAACGTCTGATGCTTACTTAGCACTGAAGCGTGATGATAACTCCTTGTCGAGCAGTAATTTGCAGAAACTAGTACTACTTTTTGAGACGCCTGTTCCAGGCAGTACACTACTGCAGGAAGAGGCTATCGAAAGGGAGAGAAGATACAGGCCGTGGGCTGACAATCACTAGGGAGAGACTAAATTGGATTCCTGCCCTATAAGTCCTCCGGAATAGACGGCATATCGCCAGCCTTCCTTCAAACTGAACAGGAAATACTCCTCTCCCGTATTAGGAAAACACTAGTAAGAAGCCTAGTTCTCGGACACATACCGGGTGCATGGTGGAGAACTAGAGTAATCTTCATCCCCAAAACAATAAGGATAGACGTTACCAATGCAAGGACCTTCAGACCCATCAGCTTAAAAATTAAAACGTTGGAAAAGCGGGTGGACTGCAAGATTAGAAGCACTTTGCTTAAACAAAATCCGCTGCCCCCAACCTAGCGCGCATACAGAGTAGTCAGGTCCACAGACACTGCACTTTGTCAGCTGCGACGCACTTTGAATGCGCCAAATGATAATAAAGAAGTAGCACTGTGCGCCTTCTTAAATATAGATATAACACATCGCATGATGTAATCAAGGCTACCCTCGAGAGAAGGGGACTGGACTACACTACGAATAGATGGATACTCGCACTGCTGTGGCTTAGGCCAGCCACGGCATCGTTGTAGCAGTATTGTATTGTTTCTCAGGACTAGAAACAAGTAGGGAGGTTAAATACCGGTTAGACACATTTGACAGCGAACTTAGCTTTTGCACCCATATGCAAAGTACGATATTAAATTGCTCCAGAGCACTTTATACACGTCGTAGCATAGCCGGTAAATCATGGGCACTTCACTTAAGATAGTAAGATGGCTATACCTAATGGTAGTAAGACCCATGCTAACCTATGGGGTAATAGAAAGTGATGACTTGGCGCGGCTGATCACCGTGAAGAAATAACTACAGAAGATGCAAAGAATGGCCTGCGTATGTATGACAGGAGCTATTCCCACCTGCCCAACCATGGCGCTTGAAGCCACCACACCATAAGGCTCAAGTACCAAGCCATGCTTTTAAGGTTGTTGGCAGAAGGAGTTGGGGCAACCATATCCTAAACTATAAAGATGCCCAACTCCTCTCAAATGAACTGCGCCTGCTACTGCAACTTAGGAACGAAATGAAAACCGAAAACAGTTTTGAGCGAAAATTCTCAGTTCATACGAGCAGTCAAAGGGAGTGAACAACTCTCGAAGAGGTCCACCCTATGAAACCGCACACCATAAAATGATAAACCAAAGAATCAATCACCAATCATGGGATGGGTCTTGGAGTGGTGGGTCCTCGGGTATCTTATTATGAATCCCTGGGAACGCACAACACCATATTTCAGGCTGAGGTATGTGCGATAGGGACATGTGCGGACTTCAACCTACAAAAGTCGCGCCTAAGAAGCCTGACACCCATTTGCAAGGAAACTTTTTTTTACGCTGATGCTACCAGACTTCAAACAGCTCCTCAGAATTTGCAGCAACTTGAGCAATAGAAACACGAACAGCAACAGCGTCACCTTCAGCAGCAGATTTATCTTCAACAACAACCTCAACAGCAAAACCGCCAGCAGCCGCAGCAGCAGCAACCACAACTTTTGTCGGTTCTACAAGTTGCACCGCAGGTTCCAGAGCAACGGCACAAAAGAAAAACTTGACGTCACAAAGTTCGATGCTTAGGCATCGAGAGCCTACACAGCAATAACAGAAACACTCGCAGCAACACCAGTAGCAGCAACACCAGTAGCAGCAACGCCAGCAGCAGCAACACAAACAGCAATAGCACACACAACAAAAACGGCAACAACAACAACGACATCAACAACAACACCAGCAGCTACAGTGCCAGCAACATCAGCAGCCCCCTAATCAGCAATTTCAGCTAGTGCAGCTGCCTCATTTGTACTATGAGCACTCCCAGTTCCTGTTTGACATTCTTTTGTCAAAATTCTACAAGTTGAGTAAGCCCCTTATGGCCATGATGGACCTGCTGCGCGCTGCACTTGCAAACACATGAGCTAATTTCCTAATTGCTGTAGATTGGAATACTCAACACCATCTCTGGGGTGCAGCGTTGATCATATCCCCTTGATCGTTGAGTACAGAGTGGCTGCAGCTCTGAATGCTCCCAAGACACGTCTTCTGCTGCGAAAGGCAAACATCACCCGATTCCGGCAGAGGTTGGAGCAGCTTGTCAACTTGAACAAGGAGCTGACTTCACAGGCTGATATTGACGACGCAACGGAATACACAGCCTCTTTTAAAACCAGAGATTTTGGCTCTGGTAAGACACAAGAGAGCACTGCGTCGTCAATATATGCGCTCACGCAAGCTTTTTAAGTTTAAGTCCCTGCAACCATCGGCGCAGTATTTACTGCTCAGGTCTTACCTGCTTGGCCGTTCTTTTATGATATAAGTTAGGGGCGAGCGATCAAATGTCCGGCACATTGTATACCGCGGACTTACCGATCCCAATGGCCAGAAACACGTTGCTTGCCACATACGCGGATGCCACTATATTCCTCCAATGCCTCCTCTCCACCAATGGTTGGAGAGCAGTTGCGGTTACGCAGAGGTTCTTGGATGGCTTTAGTACTTGGGCCAACCGGTGGAAAATCTGCATTAATTGGAGGAAGTCTCAGCACTGCACGTTTGCGTTCAGGAATGGTAACTGTTCAACTGTGCAACTCAACAAAATGGTCATACCTCAGGAGAACCGTGTTCGACAACTGGGTATGCATCTGGACAGGAAACTTACCTTGCGCAAACACATCCAAATCACGGCAGCAGCGTGTGCGGGGGTCTGTGGCCATCTAGCAAAGTCAGCTTGAGCAACAAGCTGCTAGTTTACGGGAGCATCATGGTGCCCACATGGACGTATGGGATTCCATTTTGGGGCACAGATGCAAAATATTGCATAAACCAAATTCAAGTTTTGAAGAAAAGGGTGCTCAGAGATATCTCTGGTACTCCATGATATGCGAGAAACAGACGGCTTCACAACGTCTTCGGTTTACCGACAGTCTGACAATAAATAAACCGGCATTCGAGTCGGTATAACGCCTGGATGCATAATCACGTCAACGCGCAGGAGGTTGAAGCGGCTCCACACGAGCGACCTCTAGACTGTTGGGCGTTTAATTAATGTGCTACAAATGCAATTTTTAAGATTATTTATAATCTGCTAAATCAAGTTCTATATTTATGTTATGGATTTTTATTCACAGTTATTATTCGTTCATACCTGTCCAAATCAATGTTTTATAGCCTTTCAATATGCTGATTAATGCTTTAAATATAATTGCAAAAAAAAAAAAAATTGCAGTTGAAAAAATGTATAATCTCTGTAATTTGTTGCAATCACCCATTAAATTATATTATTTATAAATAAATTAAAAAATATATCTTACATATTATATTGCATTTTTAAATAAAATATTGCACTTTTTTTTTGCATAATTGCACTTCTTGTTCGGCGTCCTATTTTTTTCGCTCAACTCTTTAGCCTCGCTATTGTACAGCACTTGCGCAGCTGTATGAGCATGGGCAATTCATTAGTAAATCTTCCATTGAAAGAGACGTGCTGTTTAGATCGGTGTCATTTATTTTGTATCGCCAATGCGCGACAGATTAAATTGTAAAATAAAAGACACTAAATACAAAGTGTGTGTAATCAGCTTTTTCTAAAAAAAATCTTAAACAGGGTAAACTAGTTAAACATTATTTCATTTTGCAGCAAAAGCAGCATGTATTAAACAACACTTTTTTTTCTTCGGCACATGAGTTTGACTCATGCCTCATTTCAACTCTAGTAATTTTTTTTTAATTGCACATTTTATATTAAAAATATTTCTAATTGCAATTACCCGCTTAAATTACATAAATAATAATAAAATATTGCAGAAATCTAATAATTTTTCAATATTCATTAAAATATTTTTTTCATTGCATTTTTTTTTTGTTCAGTGGTCTAAAAATTGCTCGGCAGCTTTCTTTTTAAACCCTAAATCCATTAAAGTGTGTAAAAAGGGTATAATGGTTTCGTGCCAATGTATGTAACAGGCAAAAGGAAGCATCTGCGACTCCATAAAGGATATATATTCTTAATCAGTGTCGATGTAGCCATATCCATCCGTCCGTACGTCTCTTTGAACACGCAGAACTCAGAGACTATAAGTGTTAGAGACTTAAAATATGGAAAATAGGTTTTCGTATCCTAAGCGCAGATTAAGTTTGCTTTATTTTATCTATACCTGCCTCCGTTTTTCAATTATCGATTTATTTTAATTTCCAATAGCAATAAATGCTACAATTTAAAGGCAGAATCTTCTTATTTATGAAGAATATAAATTATGTATCAACTTCCTACATTGCATCAAGACGGGTTAAGAAACATTCAAGTTATAGTCGAAAATATATCCTCATACTGATCTCATTTGTATTAGCAGCAGCAAGCTTTTTCTGTATGCATAAATACGCGAGCGCATGTGTGAGAAAGAGATTACATGATAATCGACGCGAGCGTCAATATGTCTTTGTGTGTATTCTGCAGACTCCCTTTACACCGTTACAAAGAAATGAGAAATTAGTGCTCAAATTTGGGCGCAAAACTTATTTTAGGGAAATATGCCAATAGTTTTAGAATATAATTAACAGCTGGGTTAATGATATCTCGTAGTTGAGTTCACTCGACTACAGCAATCTTACTTGATTTTTCTTGTTTTTCTTCGCTAAGTTCTTTTTCAAATTGCACATGTCAGTGAGATTTTAGCTTGCACAGCGCAATATAGTTTTCGTTGCGAAAAAAATGAACATATTTAATTTTAATTTTTATTTAGTTTTTCATTTATTTTCTGTGTTGTACTCAAATAATCGATTGTCCCATCCCTTCAATCAGTGTGATTTGTGCGTGTGCAGCCACCACTCTTGTATAGTGCGTGATTTTGGTGGTTGCCTATTCAACCAATATGACCGACATCTCTAATACCGACACTGACGGCAATGCGTCAGATACTGCAGTTCCTTAATGCTCGCCTTCTCTTGCTTGGCAGTCCAGCGAACACCGCTAAATTCTGCAATCTCGCCCGGCAAGCAGTAACAGCAACAACCACAACAACAACACAAACATAATGGCAAATACTAACAATCCCAAGAGAAACAACAACTACATCAACAAGAACACCGTCAACAACAAAACTAATGTCAACAAAAACATTCGTAACACCAACAATGCCAAAAACTACAACGAATATCAACGTCCACAATTTCAATTGCAAAAACGCCAACAAAAAGAGGAAAATTTCGATAGTTGAATAAATGAATGCTGTCACGCTGGCTGACAGCTTTATGCGCAAATGCAATGGTGGTGGCACAGTGAGGGAAATGTCAAGTGGTATTGACGCTTACAGGTAATTCAAAGATAAGCGAATCCCGTTTCATTCGTACCAATTGAAGGAGGATAGAGGTTTCCGCGTGGTGATCAGGGGACTTCATCCATCCCTGCAGAAAATTGATCGCATCAGAGATGAGCTGGCCAGACTTGGGCACGCAGTGCGTGGTGTTCAAACCATCATGAGTCGCGTTACCAAGAGGGAGCTGAATTTGCGTTATTTGGAGTTGGATCCAGCTGCAAATAACAAAGAGGCATACAATCAATTTGGAAACACCAACAGCAACAGCACCACCGTCAGCAGCAGGTACATCTTCAACAACAACCTCAACAGCAACACCGCTAGCAGCAGCGGCAGCAGCAACCACAACTTTTGTTTGTGCAGCAAGTTGCACCGCATGTTTCTGAGCAACAGCACAAAAGAAAAACTTGACGTCACAAAGTTAGTCAGATGCTTAGGCATCGAGAGCTCACTCAGCAACAACAGAAACACTCGCAGCAACACCAGTAGCAGCAACGCAAGCAGCAGCAACACAAACAGCAATAGCACTCACAACAAAAACGGCAACAACAACACCAGCAGCCACAGTGCCAGCAATATCAGCAGCCCTCTCATCAGCAATTTCAGCTAAAGCAGCAGCCTCATTTGTACCGTGAGCACTCTCCGTTCTTGTTTGATTGTCTTATGTCAAAATTCGAGAAGTTGAGTGAGACACTTGCACTTGCAAACTGGTGGCCCAAATTGGGTTGCGCATTGGCGTGTGGAACGCCAATGGCCTTGCAAATAACGCCGATGAGTTGGAGTTGTAACATGGTAGCACTACAGGATACCAGGCTACGATACTCACTTTGCCAATCATTCTTTCCGATCGCAAGCGTGACGGAGCAGCAGTGATCATAAAATCTTCACTGCAACATCATGTGCTGACTTCAATAAGTTGGCTATGCGCGCAATGTGCTGTCGTGAAAGTCTCTAGTGATCAAGGCGAAGTAGTCCACCACGATTTGTGTGGGAAATAGAAGACTTTAAATGTTTCTTCGAAGAGCTTGGCCCTAAGTTCCTAATTGCTGTAGATTAGAATACTCAACACCATCTCTGGGGTGCAGCGTTGTACACTCGCCGTGGGATTGCGCTTGCGAATTGCTTGAGAGACTACAGTCTTGGTATATCCGAGAGAATTGAGCTTAGCTCCGATCACATCCCCTTGATCGTTGAGTACAAAGTAGCTGCAGCTCTGAATGCTCCCAAGACACGTCTTCGGCCGCGCAAGGCAAACATACTCGATTCCGGCAGAGTTTGGAGCAGCTTGTCAACTTGAACATGGAGCTGAGTTCACAGGCTAATATTGACGACGCAACGGAGATTTTCCTGCGTAATATTAAAGTGGCAGCGGTATACTCCATTCGTCGCCAACTACTTTGTTCGCCTCCAAGTCCGAGATTTTGGATCTGGTTAATATGCACTCACGCATTCCATTGGATCTAACGGATTTTAGGCGGGCTGCGCTCGTGCCGCAAAAACTGCTGTTTGACATTAAAAGAAAATATTTACAGGATGTGCTCTACAATGCCCATCCCAATAAGAATCATGGATTCAATTTGTGGAAGGCAACGCATTGTGTTAAGCGGCAGCCACTCAGGCGGATCCCCATTATGCGACCGGACAATACTTGGTGTCGATAGGATGCAGAGATTGCATCGCTGTTTACGGATGAGCTAAATGGTCGCTTCACGTCTTTTGCAGTTGCATCTACCAGCCAGGTGCAGGATTCTGAAGCATTTTTAAATGCAGATCTCGATCTTGTACAACCGATCACACCTATCGCCCCTGGTGAGGTCCGTTTACAGATTCGCAGGCTTAAGTCCACTAAGGCCCCTGGCTATGATGGCATTGACGGCAGAGTTGCAAAGCCCTCCCAGAAAAGGAAGTGATGTTCTTGGTGCTAATTTTTAACAGTTCGCATCCTCCACTGTTGCACGCTGCAACACTTCGTGGAAGTTAATGTTGGAGATAATAATCGCAACTTCGAAATGCTAGTGCTAGTGAGCCGCCATTTTTTGTTAAATTTAACATTAGTAATTTCTTCTCATCACTGAGAGTATATGTGGTACTTTCCACGTAATATTAGATATATTTAATTTATATGAGTAGTATTAGTTCATGTTTACAATTTAATAAGACTTTGTTATAGTCTTCACAAAATCCAAACGGGTATTTTATAGGAATAGAAAAAATAAAATATCCATAATTTGCCTCTTGTTTATCATTTCCATTAAACCAGCAAGTGCCAACAAATCAAGTTCGATTAATTTCAAATCCGTTCAACTCGTATCGAAGCTCATCAAAAAAGTCTCTCAAGCAATTGATTTTCAGTTTACCACCTCCAGTAGATGCATTGTTAGCCAAAGATATCAAGCCCTCAATATAAATATAATTCTCGCTCGGTAATACATATAAGTCCTGATTCTGGATTCCGATTTGAACTTCATCATTATTCTTAAATGATAGAAGATAGGGAAAGTACCTATGATATTCTTTTTTGGTTATACTCCCATCCGAATAGGATTTCTCTCAAACAGTTAATAAATAAGTCATTGTTCTCTAACTTTTAGACCTAATTTATTGCAAATTCATGCAATAAATGACTTGATTCTGCATTAACATATGATCCGCTTACAGTATTAGATTCTATTCTAATTTTATTTACTTTTAAAATATCAATATGCTGGTCTGAGATAGGTATGGGATTTGATCTTAGTACTTTTTTCATTAATAGTAGAGCAATAGTATTCCTTTTGTTAAAATATATAGGATGTTCCTTTGTTAATATCATCACTTGAAGCGTATTGTTGTTACTTTCGATGAAAAGGTGCTTTAAGTTTTTTGGTTCCTTTTCGTCAATTTTATCATTATTAATTTTGTTTATATCACTAAGCTCGTATGATCCAATAGGTATCTCAAAAACATGTTCACCAAATTGAAATAAATTATTATCGTGGTCAACATTTGGAACTGAGCTATACATGTGGAAATCAATGAGTGCACACTCTCAAATTCTCTTCAATTCAATGGGTGGATGATAGTTTGCCATTATTATTGAGCTGTTGCCCGTTAATGTAAGAGTTGTTGTCATTTCGATCGATTATTGTTAAGTGAACTAATAATGAGATTTGCTCATTTTATATCTAAAATTCTAATAAAGTCGGTGAATCCCCATCTACATCATTCTATTTAGTTCATCTTGCTTGAACATTATTATTATATTTGCATTATCACGATTAAGACGTTCGGGAATGCGAGTATACGTTTGACATAAATAAAACGCATCAATATAATTAAGTCGTCCCATACAGAACTATGCACGAATATTATTTTATTTTTCACAAGCAACCTCATCAAGAATCAATTTAGGGGTCTTTTTGGCTTTAGTTGATGTTGAAAATAAAAAATATCCCATCTCTTTTATTTTAATTAATCCAAATGGATTTCTATCAAACTGATCATTACATTTGTTTTCCCACAATTAGAAGTTCCAACACTTATGGCTCTGATTGAATTAGGTAAGAATCTGCTATGTCTAACTTGTATGTTTTCTGAATTTTTAAAATCGATATTCTTCACTTCTGTGTTCGTTTTTTGTTTTATTAACCTCATATCAAATACACTTCTGTGAGCAGATCGTTACTATCTTGCAAGTCTTTGAATAATAAGCATCTGATAATACTCTTGGGGGAAGAGCCGCTGCTTATTTCGTATTCAATATAATGAAAGCAAAGAAAAAATTTGGGATGGGTTTCAAACAAAGAGAATATAAAAAACCATGCCTTATGCCTTATGATATTCAATATGCGATAAAAGTTTCTAAAAAGAAAAAAGCAATAAAAAGCAATTGAACGAAAGAAAAATGAAGTAATAATTCCTCGAGTTGTTAGTGTTCCTAAAGTTGGTGGCTTCTTGCCGCTTATACCCATTATAACAGCACTCGGCGCATTAGGTGGACTTGCCTCTTGTGGTGCAGCTATTGCAAAGAAAGAATTGGGAGAGAATAACCGACATAACAGAAAAATTTAAGCAATTGCTTTAGGCAGTGGACTCTATCTGAGACCATATCAAAATGGATATTGTATATCAACTGACTTTTCAAAAAAGTTTTAATTCAGCTAACTAATAAGCCGCTCTCAAACGTAAACATTGTGAATTGTGAATTTTGCTTACAAACATATTCCCTTTTTCAGGGGTGATACTCATTACCAAAACGAGTGCGGAAAAGTGAATGTTGTATTGTTAACTTAGACCTTTCAACTGGAGCTCGAACGCATTGGGTAGCTTACTACTCAGCAGATAAGCAAATCAGATATTCTGATAGTAGTGGAAATTTACCAATACCTTTACAGCTTACTAGATATTTGATTATAACCAAGTTCAACGATTTGGTTCTTTTAACTGAAGACACTTATGTTTAAGATTTCTATTACTGCAGCATAAAGCTGCTGATTTAAATTAACTTATTCGTAACGTATTCCTTAACTTAGGTCGATAGTTAGTAAACATTGTTCTTAATTGTATTTTCTATTATATATTTGAACTATAATCTACAAGTAAATTTTATTTATTTGTTAATTCATATTTAAACATTTTTTAATTCAACCAAGATACCATAGGTTATTCTTCTTCTTTTTGTTTTAATATAAACAGTAGGAAATACATATATATATATATATAATTACATGCTTCTTATCTCATGGTTTATGGAGGGTCTCTTTTGGTAGTTGCATTCTTTGCTTATGCTTATCTTATTTTGCCTGCTATGATTCTATTAATAGAAAGTGCGTCTGCGGAGTTGACAAGCTGTATGATATTTTGACCTACCATCTATGTAGGGGTCTGTTTTGGTAGTTGCATTCTTTGTTTATGCTTATCTTATCTTGCCTGCTATGATTATATTAATAGAAAGTGCGTCTGCGGTGTTGGCATGTTGTATGATAAGCGTGAGTTTGGTGTGAGTGTGGACATGAGGGATCTGCGTGATCTGAATATGTCACTTCCCCATCCTTTAGAAATTGGCTTGTCCTCAAGCGTTCAGTGTAGTCGTTGGCGCTTTCCACGGTTGCTTTGTCTTCATTTTCGACGGGTGGTGTCGTTGCTGCACTATTCTTATATTTTATAATTATTTGTTTTGGTAAATTTTTGTATTTGAACAAAGAAGAGCTTATTATTACTATTGACAATATTGTTACTGATGTTAAGCTTATGATTAATAAAATATTGTTTGTTCTTGTATGTTCTCTTATGAGTTCTTTAGTTAGTCATATAATCATTTCTTTTGGTAAATTTTTGTATTTGAACAAAGAAGAGCTTATTTTTACTATTGACAATATTGTTACTGATGTTAAGCTTATGATTAATAAAGTATTATTTGTTCTTGTATGTTCTCTTATGAGTTCTTTAGTTTGTAAGAATGCTAACGACTGATATAAACGGTTTGTGTAAAATCTGATATTGCATTTGATATCTGGATATCTTCTAATTGGTTACTTTGATATTGTTGTTTCCTAAAATTTCAATCTTTTGTGTATATGAAAATTATTTCACAGTTTTTTCTTGTTTTTTTTTTGTATTTACATTCAACTTTCGTTTGTTTCAAGATACCGTTTATACATTTGTTTGTTATTAGTTTCTTTTGTGTTGCTGAATGAGTTTTATGCTTGCGTAAATTATATTAATCTCCATTAGTTTCGCTTAAAATATTCTTTTCTTCGTCTGGATATGGTATTATTGAATATAAAGTTTCTTGCGACAGAGTTTTCAATGGTGG
>JAWNMR010000352.1:0-19489 GCA_035043845.1 Drosophila picticornis
AACCAAAAAAAAAAACTACTCTCCCTGAAATTTGGTCAAATTCGGTACCAATAAATGTACTTTCGTGCGGAATTTTGCTAACCATTTAAAAAAAATAAATAAATAAATAAAAACCAATTTGAGATGCACCCGAATTTTTCCAAAAGATTTTTTATTTAAGCAAAGGTAACAAAATTTAATAAGAATTCCCCAAGCCATAACCAGCAAATAACCACCCAAGAAAAGAAAAACCAAACCAAATCCGCACTAATAATTAAAAGCTTGGTTCATATACATACACACCTCAGCTTGAACTTTTATCCAATTTAGGCTGCAGCTTATCCCAGGCTAAGGTTCATATACATACACACCTCAGCTTGAACTTTTATCCAATTTAGGCTGCAGCTTATCACAGGCTAAGCTTGAAGCTTTCGCCTAGGGGAGCTTTCGGGTTAGATTATAGCTTTGGAAGCTTAAAGTCGGTGGCGCATGTGCAATAGGTGGCGCCTATCAACAGCTTTTTTTTTTGCCTTGAATAAGATTGCATACTTACAGGTGCCAACAAAATTATCTGCGGACTTGGCACTCAACACAAAAATATAATTTGCCCTCTGCAAAGTACAGTTGAAAATGCTCTTATATATTCTTTTTATTTTCGTACTTCAACTGTTGTATTCAATTAAGATTAATTTTTTTTATCTGGAACAACTGGAAACAACGAAATTTATAAATATATTAAGAAAACTAGACCGAACTTTGTAAATGCAGGCATCCCAATTAATCATAATACCCAAAAATTTAAACGCAATTTATATGCGAATTCTCTAAAAGTAAAATGGTTAATGCTGATTTGTTAAATAATAACTAATAAAATAATATATACATTACATATCCATATTCACTTTAAGCTACTCATTTGTGTTAACTTTAAGTAGAATAAGATTAGAAACCGCTCCCCAAAATGGATAATGAAAGCAAATAAAAACTAAACATGTATTCAGTAAAACCAATGATGGAGTAATTGTCGAGTATATGGGGCCAACCAAAATGATGTAATGGAATAGAAAACTTTTTTTTAGGGAATCTTACAACTCGCCTTCGGACATTCATGGTTGGGAGGGTAAAGACTGCGAGGATCGAATGCCATCTGAGATCCAGCTACGTTTATTTAGGCAGTCCAGCATATATATTGGAACAGTCACCTTTAATATTAGTATTTCGTTTGATTTTGTGTATTTTTTTGTTTGCTTTCAAAGTACAGCACATAGTCATTACAGAAAGGACTCTATAATAATTTAAACATTATGTGATAGAGCCACAAGTCACAGCAACCACTCCCACTCCTATCAAAAGAGCTATGGTATCAAAGGGTCCCGACCTCAGCTGAGATTCTGAAGCTCCTTTAGTAGGTTGTATTATTTTTTATACCTTACAGAATCAAGTTAGGGGAGATATCCGTTCTTACTTGGTCATATAAGTTACTCAATTCTAGAGAATGCTGACATCAGAGTGTCCAAGAATAGAACAGTATTTGTATGCAAAGTTGGTTCTTGCTCGGAGTTTTCAGAGCAAAATGAAGTCACGTGCAGTGATTCTCCGGGCATTTTGAATCAAATTCGGGCAGTCAAAGAAAAGCGCATAAACAAATGTCATCCGAAAAGAAATGATGAGTATCCTGGAGAAAAGAAAGCCATATTAACAGATGAGGTACTAGTTTTCCAGCATCCGCAATGATTAGCATACTTCGAGCAGAATACAGTAGATGCGCAATTTAAGTTGTGGCTGGTAGAAAAGATCATAACACCGAGTACAATGAAGAAAAAAGAGTACACATTGCGAGCAGCTAGATGGGCTATACGAGGTGTGTTCAAAAAGTATCGCGAATTTTGAATTTTCGCAGGTTACGCATATTCGAATTTCGATTTTTTTGTAGCGTTATGTTGGTACTCATGTCTCTCACTTATGCCGACAAGCTCGGCCATTTTGAATGTTCACTTAATTGTTGACAGCTGCTTTGCTCGCACGTGTTTTGGATCGTCTTCGATTTTTACCTATTCAAAAAAATGAGATGATTGAGCTTTGGTTTCCACGTCGTAACCATAAACCCACGATTCGTCACCAGTTATGACCCTCTGGAGCAAATTTGGGTCGTCACGGACAGGGTCCAACATCTCATTAGCAATGTTCATGCGATGCTGTTTTTGGTCGCAATTGAGCAATTTTTGTACGAATTTCGCGGCGACCCGTCTCATGCCCAAATCATTGATAAAAATCGAATGGCATGAGCCAATCGATATGTCTAGCTCCTCAGCAACTTCTCTAACGGTGATTCGACGATTGGCCAATACCATTTTCTCCACTTCATTAATTTTTTCGTCTGTTGTTGAAGTGCTCGGGCGTCCGGCACGCTCTTCGTCGTTCACATCTTCATTCGGAATGCATCCACAATCAACATTCGGAATGCATCCGGGCACTTAATTTCGTTTTTCACACAAAATTTGATACAGGTTCTTTGATCCATTTTTTTGAATAGGTAAAAATCGAAGACGATCCAAAACACGTGCGAGCAAAGCAGCTGTCAACAATTAAGTGAACATTCAAAATGGCCGAGCTTGTCGGCATAAGTGAGAGACATGAGTACCAACATAACGCTACAAAAAAATCGAAATTCGAATATGCGTAACCTGCGAAAATTCAAAATTCGCGATACTTTTTGAACACACCTCGTATATTTGAAAGAAAAATTACGCATGTCGTGTAGCTTGCTTCGTGTTTACAGAAAGTGTGTTGCAAAAATTTAAAGCGACAAAAGTGAAAAATGACTAGACACAAGTGCTAGAATATATGTTCGAGAAGAAAGAATCAGATTTTATTTAAAGATGCGGAGCAAACCTTCAGTCGAAAAAAAGGAAAGAAAAACAGTACAAAGTTAACGATTTGGTTGCTATAAAGTGCACTCAATATGGAGTTAAGGATAAACCACATGGTCGTTACAATGTTGAGAAACTTGGAAATAGAGGACGGTGTCAGACATCCACTATAGCTGAGTATATGAATGAATTCAGGCCGACTACTAGGTCAGGAGGCCCGCTTGTAGAAATAGGAATATACGCAAAAGAAATACGCAAAAAAAAAATAAATATACAAAAATAAATGTGAGGTGGTCACTGTTATTAAACGACGAGCAGACTCTGTGAGCGCAAACATAATGTTAAGTACGTATATTTCCCTCTTTTTACGGTTTGAGTTTCCCTCCTTATGATAATTTAACAATAATCTGAAATAATAGGCTGCGCTGCTTTGTGCAACTGCGGGCTTGATACATATGTTTGTTTATGTTTAAATAAAATAACTTTTTTTTCTAGTTTTCATAATATAATTTATTTATTTATAAATTAAATGTTTACAAATATGATAACTTGTTTATTCTTTTTGATATAGTTTACTTTTAAGATACATGAATGTTTGTGTATATTTTAAGGGAAGCAGTCAGCACATAAACTGACTACTAAAACGCGTCGCAACTAGCACTTTTGCGCACAGTAAGTGCGATGGTAGAAATAAATGAGTAGAATTGTATGAACATACGAAGACTCAAAAATACACTGTCTTTATTAAAGAAAACTGCATGGTTTATACACAGAATTCTTTGACGATAATGTTTGCTTAGGACTTGTTATGCTATTTGCGGGTTGACCTAAACAATCAATAATTATCTATGCGTGTACCGATATCATGTCTTATATTATCTTATTTACAATGCTGCCTGTGCTACTCTCTGTTGATTGCAGGCCACTCGACAATCGCAACCCATGGATTGGGTGTATTTGCTGTGTATCTGCGCTATCTGCAGTGTACAACTGGCTTATGACTTATATGAATCTAAACATTCCCCCGGCCGTTGAATCGGTGATCAACCTTCATCTAAATCCAGTGTGAATCGTCTTGGGGATGCTGATGGCCTCAATCCTCGTAGCTGTTGGTTGCAAGGACCAAAAGCGTTACTTCCGTAGTGTATAGGCAAGTAACACAAGGACGGATACTATTAAAGCAGCATAAGCGGCGATATGATGATGTTGTGCTGAACTTATTTGGTCGGGCAGCTCTTGTTTGTTGGGTGCGTTCAATTTTAGCTGCCAGTCATCCAGATCCTTATCTTCTTGTACCTTATTCTCTGATATGTTGATTTGAGTCGTGTTTGGCTCGATTATGTTGCCAAAATAAGCATAGCCCTTTCTGACTCGACTTATAATGATGTTGAAAGTACTGATGCTAATTTCTGAGTTGCGTGCAGTACTGTCTGATGACAGCGATAGTAGTCGGTGTCCATCAGTTGTATAGTAGATGGGGTTCCGTTGCATATGGCTTGTAGTTCCATTACAGAATGCGTTGCAAAGATCCAATTATTAGGATGGTGTGATTTTGACCAAACCATTTGGGTTGTTCTATGTGTTACTTGACACATTGTTGGTGTTTTGTTGTTAAAAAGTTGAAACTCACGCCGATTGTTGACATTAAACATAACTTGATGTTAAAAGCATATGTATTCTTTATTTGGTAATGTTCGGCAGCGTTGCAGATCATCTGTTGTGAGTCCCATGAATTGATCACTGTGGTTTTTTACATCTTTAATAGGTGTTTTATGCTCAAATAGTCGCCAGCTTATTGAGTCCCACATCGGAATCGGTACAATTTTGAAAAGTTCTAAAATTAATGTTGACACTACTGGAAGTCTTATTCTAAATATTACATGAGTAGCGGTGACTGGACCTTCTCGAATTCCAGTAAGTACGTCCACTATTTCTGGTTGCATGCGTTCAAGTCTCGTAGTCTTAGTCGCTTGTCAGATGCAGATCTTGTCTTCTTGACAATGTTGATGTTGGTTGAATCAAGTACTAAAGTTTGATTCTTCAGTAATGTCAGTAAAAATTCTTCTTTTGTTTTTACCTTCTTTATCACCTTGGTCATTTTATTAGCTTAGTGCGAGTCTAATAGTCCGAATAGACTGTTCGCAATGTTACCCACTCAAATGGAGACCGGCGTTTTCGTGTATGTTGCATAAGTGAATTCGTCATTTGCAATTCGTCATACAAGTGACGAAAGTGCTGAGATATGGAGACATATGGACTTATGTGATTATTATTTAATTCTGGGCATATGTGTTTTAATTCGTTTATGCCGGAATTAAATGTTTTCATATCGCGCCAGTATGGTTCCAATTCATAGTATATTACCATGATTCAGTCGGATACTGCTCTCTTGGTTGTTCCAATTTTCATTTTCTTAATAGATTCCAGGCTGTGTCGAACCGTTTCATAGATACTGAGTCTGTCAGTACCAAGGGAAAAATAAAGAGCAGGATTAGCATAGATGGTTGGCGACATCAGCCGTTTTCGTTGAACGGGCAGTTTTAACGTCAACTACACGAACATGATAATCCTGGCCTGGATATGTGTGTACAATGCTTTCCAGTGTCCAACTCAGCACAGGTAAGTTGTCTTCCTTAACTAGAACAAGCATGCCTTCCTTGATATTGGGGTTGATGGTTCACTTATGTCTGGCTTGCAATTCTTGTAAATATTCGTGTGATCATTGCTTCCAAAATACTTGCTTGAATCTGGATACTAGTTCCCACCGGATTAGGATTTTTCGGATTTTTCGTTGCGGTCTGTGTTGTCATCAACAGTCAGGGAACGGGAACAGTCAGCGTTTCACCAATCAGAAAATGTGCTGGGGTGAGGGCTGTGTTGTCCTTAGGGTCGTTTGACATTGGAGTAAGATCGCTTCAATTTCGATGATCACCGTGTTAAATTCTTCGAATGTTACAGATGCGGTAGTTGTCATGGTAAGTAGTCGTTTTGCAGACTTTACAGCAGCTTCCCATAGGTCTCCACATGATGGCGCTTGTGTCGGTATGAATTTGAAGGCAACTTGTTTTTTGAAGATCTCTGCTTGAGCCTTTTCGCCAAATATTCATACTCCTAGTTCCTTTAGTTAGTTGTTTGCTCCAACAAAGTTGGTGGCATTGTCACAATGAATGGTTTGACATTTGCGGCTTAGGAAGCGTCGCAGGGCTCCTAGAAAGGCATTTGTAGTAAGATCGCTAACCAGCTCGATGTGGACCGCCTTTCTAGGCGTGTTGGTGTTACTCGATCGGCTGGCAGATTGCTCATAATTTGATTCATTACCTTGGGTATTGTCTTGTTGCACTTCACCCAGTTGTGAACGATATTTCTCGACATAGTTTTGTCGTTCAGGATTCAATATTGTTGTATATCAGTTGTTCGTAAGGCTTGCGAGCCGCAGTGCATGTCGTCTTCATGGAGCTCTAGTAATATCATCTTTACTATTGGATCGTTGTAAGGCAGCAAAAGCTGGTGCCTTGCATTGTAAGAGAGTGGGGCTTGCTCCAATCTATCTCCAACTCGCATCTGACCCTTGTATTGGTGAGAGTGATAAGATAAAACTCTTTTTGTCCACTGTATTGTGGCGCTTTAAACCTTTTAGCTCAGCTATAAATTCAGCTTGCTGTATTGTTTGTAGAATTATATTGCGAGCGCAGTCCAGTTCCATTTTACATTTTTGATGGGTTGGGCTATCCATTTGTCTGGGTGGCGCTATCTATTTGTCTGGAGTGCCATGTGTAACGTACTAGAGTATTGCTTCTTCTCGTATAAGCTATTTTTGCATAACTTATGTGGTCTTCAGTAATGATTGGCTGATGGAACTGGCAATTTAAGTGACCGTTGTATTGTTGAGCTCGAGATGCGCACTCTCGCTATGCTCGTCGTAGCTCGCCGGATTGTCGTGGTTCTTTCTCACTCTATCAATACGGGTGTGCCCTGCTACATTTAATTAGTGCGCGTTTACAAAACAAGAAACAACTTGGGTTACTGAAATTCAATTTTTAATTATTTTAGACGCCGACACGTCCTATAACTACACTGAGACACTAGTTCTATTAGAGGGAACATAGATGATAGTTGTTCCTCTTCTCTACCCACCCTACCATAACAATGATATCAATTTGTTTCGTTATCCCTTGGATGGATTCTTAAAATCATACCACATCCCGTAAAAACCTAGCATGGATACTAGACAGACGAATGCTACTCCTCGGCACTTCATTTTAACTTGCTTCCAAAATTATTATTTGCGCTATCAGATTTTTGATAGCTTTATTTTCAATTAATAACACGTTAATTCCACGTAATAAATTTTATTGAATCTATTTACACTGTTTATTTAAGGTTTGAAGCCACTTGCTGAACCTATCATCGAGAATTATTAAACCGATCGATCAGCTAGTGCGCTGCGAAACAACTCATTAGCTGCAGCAGCCGGCCGATCAGCGAACGCCCTTTATCGAGAGAGAGAGAGGGAGCGCTGCACAAAGAGAGCCCTTTACAATGAGAGCGCTGCTAACGCTGGCTGCTGCAGCTCAAACTGCACTTAACACATTGTGGATATCTAATTAAGACTAACAATAAGCTATCGATATTAAGCCATATAGGGCTCCAAATTCAAACATGTTGACAACTCAAAATCAATTAAATTTCTTCGCTGCTGCTGCCAACATACTCCCCCAGTTGAAAGACTCCATTTCAACAAATTCCTTAACAGGCAGTAGGCACATCAGGTCAGCAACTCGAGCAATGTTGATTGAGGTCCGCCAATCAAAAAATGAGCTGGAGTCAAAACATCTTAGTCGCCAGGACACAGCGATAGAAATGATGCTTGGCGGTTTTCACTGATGCTCTCCACAATCCGCCAAAGTGTGGAGAGCGAGGGGGAATTAAACGCCAATCAATGTTGTCAGCCAGGCAGAATTGATGAACAGCAGTGGTATGAGTATCGCTCAACATCAGATTTTTCAACTCCTTCAAATTATTTTTGGCTCCCATGAAGTTTGTGGCGTTGTCAGACCAAATCTGACGAGGCTTGCTTGTTTAGGCAGGATGTTTGGATGTAGGGCTTCATAGGGCAGACTTGAGTTGGCCAGACGGCCACCAACGCGCAAAACTCCAACATCATCAATAAAGGGCAACAGTGACGCAATGGGGCTATAATTCTTGAGGGCTCCTCTTCATCGCAAAGTCTCCATATCTTCCTACATATGTGCGTTTTGGACAAGACGAAGAAGAATAATAGTTCCTTGCTGAATGTGTGACACTTTAAAACCCTCATGTCGAAGGCGATGAATATACTTGAGGATGTGCGCAAATACACGTTGCATAGGAGCAAAGGAGTTGGCGACTTTGCACTTAACCGTTAGATCTTCATAAGGTGAATTGATGAGCAACACAGACTTCCGAAGTTATATCGAGGGTCTTTTGACCGCACAAGACGGAGGCCATTCGTCCTTATTCTCGAATAGAAAGGCTGGCCCATTAAACCAGATATCAGATATCATGAGCTGGCTTGGAGCTGCACCTCTGGATGGAAAGTCCGCAGGATTTTGATCCGTGGGAACATAGCGCCACTCCACGCCGATGGCTTGCTCCTGAATGGTGGCGACACTGTTGGCCACAAAGATGTTGAAGTTGCTAGAGAGTAGTAGAGTCACACCAGCAGTAATATTGCCCTCTAAAGCACCCCATCGACTTGATATTATACATAAGTTGAGATAGCAACATTGCTCCGGACAATTCGAGTTTGGGAACAGACAGAGTCTTTAATGGTGCTACCCGAGACTTTGAACATAAAAGATGACTAGTGGGATTTTGAGACCTGGATACTATATAAATGCAGGCTCCATAGGCTTCAATACTCGCATCGCAAAATCCATGAATTTCCAATGCTGACTGAGGGTCTAGCACTAATCTTGGTAAACTGAAGCGGCTGACATTTTCAAAACTGCTGCTGATGTCCATCCAGGCGGTGCTTAATGCAAATGGTAGGCTTTCGTCCCAGTCAACCTTTTGCCTTCCAGAGTTGCTGCAGATATATTGTGCACCTAGCATTTACAGGTCCAATAAGACCAAGAGGGTTATAGATGTGCGCAATTGTGGACAAGATGGATCGCTTGGAGAGCTTTGAATTTGGCTGAACACGTGACAACAGGAACAGAAGATTATCCGAAGATGGATTTCAAGCAAGACCAAGAGTTTTAGCTATGTCACTACCATCATCAAATTTAAGGAACTGCTCCTTGTCAGCCTCATCCACGTTTGAGCACTTCATCACAATTTTCGAATGCCGGAAATTGCCACGAGATAGAATTGCTGACGTCTGCCTCATTTTGTTCATAGCCTCAGAGACCGAGCAAGCACCGGAGATTAGTCCTCTCGAACTGTACGTGACCCAAGAGGAAACGTCTCGGTTTCCTCGACAGCCAATTGTTGCATGGAGCGTATGGCCAAAAATGAGGGTGGTTTGGTGCCATAAGTCACGGTGTCCAGCTTGTAGACACGTACCCTTTCTTTGGGTGAGTCTCTCCACAAAATGCATTGAGAATAGTTGTCAGGAGCACTCACTCGGATGCAACCATACATTTTGCATATGTCCGCAGTGAGAGCAACAGCATATGTCCGAAGTTTGCCATGAGTTCGTCATTGAGGGACGGTCCAGAAGAAACCGTAGCCGATCCGTCAAACACAACCCGAAGTTTGGTAGTCGTGCTGTCCTCTTTCAAGGCACAGTGATGTGAAAGGAAATATTTGCACCGATCAATATCCAGAGGATGGATAAGCGACATGTGCTTTAGGTACAAATACTCTTGTATAAATGCGGAGTATTGCTGCTTAAGGCTTGAGCGACGTTCGAGCTTGCGCTCAAGATTAATAAATCGACGATATGCTTGTGCATAGGAATCACCCAAGTCGATGGAAGAACGTTTAAATGGCAAGTTAACAGAATACTTGCCTGAAGATAGACGAGTAAAGGTCTTCACGAAATGCTGTTCGCACTCCAAATCCTCCTTATTGCCTGATGCAATGGCCTCGCTGCAGCTGTCAACCACCCAAACTCGTCGAACAATCTCTTCCAGTCGATCATCAACAATGGAGAAGTCTTTCGATGAAAGGACAGTTGACACCAACAATGACGTGTGGCTCACACGATGGCCACCTCCTGTGACTACCCAGCCAAGACGAGTCTTTTGTAACAAAGGTAGTCCAGGTAGGAGCCTGATCTGACCAACGCACAGTAAGTCGAAGAACATGTATGTAACATTTGTATGCCAATTGCAAAACCGGGCTGACTGTCGGTAATAGTGGGTGAGACCAACGCTGTAAGTGGATCGGCATAGTCTGATACATGAGATTTGAAGCAAATTTCCACCGTATGACCTTTAGTAGGAAGATTAGTGCCACCGAGACCGGACACTATAGTTGTAGATCGAGTTTTTTTCAATTGTTTATTATGCGCACTTTATGGTTTAATTAAAAAGATACGCGAGTAACAAAAGAAATCTCGTCGGGGTCACCAAATGTTTGCGCCATCAGCTTTTTGATAGCTTTATTTTCCAATTAATAACACGAAGTTAATTTTACGTTATAAATTTTATTGAACGTATTTACACTGTTTATTAAAGGTTTGAAGTCACTTGTTAACAACGAGAATAATTAAACCGATCGATCAGCTAGAGCTATGCGAAACGACTCATTAGCAGCAGCAGCCGGCCGATCAGCGAACGCCCTTTATCGAGAGAGAGAGAGGGAGCGCTGCACAAAAAGAAGCGCTTTACAATGAGATCGCTGCTAACGCAGTCTGCTGCAGCTCAAACTGCACTTAGCATAGTGCGGATATGTAATTAAGACTAACAATAAGCTATTGATGTTAAGCCAAGCAGGGCTCCAAATTCAAACATGTTGACAACTCGGAATCAATTAAATTTCTTCGCTGCTGCTGCCAACAATTATATATGATCCTTTGACTTAATTCTGTTGGATTTGAACATTACTCTTAACTCTATTTTCTATTATATAACGGAACTTAATCTATTAGTACATTTTAGTTTTTTTTTTGTGTGTTAATTCATAATTAGGCATTCTTTTATCATATATATATATATATCATTATAGATTCTTCTTCTTTTCTTAATTAATTAATATCATTATTAAATTTAAACTTCATTATTTTCTCGCAGTTCTATATGGCTTCACGCTTAAATTAAACTTTAGAATGCATTACTTGTATTTAGGCTTATATATATATATACATTGCAATAAGTTTTCAGGCAATGGACGTTACATGGCTGTGCGCTGTTTTTTTTTTTTTTTTATTGAAGCCGATGCGATCGTTGGGTCCTAAGTTCGTCGACGCAGAGAGGAAGCTGTTTTGAAGAATTATTATTAATTAACAAAGGAAAACATGTACATATATAATTTACATTGACTATCCGTTTGATTTAATATCAGCCAGTGTATTGTTAACTATCATGCATTCACTACTTCTTATTTCAATGACATATTTATACATTTATACGACAATTGACCTATTAATAAAAAAAAACGTGCACGATTACATTTCCTACTATTAGTGATTCGTCAGACACTCAAGTCATTTAGAGTAGTAATTCGCTCATTACGAGTTGAGCTGGTTGAATATGTTACATTTATCAAAAGACTTTATGATCTGCTTAAGTTTTATGACCTGTTCATCCACGCTTATACAAAACACAAAAGCTGACTAATCTTCCAGACAAATCTTTTTGATGCATCAGCCATTGTAAAGCTGCATGGTCTGTAATAACCATGAATTCCTGTTCCTCAATTTAGGAACGAAAATTTTTAATACCTATGAAAACAGCAAAACATTCCAATTCAGTAACCGAATAGTTACGTTGGGTTTTATTTAATTTTTCAGACATGCGGCCATTTAGTAATTCCGCGTTCTCTCCTTTGAGCTAATACGCAACCGATACCATACATGCTTGCGTCACAAAGCAAAATAAATGGTTTCGAGAAATCGGGGGTTATTAATATTAGGGAATTCGTATAACAAGATTTTAAAGTTTCAAAAGACCGTTGAGACTTCTCATTCCACTCTTTTTTGTTTTTTTTTTTTAACAACTCCGTTAATGCAAAAGTGACAGAAGCGTAGTTTTTCACAAATCGTCGGTACCAACCAGATAATTCCAAAAATCGGCGTAATTCTTTTACCGTAGTAGGCACCTGAAACTCTGAAATAGCTTCTAATTTGAACGGCATCATTTTATTGCACCTTTTGTTCCTGTATTTTTCCATAATTTTTCAAAATATGATTCTCATTTGTTCGTTAGGGAATTAAATAAAGTTGAAGGTGATATAAAAGTACTCCCCCTAGGGAGTACATTTCACTGTCAAAATATATTCATATTGCATCCCATAATAAAAACCTTGAAATTAGATTTTTAGACACTTTCCGCTTCATGGCATCCAGTCTAGATACACTTAGTAGTAATCTAGATATAGCCAGTTTCAATAACGTTAATAAATAAATTCTTCAACACTTTAACAAATATAGAATGTTCCCTCGAGGACTATTCTCACGCACAAAATGTCTGGGCAGTTTTTGGATGTCAAAGTCTTAAAGATTACATGGAATTGTATCTTAAGACTGATGTTCTTTTACTCTCAAACGTGTTTCAAAATTTTCATGCAATTTGCAAGAAAATATATTCATTAGATCCCTCCACTATTGTACTATACCGAGTCTCTCAAGGGATGCAATGCTAAAGACAACAAAAATAGAACTAGAATTATTAACTGATATAAATATGTATAGGTTTATTCAAAATGGCGTGCATGGCGGATTAGTTCAGTGCTGCGAGCGCTATTCAAAAGCCAACCAGAGTTGGCCAAGCCCTTTTTACTGCTCGAAACTGTATTCGGCTGTAATTTCGTCCCTGGGTTGCAGTAGCAGGAGAAATTCATTTAAAAGGAGTTGGGTATCTTTATGGCTTAGGATGTGATTGCCCTTAACTCATTCTGCTGACATCCTTAAAAGCGTAGCTTTCTACTTTAGCCTTATGGTATGGTGGAGCGGTGTGAGATCCATTAAGGCTTTAATGTCCATTGTTGGGCAGGTGCGCATTGCTCCTGTCATACAAACGCAGGCCATTCTTTGCAACTTTTGTAGTTGCTTTTTACAATGATCAACCGCGTTATGTCTGACTACTATTAGGTATAGCCATCTTACTGTCTTTCGTGATGTGCCCCATGATTTGCAGGCTATGCTACGACATGTATATGACAGCAAGGTATTTAGCATCCCTACTAGTTTCTAGTAGGGTTCCTGAGAGCCATATTTACCTCAACCTCTGTAACTTATGTCATCTGGTAAAGGGGACGATGACTGTTTTCGAAGGGCTTAGATTGAGTCCAACCTCCATGCACCAATCATACGTTATCCTTAGCCCTAACTGGACTATTTCACAGAGTGATTCTTTAAATTTACCTTGCGCTACGATAACAATGTCATCGACATAACCTTGACATCGTCTACCAACAAACTCCAGAGTAGCGAAGAGAATACCCACTCCTGGGAGGTTTATCCCTTTGTTGGTTAAAACCGTTACGGTGATATCATACACTGTGACATGCGTAGCAGTGCGAGAATCCATCTGATGGTGGTAGGATCCAGGCCCCTTCTCGAGACGGTGTTTTTGTTTGTATCATGCGATGTGTTGTCAAAGGCATCTTCTATATCTAGGAAGACGCACAATGCTACTACATCATCATCGATTGACGCACTCAAAGTGCGTTACAGATGATAAAGTGGTGTGTCCGTGGACCTGACTACTCTGTATGCACGCTGTGTTGGTTTCCAGCTATTTTTCTACCTCCAGGGACCCATCTTAGGGTAAGCTTATTGTGTGTCCCGTGTTGGTCAAGCTTGGAACGTACCTCATTACACCTAATACAATAGTGCCTCAACCCAGGGATTCATGATAGGATAGGAGAGCCCACCACTCCGAGTCCTGTGCCTCACCTGTGATAGGTGAGTGATCCATCGGTTTGGCATTCTATAGTGTACGGTTTCATAAGGTGAACTTTATCTATAGTCTTTCATTCCGTTTTACATTTGAATTTGTATTCAGCCAACATTTCTTACCTTGGTTGCACCAGTAGGGGCATACTTGGTTTGCCATTACTTTTCGCTCGATTTTCGATCGTCTTCTTTCACAACGTCGCTGCTCTTATCCCATACTTCGCTACTGCTAAAACGGCAAGTGTGCTGCTCACAATCGTTGCTTCAGTCGCTGACTTCATTGGTTTATCTCAAATTCGATCTTCGTTCGCTTATGTAAGAGCTGCAACTGCGATCGATGCCGTTGTAGTATACATACACACACACAACAATCTTTTTTCGTAGTTTTTTGGCACGTCAAGCAGAAGTTAAGCATCGGGACAGATTCTCTTCGATTTTGTTACACATCTGTAAATATGTCGCATTCCTTGGAAGACTATCGACGCCAGCGTGCAAATATGAAAAGGTACAGTTCACGCTTAACTGGTCGATTGAGAATGTGGAGATTCTTCTAAAAGGTCACCGGCGGATCTTCAAAGTCATTTAAGCATTTCGGAATGTTACTTCAAGCAATCGTGGCTTTTCAAGTCTCGGTATGACAAGCCAGCATAGATATTTACAGAGCAAATATCGTCTATTGCCAGTTGCCTTCAGCTAGTTCATCAAACGCTTGTCAGCTACGTTCTTTAATTGATAATGTATCGACATTATTTTCTTCGATTCGTCCTTGGGCACTGACATCGACATAGCTTAAGCCATGTTAATCTATGCGTTTCTGGATAAATGCGATCAGTAAACTAGAAACAAATAGAATTTTATAAAACGCATTCAAAACAGAATCGTAATCCTGGCAAAGGACATAACTCGTCGTTCGCACTTGCTATCGCTGCTTGTGCATTGCGTTGAAGCTCAACTCACAAACTGATGGCTTGCGAACAAGTTAAGGCATTGGATGCGTTGCAACGTTTTGATGTCGTCAAACTTCACCGATTGTGTCTTAATTGTTTGTCTAAGGGTCACCAAATGGCCGATTGCCCTTCAACAAATCGCTGTTGCCATTGTCAGAGATCGCACTACACCTTGTTACTTAATGAGCTACATTCAACAACACAGCCAAGCTCTCCGCCAGTCACCGAAGCATTAGCACACAATAATTCTCAAATCAAAAAATGGTTATCAACCTCAGGTTCTTTTAGCCACGGCTATGGTCCTCATCAGAGATTCAATTGGCACCTACAGACTAGGCCGTGCTCTACTGGACGCGTGTGTGGGTGAATTTTGTCAACGATTCGATCGCCAAGAAGCTTCGTCTAAAAAGAGTGCTCTTTTAGACCATTGAAGTTTCGTTAGACCTTTGCATCACCTCGCATATAGCCTATCAGACGGACAGTTTCAACACATCGACATGCTTTTAGGAACAGAAGAATTCTTCTGCATTCTGTCAGTGGGCCAAGTTAAATTTTTGGCCCAAGACACAAAAGACGTTGTTTGGATGGGTAGTGATAGGCAAGTTTCATCCGCAACATTCTTAAGAGCTTGCTGCTATCTTTAAGCTTGGCGCCACTTCAATTGACGATTACCTTAAACGCTTATGGGAAATTGAATCAACTGAAACTTCAAATGAGCCGATGAAACCAGAAAATCGAGCTTTTGAGGAACACTACGTAAAAACGACTGTTATAAATGACAGTGCTCGCATTGTTGTAAGGCAGCCATTTATGAACAATCCCAGTCAACTTGGTCATTCATTCGACATAGCAAGCCCCAGATTTTTCATTTTGGAACGCTGTTTTGCACAATCTTCGGAACTTCGCTTACAGTAATGTTAATTCATGGAAGAGGATAAACATTTGGAACACATGCCGCTGGTCGCAGAAGCAAACTTATCGGAACCTCACTTCTACATACCCCACCATTGCGTTTTGAAACTCGAAAGTGAATTCACAAAGCTTCGAGTAGTTTTCGACGCCTTGTATCGGACATCCAATCAAACTTCGCTCAACGATCATTTACTTGTCGGCTCGACTCTCCAAGATGATTTATATTTGCTGTTGTTGCGTTTCAGACCACATCACATATGCCATAACAGCTGATGTAACCAAGATGTACAGGCAAGTAAATGTTGATTTAAATGACCGCAAATACCAGTACATACTCGGGCGAGCTCTTCCAGATGAACCACTTCGCACTTATCAACTCAACACGGTTACATATGAAAAAGCCTCGGCAGCATACTGAGCCATTCGCAGTCTGCATTATTATGCATTATGGCAGATCTGTGTCAAACTGAGTATCCAATCGAAGTTGCAGTCATCGAATCGTCGTTCTATGTAGATGATCTGCTATCTGGAGGTGAGGACAAACAATCTCTTTGCACAATCAAGGATCAAGTCTCGGAAACTTTGCATCGTAGTCACTTTTCGTTATCAAAGTGGCATTCAAATCATGCCCAATACATCGAAAGCTTTGCTGACAATGATTTCAATATATGTGACAACGGATTGACCAGTGCACATGGCGTCAGCTGGAATCATTTGTCGGAAATCGAGTTTCTGAGATGCAGGGTTTGACTTCAATCGAACATCGTACCAACGGCTTGAAATTTTGTGGACATTGTGTCTCAAGGTGCCACCACTTCTGATATACAATCATTAATATGGTTCTCACGACCAGCTTTTTTAATCCTACACCATGAACTTTGGCCAATATCAAGCTACATCAACAACATTGATATGCAAGTAATCAATGTCGAACAACGAGAATCAACTTTCGTCACCACATTGCTTCGTAATCATATCCTGGATAAACTAGCGGACATTAGCTCATACAATCGTTGTGTTCAAACTGTCGGCTACATGCTGCGCTTTGTGCAAATCACACGTATGAAACGTAAATTCGAGAAAACTTTGTCACCAGAGGAACTACGCAATGTATCTTATTGCATAATTTGAAACCTCCAGCAGCCGGCTACAGAACATTGACTTTGAAAACTTCGAAAAATATACGATATTGTTGCCAGTAAATCGCACTTTCTCTGCATCTATGTGCTGCATCTACATCTTCGCAACTGCCATGCTGCCAAAGCTTTATTGGCCTATTGAAATGTCGTCAAGCAACCAATTGATTTTCGTTTTTTTTGGATCTACACGCTACTGCCGTGATCTGGATGGGTTTGCGCCAAGCAGCAGTGGTGCGGTTAGCAAGGAACACAGTGCGATCTGCGTATGCAGCGTATTTCTGGATACTTAGATCGACAAGTCCGCGGTAGACAATGTTTATAAGCCAGGTGCAAGGACACTACCCTGCGGTACACCGGCTCGAATCGGTGTACCATGGTGATGCCTGTAGCCAAACTGACGACTAGCCCTCTGGAAGCCACTTACTGCCGACAATCTTCCAAGAATTTTTTTTTTCAAATATGTTAAAGAAATTGGACAGCAAGCTTATCGGTCGATATGACGAGACAAGATTATCCGACTATCCACTCGAAGTCATCGCCATCACGGCGCATTTCCACGGAGTGGGGAAGTGGTCGATGGACCATGGAGTTAACTGCTGCGCCGGTTGCATGCGCTTCGATGGATGATTGGCAAGGTGAATATCGTAGCCTGGTAGCAAGTAGTGCGATCTGGAGCAAAAGTGAGTCTCATTGACCAACATTCCATCTATTTGACATAAGACTGTCAAACAGGAACTGGGAGTACTCATGGTATAGATGAGGCTGCTGCACTAGCTGAAATTGCTGCTGGTGTTGTTGTTGATGTCGTGGTTGTTGTGGCCATTCTTGCTGTTGCTGTTGGTGTTGCTGCTGCTGGCGTTGCTGCTGCTGGTATTGCGTCTGCGTCTGTTTCTGTTGTTGCTATGTGAGCTCTCGATCCCTAAGCATCTGACGAACTTTGTGACGTCGAGTTTGTCTTGTATGCAGTTGCTCAGGAACCTGCTGTGCAACTTGCTGAACCGACAAAATTTGTTGCTGCTGCGGCCGCTGGCGATGTTTCTGTTGAGGTTGTTATTGGAGATGAACCTGCTGCTGACGGTGACTCTGTTGCACAACCAAAATTGGAAAGCAGCTTATGGGATCGCTGCCAGCGGAGCGCCTTCGACCAGGACACCTATTCCAACACCATGCTATCGACTTCTGTGATCCAAAAAATACGTATGTTCGCATACGAGGAAATTGTTTCGCAAAATCTTATTTGGCCGTTTTCCTTTGTTTGGCATCTAAGGCGGTGTACATCGAAGTGGTCTCTCAATTCATCTTGTCTTTGTGGATACATTCTTGGCTGCAATTAAACGAATGGTTGCTCGGCGAGCGCTGCCCACTAACATCTATTGTAATAATGGAACTAACTTCGTGGGGCAGCAAATGATTTAAAGGCTTTGAAACTATTTTTGTTTGATCAATCTACTCAAGACGCATTATAGGAGTATTGTGCTTCTGACATTGTGTCGCTTCATTTTATTCCCCCAGGGCAGCTCAGTTTAGCAAACTCTGGACAGCAGTAGTTAAGAGCGCAAAGGGATGGCTGCGCAAGACGTCATCGAACACTCGCCTAAACTTAGAGGATCTCAGTAGTAGTGAAATTGCTTCGTTATTGGAGGGAATTTACTGCTTTTGCGTGGGGGAGTGACAGGTGTGTAACCTTTTTTAGAAAAATATGTGATTTTGGATCACGTATGAGACATTTATGATCGAAGGGTATAGATTTATGGCTGACCCTTTTTTAATTGTGGATTGACATGAGGTGGAGGATCACTCAGAAGCACTTGTGTGTGCGTACGTGATTGTGTTTTTAAGGAGGATATTGTGTGTTAGGCGTGTAACCTGTAACCTGTGAGCTAGACTCAAGTGGAAGATCAGATAGCAGCTGCTGCACTGTTGTGCATTTAATTTTTTGAGGGTGGGTGCAATGATCAGTGGAAAGGTAATGCTCGCTTCTCTTTTGTCACTTTTTGTCAATGTAAGAACTCATAGGACACCTCACACCTGAATGTTTTCCCACATAATAATTAAAGTATTATTATTGTAAAGTGATGTTAAGTACATACTTCACACGTACGTTTGCCACGCGCTGGTATCTTCTTCGTGGGTTTGGTTCTCCCCCTTTTTACAGAGCACTCTGTTTGAGTGTTATGTTATGTTAATTTCACAATAATGCGTAGCTTTGTGCACCTGGGACTTCATACTTGGTTGGTGAAGTTTTAAATGATTAAATAAAACACATTTAATATATATATATGAAAGTATATTATAATTATTTTCACCTTTGCTTAACCTCTTTCTTAAGTTAGTGTATTGAAATATAAGACGATCCAGTTTTCTTTTATGTGATACAAAGTAGTGACAAGCACATGTATCAACTCCAACCCTGTGATATCCGTATTTTGATTTAATTATAAGATAGTTTTCATACTCCAAGAAAAATACTCGATCTTCATCCAACAATTTAGAATGTTCAGGGAAGCTCCTTGAGGAAATCATCAATTTTCCGTACATTTTTTTTTAAATCCAAAGTTCGAAATTAAACCCATTCTGTTGTGTATTTTCCAAAAGCAG
>JAWNMR010000360.1:0-39842 GCA_035043845.1 Drosophila picticornis
TTGTAAATTTAGACTGCCTTGCTCTGTTTGTTGTTGCTATGTTTCCTTATCTAACGCAGTCGCTTGTAAGATGACCACAGTGTAATTTCATTCCTCGTTATCTTTTGGGACATTCTAAGAAAAGCGTGACCCGGCCACAGGTACCTAACCTTGAGTGTGCTGCATGAGCCCGCTAGCTGATACCCAGCGCAACACATGTTCATACTTGAACATGAGGTATTTAGTAGTGAGGCTCTGATAAGTTTGATTCTGTGACCAGCGACGTGTGTTCCGAAGTTCCGAAGACTGAGCCAAACAGCGTTCCGAGCTGAGAAATCTGCGGCGTGCTTTGTTGAATGAATGACCAATTTGACTGGGGTTGTTTTGAAACGGCAGCCTTACAACAATGCGACCACTGTCATTTATAACAGTCGTTTTTTACGTAGTGTTCCTCCCAAGCTCGATTTTCTGGTTTCAACGGCACATTTAAAGTTTCACTTAATTCAAGTTCCCATAAGCGTTTAATGTTATCATCAATTGAAGTGGCGCCAAGCTTAAAGAGCAAGCTCTCGAGAAGAAACTTGCCTGTCTCTACCCATCCAAACAGCGTCTTTTGGAGCATGGGCCAGTTGAACCATGTTTAATTTGGCCCACTGACAGAATACCGAAGAATGCTTCTGTTCCTAAAAGCAAGGCGATGTGTCGAGACCACAATACATGTGTGACCAGAGCTTCGATATTAATCAATGTAGCGATACTTGAGTATAAATCCTTGCTGTGATATTCAAACATATTTTATCAGATATACTTTTCTCGGCATATCGTTACTCTCTTGTAAGACTTTGAAGAATAAAGAACAATTAAAATGGTAGTGTCTTTTTATAAATTAACTAGTAGCAAAAAGCACAACTCTATCGAGATAGAGGTGTTATTGATATAATAACCAAGTCCTTCCCAATTTAGCTACATATATTAAGATATCTTCTGCGTTCAGGCACAAAAGTTTGAAAGCCGCTTGGAAATTGGCTATAAGTGAATAAATATATTAGATGCTGCTTGTAGGGAGCACGATATAGCTTGCTATAACAATATCCGATTCAAATTTGGGCGAAAGTGCGTTGAAGCGTGTAAATGCTTCTGACAATACTTTTAGGGAAAGAGCCGCTGCTTATTTTGTAACCGACTTAATAAAACCAAAGAAAAATTGTGTATGGTACTCAAACGAAGAGAATAAAAACAAGAGAATCGTTGCAGTCGGGCGTAATCGACTGCGAAATACTTTTTACTCTACCTTACAAATTGAGGAGAATATGAGCGGGTGTAGGCGTTGTCTTGAAATTTATATGCCGACTTATTCTGATGCCTTAGATATTTAACAACAATCGGTGCTTTTTCTTTAAATTTCCTAGGTATTAAAAAAAATGTTTAGACTGCTTCATATATTAACAGATATCCATTTTTGGTTATTTTTAACTTAAGTTACTTGTTCTTACTACAGTGAGTTATACTTTTGCATGTAATTTTAGATATATTTAATTAATAGAAATATTCATCATCCATTTTTGTTATGAGGAGTATTAGTCCATGTTTACAATTTAGTAATACCTTGTTATAGTTTTCACAAAATTCAAGCAGGTATTTTAGAAGAATGGAGAAGTTAAAATATCCATAATGTGGCAGTTGTTTTTCGTCTCCATTTAACCAACCCGAATTCTCAAGCATTCGACTTTTAGGTTTTCAAAGAAATATAGATGTTGAAGTGCTAACAAATCTATTTCGAGCAATTTCAATTCCATTCAACTCATATCGAACCTCAGCAAAACGGTAACTTCATGTAATTGTTTTTCAGTTCACCACCTCTAGTAGACGCATTGTTAGTCAAAGAAATCAATCCCTCAATATTAATAAAACTCTCACAATTTTTTCTTGGTTATGAATGTTGTCCTTAACGATCTTCTTTCTTCTGCAGTATAATGATGATGGAAGATAGCAGTCAATTTTATTGTAAATAATAATTTTAGTTGTCTTAAATGTAAGTGAAGTGTAATAATCTCATTACGTAAAATAACTAACTTTTCGTCCTAATCAAGAACACGTATTTTAAATAAGTGTATATCTCTCGTGTTCCCTAGGAAATGAATGGGATTGTTGGGCTTCTCACTCATTTTATAGCCTGGAGGACATTTAAAGCAAACTCATGAAATACATGTCTTAATTTTGCATTAACTTATATAAGATCCGCTTACAATATTACCTTCAATTATGAACAAAATTATAATCTTGATCACCATTTTGAACGAGTTATACGTTTGGAAATCAATGAATTTACACTTATAATTAACCTTTAATTCAATCGATGTTTTATTTTCCTTCGATGAAAAAGGTCCATTTTTAAAATCAATATTATTCACTTCTATGTTCGTTTTTGGTTTAATTGATCTCATATCAGATATACTTTTCTAGGCAGATCGTTACTGTCTTGTAAGACTTTGAAGAATATAGAATAATTAAAATGGTAGTGCGCTTTTATAAATTAATTAGTAGCAAAGTATAGCTCCATCGAGATAGATTTTGTTTGCGCTTTCAGCTTTTTGATAGCTTTATTTTCAAATAGTAACACATACGATATGTCTAGCTCCTCAGCAACTTCTCTAACGGTGATTCGACGATTGGCCAATACCATTTTCTCCGCTTCATTAATTTTTTCGTCTGTTGTTGAAGTGCTCGGGCGTCCGGCACGCTCGTCGTCGTTCACATCTTCTCGGTCTTCTGAGAACATTTTGTACCACCGATAAACGTTGCTTCGGTCCAAGGTAGCTTCTCCGTATGCCACAATCAACATTCGGAATGCATCCGCGCACTTAATTTCGTTTTTCACACAAAATTTGATACAGGTTCTTTGATCCATTTTTTTGAATAGGTAAAAATCGAAGACGATCCAAAACACGTGTAAGCAAAGCAGCTGTCAAAAATTAAGTGAACATTCAAAATGGCCGAGCTTGTCGGCATAAGTGAGAGACATGAATACCAACATAACGCTACAAAAAAATCGAAATTCGAATATGCGTAACCTGCGAAAATTCAAAATTCGCGATACTTTTTGAACACACCTCATAGTTAATTATATGTTATAATATTTATTGGGTGTATATGCACTGTAAGCCAAATGCTTAGTCTTTATTTAAGATTTGAAGCCACTTGCTAAATCTATCAACAACGAGAGTAGTTTAACTGCAGTAGTGCTCTCATTGTACAGCGCTCTCCTTGTGCAGCGCTATCCTCACTCTCTCTCTCGATAAAGGGCGTTCGCTGATCGGACGGTTTCTGCAGCTAGTTAGTTGTTCGGCATAGCTCTGACTAAATTATCGTTTTTAGTTATTCTCGTTGCAAAAAGGTTTAGCAAGTGGCTTCAAAACTTTAATAAGAAAAGTCTTGGTTTAGCAAGTGGCTTCAAACTTTCATTTTCGGTAATCGATCGGTTAATCACTCTCGTTATTGATAGGTTTAGCAAGGGGCTTCGAACCTTAAATAAACAAATTGTTGTTGAAAGACTAAGATGGGCTACTAGTCTAAATATATTAAATAAATTTTAAAAAGTTAAAAAATTTCGTATTATTATTTGAAAATAATGCTATCAAAAACTGATAGCGCAAACATTTGGTGACCCCTACGTGATTGCTCCTGTATCGTTGTGATAAAGTGCGTTTTATAAACAATAATAGGCAAAGGTGTATAAATTAAATAACGAGACAATTGCAAAACAAGTTCGCCACATAATCGCCGCTTAGTGTGCCTCTGATTCGCTTTGAACTTTTATGAACTTATTTCGTGCGTCGGTACATAGGCAGTTGTGCGCAGGCGATACATAATAGCCGTTCGATATTGGTGCATTTGTTGTTGTCGGTAACTCAGGCTGCAATTTTATGTGTGCGTTCAGCCTAAACATGAACACAACAACAGTCTCGCCCGCAGATAGTGTGCCTACGCAAATACTGTTTATAAACACAACATTAAATGGCACCCGGACCAGAAATCGTTAAGGATGGCGTAAAGGAGGCTAACTCTATTGAGCTGAAGAGCACGTCATATCTGGTGACTACCCTCGAGGAGAGTGTCCAGGTAGCAACAAATTCGGCCAATGGTGACGAGCTCACTGGCAAACCGGTCAGTGATTTCACAGTCACATCACAGTCCCATCTGCCCAACCGCCATGGCATCTGCAGCGTTAATTTCAACAATAGCGAGGAGAAATTTCTTGACTAGCACAGCAAGCAGGGTCAGCAGCTGACGGGAGCAGCAGAGGCCACAACTGCTGACACGGAGCAGGCAATGCAGCCCATGGAAGTGGATGCAGATGCTCCATTGTTGAACAGCAATAGTGGCAACACTGAATCTTTAGCTGCTGCTCCAAACTCCAAAGTAAGCCCCACTAAAATGATCGAGTGTCTAGTTCTGAAATTCAGGAGTAACGGCAACCGCAACTGCAGCAGTAGTTAAAGCAATCACAATACCTGCTCTGACAACAACAACCACAACAACAACAGTAGGGAGGGGTAGTGTAAGTATGACGTCATTGCCACCATGTGAGCATCATTAAGGATGATCTCTCCGATCTGGACTCGGAGATCACCAACGTCGAAGACGACGACAAGATTGTGCGCGCCTTGCAAGGAGGCGCTGGAGAAGAGCAGCAATCAGTCGAGGACCGCCTGCTTTGGACAGGATCGGTTCTGGCGACGCTACTGGAAGCTGCCCAAGGCGGATGGTATGAGCATAAGTTGGAGGATTTCTCAGATGAAGAGCTACAGTCTGCGAATTCAACAGCAGGCGCAGAAGGGGCAGCAGCCGCCGCAGAGACAATGGAAGTGGATGATGCCGAGTTGGTGGAAGCCACCAAGCAGTAGTCAGCGAAATCACCACCCCAAGCATTCGGTTGGCGAACTTTTTGCTGAACTCTTTGCAGAGTATATCAAATGCAATGATGATGAATTGCTTTTGACAATTAAATCTCATCACTCTAATATAAATGTCTTGTAGAGATCATCAAAGATCATTCATCAATAAATTGTGTGAAAATGGATGATTTCCAAGTGAAGAACAGTGGTTGGACATTGATCCAAATTTTAAGACTGGAGATTAACATTAATAAATATACTCCACTTAAAGTTTCATGCTTTATTCAAACACCAAAAGTGTTGAGGAACAAGAAAGCGATTATTAATGTTAAAAATGCTGATGCCTTTAATGCATCATATAAAGTTGATGCGGTAGAGAGTGAAATAATAAAAATTGATGAAGCACTCACGCTCAAATTTTTAAATTTGGATTTCCCACTGCCGTTGGACCAAATTAAAGATTTTGAAGCTCAAGACCAAAATATTGGCAGAAAAGAAAAACCACATAAGCCTAATGTTGCTGGAGACGAAGAGTGAGGACATTTCGTGTGGATAAAAAAATTTGTCAAGGTAATTTTAATAAATACTCTATACTAAAAACAAGGTTGTCAAAATTCCTAAACTGAACGAGGGAGCCCACTAGTAAAAGCATCACAGTGGTCCGCAAGGTACCGATGATATCTAAGACTCGTGCCTAAAACTTCAGACACGGTCTGTTTCCATAGTTTTGTCCCTGGCACCCGTTCCTACAGCCAGCCTGGCTAAGGGCCCACAAATAGCCCAGTTATCTACGTGGCATATCGGACATCTGGCGACCTCCGATATTAATCAGCCTTACCATCAATTACTCAATCAAAACCGGCAGGGAGCAATCCGAAACGCTCAGCCTGTGCTAAGGGTGCTGGTGGCGGTAACTCCGACCCATCCGACTCCTTGGTAGGAATGCAACGCACTCGTGCAGCTCACCTGCCGACAGGAGCGGGTGCGAAAGTCGAATTGCCAACCACCGCCGCGCAACAAAGTACAGCCGGAAAGGTCTTTTGCCTAGATTTCCAAGGAAAGGCTCCTTATAGGGATTCTCTATAAAGGCAACAAAAACGGAAAAGTCCCAATAAACCAAAGGAAGTGGGTGAAAGGAGCCCCAACAGTTCGCTGCCTACAGATGCTTAGTAGGGTACCTAGGCCACCACCGGTATGCAGAGATGCTAGGTGGTACCAGGGAAACACTAGGGTCATCGCCTGCCAAGTTGCCCGCTCCGTGGAGCTATACAACCGTAGCAGAGGTCGGCAAAGTCTACCCTGGTGCGAAGCTGGTTACTGTCAACTGGAGCGAAGTCCCAAGTAGACCTCGTGCACGCATCTGGATCCCGGCCTTATTGAAGGCAATGGACCAGGTTTTGAGTTTGCTGCAGTTTTGCAACACAACCCTCCCTACGCATGCGTGGAAGGTGGTTAAAATTGAGGCCACAGAAGGACCGACCAATTAGGCTGTGCTGATTCTGAATAAAGACTAACTGGCCCCAATCAAAGCTGAACTTTACTTTACTTTAGGTAATTTTCGAAATACTCCCCCCTTAATAAGGAGTTGTACATTTCACTATCAAAATATATTCATTTTGCATCCCATGACAACAACCTTGAGATTAGATTCTTAGATACACTCCCCTTCACGGCAACAAGTCTAGAAGCATTTAGTACCAACCTAGATATATTCTTATAACTTTAAAACAGTTTTCCCATTAGATGATGAATTTCATCTAATACGTAGGAGAGAAGTCTTCCCTTATGAGTGTTCACTCGACGACTATTTTCTTGCACAAAAAGTGTGGTCAGTTTTCGGATGTTATTTGGAATTGTATCTTAAGACTGATATTCTTTTACTTTCGGATGTGTTCCAAAATGCAATATGCATTATTTATTCATTAGACCCCGCACACTATTACACAACACCCGGCCTCTCATGAGATGCAATGTTAAAGACCACAGAAATAGAACTCGAATTATTAACCAATATTAATATGTCTAGTTTCATTCAAAATAGTATTCGTGGTGGATTGGTTCAGTGTAAGCGCTATTCAAAAGCCAATCATATGTATATGGACGATTATGATGACATAACGAACGATAGATGATAAGCTTTCAGAATTCCTGATGTATAAAGTAAAGTACCCTATTCTTGCATAAATCTTCAACAATGCCTAAGAAATGGCTTAAAATTGGCAAAAGAATACAAAATTTTGGAGTTTAAACAGTCTCCCTGGCTTACCTCATAATGCGGTCTATGGAAAAACAATGGAAAATGTTGATAAACGTAAAGATATTAAACTGGTAACATCTTGCGAAACTAAAAATCGTAGTAAATTGCGTGCTCTCGCCCTCATTGCAAAGACCAATTTCCATAGTTCGACCCAAGTTTCTGAAGATATGTATGCGGTTCAAATGAATCGTGTCCATAATGTGTTCGATAAGCCCATGTACTTAAGTTTTACAGTTCTGGAACTTTCAAAATGGCAAATGTATAATTTTCATTATGATAACATGAAGCAAAGTTTCATATATTCCATTGAGATTGAAGATTTCTTTAAAGTTATTGCGGAAGGTGTAGAAATGCGATTTTATACATCTGAATATCCGAAAGAGAAAGTGTTGAAAGAAGAAAGTGACGAAAGATGCAAATTGTGAAAAAAAAGAATGTTGGAGCTTGTGGGTCTTAGAGCCAAAAAGTATTCATTGTCTTGACGGGGGGTTGGTGCATAGAAAAACCAAAAGAAGTTAAAAAATCTGCGTTAGATAAGTTAACTATTAGTAGCTATAGACAATGTCTGTTTGAAAAAAATTAATTTAGTAGATAGAATGTTGATGTTATGATCAAAGATCCATAATTTATGTACGCATAAAATTAAAAAAATAACTTTAAGTTTTAGAGCTGATAAGAGAAAAATTTATCGAGAGAGAGAGAGGGAGCGCTGCACAAAGAGAGCGCTGTACAATGAGAGCGCTACTAACGCTGGCTGCTGCAGCTCAAACTGCACTTAACATAGTGTGGATATGTAATAAAGATAAGATAACAATAAGCTACATTCGAAAATATCGAGAACTCAAATTAATTCAATTTCTTCGCTGCTGCTGCCAACATTCTCCCCCCGTTGAAAGACTGCCTTTCAACAAAATCCTTAACAGGCAGCAGGCACATCTTGTTGACAGCTCTTTTGACAATTCCTTTAGGCGTCTTCAGGTCAGCAACTCGAGCAATGCCATCCCTGTCTGGTATTAAAGCCAGCACTCTGGAGAGTGCCCAGCTCATGGGAGGCAGATTCTCGTCCTTAACGAGGACCACGTCACCCACTTGCATAGGACGAACTGGGGTGGTCCATTTAGTACGCTGTTTGAGGAGTGTGAGATACTCCTCCTGCCACCGTGACCAAAAGATTTGCTGTAGGTGAGTCACTCGCTGCCAGCCATCCAAGCGATTGTAATTCAACCTGGTTAGATCTGGCTTTGGTGTTGTCTCCATGCCCACAATGGGCGGTTGCATGCCTAGAGCGACAAGGACCTTTTGAAAGTCACCCAGCTCCATGCCATCATTTTGTATATCAAGCAGTGGCAGCAACGGGAAACCATCATCATCATCATCATTGCCGTCGGCCGCATCGAAATCCTCGCTGGCATCCTCGAGACTCTCCCTTAGCCAGTCAAATGCCACCTGATACACTTCGGCATCCACCTGTGAAATTAAGGCACGCACTGTGCCCATATCTAAAGGTATGCGAACACGCTGCTTGGGCTTTGCTTTCACTTTGGTCGCTGGTTGCCTAGGCACCACCGCCTTCCCAAACGTCGGCTCCTCCATGTAGTCATCCTCGTTCTCGCTGTTGCTGTTCTGCTCCTGCTGTGCTTTGGAGCGCTTCGTTGGCGCTTTGAAGAGCAGACTCATTTCCTTTAGTGTTTTTTGAATGCCGCGTCGAGTGCGTGTCTTGTCTACCAAATTGTCTAGAATCCAATCAATCGCATCCTTATCGGTTTCGGGATTCCGTTGATTCTCCTCGAAGAGGAAACGCAGCTCCACCTCCTGTTCCTCGGTCCAGGCGCCCTTGGTGCCGGTTTCGTAGGCATCACAATAGCCCGTCTCCAGCTCATTGGCACCTCGTATGCCTTTGTAAAATAATAACTCTGCATAGATTTTTGGATTAGTTGGTGCCACTTCGACAAATTTACGCAGCACATAGATGCCCAGGCGGCGCAGCTCCTCCTAATGGGCATCACGTTCCACGGCGAAGACTTGTTGAAAAATGTGAAACAGCTTGGCCTGATAAAGCATGCCTGGACAGGAGCAGCCGTAGGCAATGCAATGCAGGATGGAAACAGCCGCTTTCAGTGCCGTCGTCGGTATCCTTGTCCAGTCGGTCAGTACCAGGGTGCAGGCGTGCACAGGATGGAAGCAGCCGCTTTCAGTGCCGTCGTCGGTATCCTTGTCCAGTCGGTCAGTACCAGGGTGCAGGCGTGCACAATTTTTGGATGCATCAATCTGCGAGCGAAATCGTAAAATTTAAACGTTTTCTCTGTGAGTCCATTATCTGGCTCATCAAACTCCTCGTTTGCCATATCCTCATCCTCATCTACATCCACATCCTCATTTCCATCAACATTCGCCTCTGCTGCAGTTTCAACTGAAGATAGACGAATAAAGGTCTTCACGAAATGCTGCTCGCACTCCAAATCCTCCTTATTGCCTGATGCAATGGCCTCGCTGCAGCTGTCAACCTCCCAAGATCGTCGAACAACCTCATCCAGTCGATCATCAACAAAGGAGAAGTCCTTCGATGCGGGATTTGAGATCAACAATGGCGTGTGGCTCACACGATGGCCACCACCAGTGACTACCCAGCCAAGACGAGTCTCTTGTAACAAAGGTAGTCCAGGTCGGAGCCTGATCTGACCAACGCACAGCAATTCGCAGAACATGCTAGCTCCAATCAGCAAATCCACACGATGGGGTTTATTAAAGGCAGGGTCAGCTAGTTGTATGTTGGCTGGAATGTTCCAATTTTGTATGCCAATTGGAATGCCGGGCTGACTGTCGGTAAAAGTGCGTGAGACCAACGCTGTAAGTGAATCGGCATAGTCTGATACTTGAGATTTGAAGCAAATTTCCACCGTGTGACCTTCAGCAGGAAGATTAGTGACACCGAGACCGGACACTGTAGTTGTAGATCGAGTTTTTGTCAATTGTAGTTGTTGTGCAAAGCGAGAGGTGACCAGATGTAATTGAGAGCCCGAATCAGGCTCTGCATGAAATACATAGGCCCGAACGACTTTTCACTAAAATGATCGCCGTGGCCAGTAGCACGACTTCTGATGATTCATCGTGTGCAGAAGACGATGATGCACTGAATGATGAAAACGCAACTAGAGCAGAGTCAGATGACCCATTGGCGGGCTGCTGGGAGATGGTGGCATCAAAGTGCAGCAGGGTATGATGCCTATTACCACAGACATGACAATGCCCACTGCTGCATGCCCGAGAATGGTGTCCGAGCTTTAAACAATTGAAGCAACGAGCCAGCTTCTTAACTTCCTTAAATCGCATCGAGGGAGACAAACTTCCAAATCTGGTGCATGCGTAAATAGTATGGCCGAAACAGTTACAGAATGGGCATGGAGAATTGTTTGATTCGGATGCCACCAAGGTTCGTCTACTGTGGTTGGGAATTGAATTGTTTTTTCCCACCTGAGAATTAAAGGAATGATATCCCATTGCATGCTCCAGGTTCTCCAACTTCTGGCATCGCTTCTCCAAGAATGCGTAGAACTCATGCGCTGAGGGTATTTGGTCCATCGGTGCAGACTCCTCCCATGAACTCTGAGTGGTGATGTCCAGATTTTGCAGCAACATGTGTATAACCATACAGTCAGATTTCTCCTGGGAGCTTCCCAAAGACTCAAGCGCGCGTATATGGGAGTTAACCTTGTCCGAAAACTCTCCAAGTTTCCCTGCTGAGGTCGAATCCACCTTCTTGAGGCCAATAATCTCCTTGATGTGCGACTGGAAAACTAAACGCTTGTTGTTAAAGCGCTTGCTAAAAATGTTCAAAGCCGAGCGATAATTTTCACCTGATATTTCAAGCGAACGTACTGATTCTAACGCCACGCCCGATAAGCACGACCGCAAGTGCTGCAGCTTTTCAATGTCACTAAGCTGAGTGTCTGCGTCAATGATAGAGTTAAACATGGAAATGAAATTAGCGTATTCCGTGTAACCTCCAACAAAAGTATGCAGCTTGAGCTCAGGTAAGCGCGGTCGATGCGATCGATCAATATATATAGGAGCTGACCGCTCAGCTGCCGACTCAACATTCCGAAATGTTGACGATAAAGGACGCGATTCGCACAGTTCAAGCTGCCTTTTTAAACGACATGTCACTTCTACAAACAGCCTCATAAAGTTCATACTTAAATCACTGCCTATTTCGTCATAGTCAAGACGAGCGAGGTTTAATGAGGCTTCCGTTTTGTTCAACAGATCTAAGTTTGGCTTAATTTGAACAGAGTCAACCGAACTTATCGTCGACACCGGCCACAACACGCCTAGCCTCCTCTGTAGCGCGGCATAAATTGATTCCGCCTTGCGTTTATAAAATGAACTAGGTGCAGGCACACTCTCACTGGACGCGACTGTTGTTATGTTCATGTTTAAGCTTATAGCGCGCACGAAATTGCTGCTCACTGCACAAAGTAAAACTGCAACAACAAATGCACCGAGAGAGACACGGTCTGTATATGCTCAATCGCCCACGCACAGCTGCTTATGTACACGAAAAGGTTCACAAAAGGTGAAGCGAAGCTGAGGCACACACTAAACGTCGATTGAGTAACGGAATTCTAGTGCACTTGTTGTGTCAGTTTTATGCACCTTTGGTTGCTCAAGTTAGTTTTTTTTACTAATATCAGTTCACTAATGATTCGTTTTGTGTTATTGTTTATTAGGCGCACTTTATGGTTTAATTAAAACGATACGCGAGCAACAAAGAAAATCACGTCGGGGTCACCAAATGTTTGCGCTACCAGCTTTTTGATAGCTTTAATTTTCAAATAATAAAACGAATTTAATTCCACGTTATAAACTTTATTTAGTGTATTTAAACTGTTTATTTGAGGTTTAGAGCCACTTGCGAAACCTCTCAACAACGATAATAAGCTATGCGATCGAAGCTATGCGAAACGACTAATTAGCTGCAGCAGCCTTCCGATCAGCGAACGCCCTTTATCGAGAGAGAGAGAGGGAGCGCTGCACAAAGAGAGCGCTGTACAATGAGAGCGCTGCTAACGCTGGCTGCTGCAGCTCAAACTGCACTTAACATAGTGTGGATATGTAATAAAGATAAGATAACAATAAGCTACATTCGAACATAGTGACAACTTAAATTAATTCAATTTCTTCGCTGCTGCTGCCAACAATGGGGTGAGTACATATGCATGGGGTCATTATAGAATTAATTCAAAGTAGTTAAAAAAAAAAATTAATAAATAATAAATTAATTAAATAATAAACAAATAAAATGTAAATAAAATTAAGAAGAAATAAAAAAAAAATATGCATATTTATTTGAATTTATGAAGTTGACAATAAAGTGTATATATATGTATGTATGGAATGTGATATACAAAATGTTAATAACTTAAAGAAATATATACTTTGTAATGTTTTTTTTTTATTAAAAGAAAAGATGAAACTCAATTGATTTAACTTAGTAATAAAATAATTTGTATTTATTATTACTTTTATTAAACATTTCCAACTTATGCCCAAGGCGGATGGTATGAGCATAAGTTGGACGAAGAGGATTTTCCAGATGAAGAGCTACAGTCTGCGAATTCAAGAGCAGGCGCAGAAGGGGCAGCAGCCGCCGCAGAGACAATGGAAGTGGATGATGCCGAGTTGGTGGAAGCCACCAAGCAGTAGACAGCGAAATCACCACCCCAAGCATTCGTCTGGCGAACTTTGTGCTGAACTCTTTGCAGAGTATATCAAATTCAATGATGATGAATTGCTTTTGACAATTAAATCTCATCACTCTAATATAAATGTCTTGAAGAGATCATCAAAGATCATTCATCAATAAATTGTGTGAAAATTGATGATTTCCAAGTGAAGAACAGTGGTTGGACATTGATCCAAATCTTAAGACTGGAGATTAACATTAATAAATATACTCCACTTAAAGTTTCATGCTTTATTCAAACACCAAAAGTGTTGAGGAACAAGAAAGCGATTATTAATGTTAAAAATGCTGATACATGTTGTTTACATTTCAAAAATATCAGCCATTAATGCACCAGCAATTAACCAGCCTGCATGGTGACCATTATATAAAGTTGATGCGGTTGAGAGTGAAATAATAAAAATTGATGAAGCACTCACGCTCAAATTTCGTGTGGATAAAAAAATTTGTCAAGGTAATTTTAATAAATACTCTATACTAAAAACAAGGTTGTCAAAATTCCTAAACTGAACGAGGGAGCCCACTAGTAAAAGCATCACAGTGGTCCGCAAGGTACCGATGATATCTAAGACTCGTGCCTAAAACTTCAGACACGGTCTGTTTCCATAGTTTTGTCCCTGGCACCCGTTCCTACAGCCAGCCTGGCTAAGGGCCCACAAATAGCCCAGTTATCTACGTGGCATATCGGACATCTGGCGACCTCCGATATTAATCAGCCTTACCTGCACATCGCGGATCTCTGTGCAGGTGGACATTCTTTCTCAGCAATTCGTGGCAACCATTATGTATCCTGTTTTAAAAAACAAAAAGCAAAAGGAGTCTGGTACTCTACAAAAACTGGCAGGGAACAATTCCAATCGTGTAGCGGAGGCAGTGGCTCGAAAGTCTGGCCAAAGTGGCAATCAGACAAAAATGGCGGAAAAGCCTGCTTGTCTAGCCAGTTGTGAGGGTGCTGTTGGCAAAAAACCTGACCCATCCGACTCGGTGGCAGGAAAGCAAAGCACTTGTGCAACCAATTTGCTGGCCGGAGCTGGTGCGAAAAGTGAATTGCCATCCGCCAGAGCAATAAAGAGCAAAGCCAGGCGACGAGGCAACCCTCGCAAGAGGCACATGAACCCATTGCAAAACGGGCCAAGGCGCAGCCGGGAAGGTCCTTCGCCAATATTGCCAAGGAAAGAATCCTGATAGGGATCCTTGACAAAGGACGGACGAATCCATAGAAATCAGTGAAAGTGGGTGGAGGGAGCCCTTGCTGTGCACTGTCTCTAGATATTAAGCAAGGTGCCTGGGCCACTGTGCTGGGTGGTACCAGGGAAATATGAAGGTTGTCACCTGCTCGCTGGGTGGAGCTATATAAAGCTGCTGTAGCCGAGTTAGGTGAGGTCTACCCTGGGACGAAGCTGGTCACTGTCTTTGAAGGAACCGGATCAGGTGCTAAATCTATTACAACTATGCAATCCATCTTTACCCACCCATGACTAGAGTGTGGTAAAAATCGAGGCTACAGAAGGGCCAGCAAATCAGACGATGCTGATTTTCAATAAAGAATCAATGGCCCCTATCGAAGCTGTCAAAGGCGAGCTGAACTTTGGCTTCTTCTGCCTCACCGTAGAGGTGAACAAATCAGATACGACGGCCGGAGGAGACCCTGCTGTCTGTGACACGACAGCTGAACAGGGTCCTCCTACTTAGATCGGAGCAGGTGATAATGAGTTCGAGCCGGGCTTATACGTCGGTCGTGTCAACTCTGACACATGGCCTCGAGGTCATGTGTCACGAGTTGGACAAAACTGATTTCACGTTGTCGGAGGAAGGGGACGGCAATAACACGGGGGTGCGGGTAGAATCTTCAGATGTCCCTGAGACTACGGCAGATAACTTCATTACTGCACAGCAGCATTCGTTGCACTGATACTCCGCCTGGCTGGCGGCGAAGACGATATTAAGAAAAACCTTGGGTGATTGGAGGTAAGGTATGCGGACTAGGTAGCAAAAACTAGAAGCTTTTAGTAGCTGAAATTCAAGCATCTACGCGAGTATTTTTCTGCTTCATCATTTTAGCAATGGCGACAACAAAGCGGTAAGCCTGGAGATCTAGTCAGCTCCGATACGGATACTGTCTGCCTAAATGGCCCACGACAGCATGGGTCCACCACCGGACGAGATACCGATATTCCTTGTCCAAGAGTCCGAGAAACACAAAATGAGCCTTATAGGCTGCGACGCCAATGCTCACTATACTCAGAGGGGGAGCACGGACACAACTTCGCGCGGTAAGTCACTCTTAACCTTCATCCTTAATGCTAGCCTCTTAGTATGCAATACATGGAATGATCCCACCTTCATTATTAAAAATAGGAGAAGTCATTGACCTGACCCTCATCAGACCGTCCATGTGTGATCAACTCCCAATAAAGGGTCCTGACAACTCCGCTCATCTCCGTAATCTCACAGATACCTTCACAATAGCATGCAATAGGGCTTTTAAGGCAGCCTGCCCCATCAATAAGCCAATGCGTGAAAAGAAAGAAACCGCATATGGTGACCTTCAATGGTCACAATACAAATCAAGCCCGGCTGAATACAAAAAAGCCACCAGATGGGCAAAAAAGAAATCTTGGAGAGATTTCTGCATTGATATGATTCAACTAATGAAGCAGCAAAACTTAGAAAAGTTTTATCAAAAATTACCTCCACACTAGGTTATCTGAAAAAGGTTGACAACTCATGGTTGGTCTCCAGTGAAGAGTCACTGGACATCCTCCTCAGAACGCACTTCCCTGGCTGCTCTCAACAATCCTCGAGGTGCATAGAAACTACCTGTAGAGGGATTACATCTCTTAAACCTTTCATACATAAAGATAACATAAAAAGTGCAATAAACAGCTTCAAATAAGTCCGGGCAATACAGCCATAAACTGGCTACATGAAATCTTTGAGAAGATTCCGAAGACTGGTCGCATCCCACCAACGTGGCTCCAGTCAAAAATAGCTTTCATACCCAAAGCTGGGAAGCCATCCCATACAGCGCCAAAATCTCCATCTCACAGCATCCATTGACTCCAAGCTTATGTCGGAGTTTCAGATCCACGGATACTGCCCTTCATTCTGTGATCTCTAGCTTATAGAGAAATCTCCACTCCATAAGGATATACTCTAATAGCGTTCCTTGACATTGAAGGTGCCTTCAACAACGTCATTCCGGCAGCCATAACTGGAGCTCTGCTAAGCCGGGCGATTGACACTAGTCTAGAGGGATTGATCAATTAATTGCTCACTTGCAGGACTGTGATATTCACACTTGGCTCAACCACTTTCTCCAGATATGTCAGCAGAGGTACGCCACAAGGAGGTGTTCTATCACCGCTACAATGGAACATAGCAATAAATAAATTGCTGCAGGACATGGAGGGGACGGCTGCCAAACGGTTGCATACGCAGACGACGTTGCGGAAATCTTCAGAGAAAAATACCTCCAAATTCTCTCTCGCTGGGCGCAGTAGAACTGACTTGTTATTTTCACAAAAAAATACAAAGTTCCTACTCTTGTCCGCCCCCGACTAACCAACTTGAGCGTCTCCTTCAGCAATAGAGCAAACTATTTAAAAGACAACAGTCATCCTATATACATAAAGCTGATGAAATAGCTAGGAAGGGAACTATACTACTAATCTTCGCAGATAAGGAAGGTATAAGTATGCCTCAAGCAACCTACAAGCTCATTATCAACAAAGAGAGCAGGCGCAGGCTATATAATAATGGCAAAATGCAACCTGCGCCCACATTGCACACAGAAAATGGCCTAAAATTAACGTAAAGCGCAGCAGAGAGCTGTGTAATCTGAGTCGGACACACTGCTCTGCAGCAATACGAGCATTAACGCTCAATTCACAATTGAGTGAGAATGTTGTAGCAACTTCTCAACATATCCCCATTGCCTATTCTTACTATACTATAAAGAGCGCTTTTTATCCAGCGCTAGATAAGGGTCATTGTCACATAATGCCTGCAACATTAATTTTCAAATAGTACTTTTTGTCCCTGTATTTTTCCACAACTTTTCAAAATATGATTTCCTTTTGTTCGTTAATGAATTAAATAAAATTTTAGGTGAAATAAAAGTACTCCCCTTCATGGCAACAAGTCTCGATGCATCTAGTAGCAACCTAGATATAGTCAGTTTTAATAACGTTAAGCGTTTTTCCCATTATATGATGATGCAATGTGCAATATGCAAGAATATTTATTTATTAGACCCCGCCCACGATTACACAACACCCCGTTTCTCATGGGATGCAATGCTAAAGACCACAGAAATAGATTTTAATATGTCTAGGTTCATCCAAAATGGTATTCGTGGTGGATTGGTTCAGTGCTGTAATCGCTCTTCAAACGTCAATCATATGTATATGGACGTTTATGATAGCATAACGGATGATAGATAATAAGCCTTCAGAATTCCTGATGTATTTAGCTGCTAATAATTTATATGGCTGGGCAATGTCTCAGCATCTCCCATATTCTGGTAGATGTATTTCTTTTATATCCAGACTCTCTTCACGATTACCATAATTATCTACATTTTTGTCCATCCAACCTGCAACCTACTCCGGAGATTAAGTTTAAAAACTTGTTGCTGACCTTAGGTTGAGAATAAAGTACCCCATGCATTATAGAAACCTTTTACGATGCCTAAGAAAAGGATTAATATTGACAAAAATACACAAAATTTTGGATTTCACACTGTCTCTTGGCTTAAAAAGTATATGGACTTAAATACATATTACAGAACGAAAAAGACGTTTTCAAATTGCTTAATAATGCGGTCTATGCAAAAAGGATGGAAAACGTTGGAAAGCGTAAAGATATTAAAGTGGTCACATCGTGGGAAACTCCAAATCGTAATAAATTGGGTGCTCTCGTCCTAATTGCAATGACCAATTTCCATAGTTCAAATTTTCAGGAAAAATGTATGCGATTCAATTGAATCATCTCCATATGTACAGTTCTGGAACTTTCAATATGACAATGTATGATTTTCATTGTAATTACATGAAGCTCAAGTTTCAACAGAAAGTTTCATTGAATTATATGGATACAGATTCATTCATATATTCCATTGAGACTGAAGATTTCTTTAAAGATATTGCGGATGATGTAGAAATGCGATTTGATACATCTGACTATTCGGAAGAGCTATCAAAAAAATATGTGATCAGAAGGTGCAAGTTATAGCAAAGATCCGTTATTTTTATACGCATAAAATAAGAAAAACAACTTTAAGTTCTAGAGATGATAAGAGAAAAATAAAAGAAGATGGGGTGAGTACATATGCATGGGGTCATTATAGAATTAATTCAAAGTAGTTATAAAAAAAAAATAAATAAATAATAAATTAATTAATTAATTAACAAAGAAAAAGGATGTCCAGGAGGTTGCGATGGGTTCCGGGACACAGGGACATAGTGGGTAACGAGGCGGCTGATAGATAGGGGAGAATGGGGCAAAAAGGCCCCTGGTAGGACCAGAACCGTATTGTGACATTAGAAGCCACATTATACGACTGGAGAAAGAGATGCGGCAGCAGAGCTGGTCAGAGGCAGTAGGACTCCGGCAAGCCAGATGTCTCCTAGGTGGTTATAATCTCAAACAATTTAAACAGGTCATAGCCTTGGAAAAGAACAATCTTAGGATACTTACCGGTCTTATGACGGGACATTGTAGGTATATATAGTAGCGGTCTCTGCAGGTTCTGTAAAAGAGAGGAGAAATCCGCGATACACATCCTAGCAAAATGTGTCGCTGTAGATGTAGCATCCGCGGGATGCATGTCTTTAATTTTAGAGACATAGAAAACCCCAATCCAACAATCATACTAGTATTTGTACGGGATCTAGGTTTGATTGAAGAGCTATAGGCTTAAAAGGGGGCATAACAGATCTAACAGGTCGCGGTGCAATTCCAATGAGGATTCACTTCCTTAGCTGCTGCTTCTCTACTTGGAATCAGCCAGGCCATCAGCTGCCCTAAATTCATCGTCATCTATGAAGTTGAACAGCTCTTGAATGTTCCTCAACATCTTTTTGAATGAGATTCTTGTATTCAAGATACTCTTTTATATCATAAATTCTCTACACTAAGTACTTTCGTTTTATACATAAATTAATCGAATACCTTAATACACACGTCCCAAAGGTTTAAAGGAAATTACTGACAGGTTAAAAACAATTCAATAGTTTTCATGAAATTTTAATATCTTAATAGTACGCACACGTACGTTTTTAAGTCCTTTTTTTATAGATCTTCATTAATATTTATCCAAGAGTTCTGATCGTTTGAGAACCCAATCCATTTAACTAGAACTCTATTCTTTCGACGCCTTCTTATCTTTTCAATCAAGTAAGTGTTTGGAAATCTTGTTTGAATGTATGTAGTTGGATTGGTATTTTGTATGTCATTCATTTGAAAAAATTTAATTTGTCCACTTTGGTGTATACACCTTTTCAAATGTATGTTTATGATTGCTAATACGTTCATAATCTCTCAACGTGATTTACTGCCATTGAAGATTTTTATATGATTATAGATTGTTCTCATTTAACGAACTTATATCAACAGGCATCATTTGAATCGTTTTATGATGTTTTCGACTGTACACGTTTATCAAATGATTATAAATTGTAATTTAACCAACATTATCTCCTTAAGCGTTCTATTAAAACGCTCAACAATTGACGCCCTTATACCACCATAAGTTGAGTAATGATTGAATTCATGTTTTTCTATATAACCTCTTAAAGTCTGTATTAAAAAATTAGTCTGTAAATTCTTTGAAATTCGATTCTCCTTAAGTATACTCGAGAATGCGCGTTCAATTTCTTTCGCAGATTTTGTTTTCAATGCTTGTCCCCATGCGTATTTCCAAATAATAAAACGAAGTTAATTACGTTATAAACTTTATTTAATGTATTGACACTATTTATTTGAGGTTTGAAGCCACTTACTAAACCTATCAACAACGATAATAATAAAACCGATCGATCAGCTAAAGCTATGCGAAACGACTCATTAGCTACAGCAGCCGGCCGATCAGCGAACGCCCTTTATCGAGAGAGAGAGGGAGCGCTGCAGCTCAAACTGCACTTAACATAGTGTGGATATGTAATGAAGATTAGATAACAATAAGCTCCATTCGAACATATTGACAACTCAAATCAATTCAACTTCTTCGCTGCTGCTGCCAACATACTCCCCCCGTTGAAAGACTCCCTTTCAACAAAATCCTTAACAGGCAGCAGGCACATCTTGTTGACAATTCTGACAATTCCTTTAGGCGTCTTCAGGTCAGCAACTCGAGCAATGCCATCCCTGCCTGGTATTAAAGCCAGCACTCTGGAGAGTGGCCAGCTCATGGGAGGCAGATTCGCGTCCTTAACGAGTATTACGTCACCCACTTGAATAGGACGAGCTGGGGTGGTCCATTTAGTACGCTGTTGGAGGAGTGTGAGATACTCCTTGCGCCACCGTGACCAAAAGATTTGCTGTAGGTGAGTCACTCGCTGCCAGCCATCCAAGCGATTGTAGTTCAACTTGGTTAGATCTAGCTCTAAAAATGTTGATTGAGGTCCGCCGATCAAAAAATGAGCTGGAGTCAAAACATCTAAGTCGCCAGGATTCTCTGAAATTGAGACTAAAGGGTGAGAATTAATAATGGCCGCGATTTGGCAAACGAGAGTTCGCAACTCCTCAAATCTGAGCAGCGACTGGCCAACACAGCGAAAGAAATTATGCTTGGCGGTTTTCACTGCGGCTTCCCACAATCCGCCAAAGTGTGGAGAGCGAGGGGGAATGAAACGCCAATCAATGTTGTCAGCCAGGCAGAATTGATGAACAGCAGTGGTATGAATAACGCTCAACACCAGATTTTTCAACTCCTTCAAATTATTTTTGGCTCCCACGAAGTCTGTGGCGTTGTCAGACCAAATATGACAAGGCTTGCCACGCGTAGAGATGAATCTCCTCAGAGCGCAAAGAAATGATGCTGTTGTTAAGTCCTGTACTAGCTCCATGTGCACAGCCTTGGTGGTAAAGCAAATGAACACCGAAATGTAGCATTTGACTGGTGGCCTAGTACGAACAACAGATTTGTAGAAAAACGGGCCGCAATAATCGACTCCAGCCACGTCAAACGGACTAGATGCTTCAATCCGATCTTTTGGCAAATTGCCCATGATGTGTTTGATTAGCTACGGCTTAACTCGAAAACATCTGACGCACTTGTTGACAATCCGAGATACAGTTTTTAGGTCGCCAATTGGCCAATATTGAAGGCGTAAAATGGCAAGAAGTGCGCGAGGGCCTGAGTGCAGGTTACGCTCATGAAATTCTTTGATAATTGCCACAGTAATTGGGTGGTATTTAGGCAGAATGATTGGATGTCGGGCATCATAGGGCAGACTTGAGTTGGCCAGTCGGCCACCAACGCGCAAGACTCCAACATCATCAATAAAGGGCAACAGTGACGCAATGGGACTAGAATTCTTGAGTGCTCCTCTTGATCGCAAAGTCTCCATATCTTCCCACAAGTGTGCGTTTTGGACAAGACGAAGAAGAATAATAGTTCCTTGCTGAATGTCTGACACGTTAAAACCCTGATGTCGAAGGCGATGAATAAACTTGAAGATGTGCGCAAATACACGTTGCATAGGAGCAAAAGAGTTGGCGAATTTGCACTTAACCGTTATATCTTCATAAGGTGACTTGATGAGCAACACAGTCTTCCGAAGTTCTATCGAGGGTCTTTAGAGCGCACAAGACGGAGGGCATGCGTCCTTATTCTCGACAAGAAATTCTGGCCCATTAAAACACATCAGCTTTCATGAGCTGGCTTGGCGCTGCACCTCTGGATAGAATGTCCTCAGGATTGTGGTCCGTGGGAACATAGCGCATCTTCATGCCGCTGGTTTGTTCCTGAATGGTGGCAACACGATTGGCCACAAAGATGTTGAAGTTGACTAGAATCGTCATTGATCAGGACAGGGCAACAGTAGAGTCACACCAGCAGTAATATTGTCCTCTTAAACATCCCATCGACTTGATATCATGCACAGGTTGAGATAGCAACAATTCGAGTTTGGGAACCGACAGAGTCTTCAATGGCGCTACCCGAGACTTTGAACATAAAATATGACTAGTGGGATTTTGAGGCCTGGATACTATATAAATGCAGGCTCCATATGCTTCAATACTCGCATCGCAAAATCCATGAATTTCCAATGCTGACTGAGTGCCTAACACTAACGTTGGCAAACTGAAGTGACATTTTCAAAACTGCTACTGATGTCCATCCAGGCGGAGCTTAATGCAAGTGGTAGGCTTTCGTCCCAGTCAACCTTTGTCTTCCAGAGTTGCTGCAGATATATTTAGCACCTAGCAATTACAGGTCCAATAAGGTCAAGAGGGTCATAGATATGCGCAATTGTGGACAAGAAGGATAGCTTGGAGAGCTTTGAATTTGGGTGAACACGTGACAACAGGAACAAAAGATTATCCGAAGATGGATTCCAAGCAAGACCAAGAGATTTAGCTATGTCACTACCATCATTAAATTTAAGGAACTGCTCCTTGTCAGCCTCATCTACACGTTTGAGCACTTCGGTATGACTAGAGCACCATTTGCGAAATTACCACGAGATAGAATTGCTGACGTCTAACGTCTCAGCTTCCTCGAGAGCCAACTGTTGCATGGAGCGTATGGCCAAAAATGAGGCTGGTTTGGTGTCATAAGTCACGGTGTCCAGCTTGTAAATACGTACACTTTTTTTGGGTGAGTCTCTCCACAAAATGCATTGATAATAGTTGTCAGGAGCACTCACTCAGACACAGCGATACCTTTTGCATATGTCCCCAGTGAGAGCAACAGCATAAGTCAGAAATTTAAGTAAGGTGTTGAACAGTTTTGCCTGAATGACCGGTCCGGCCATGAGTACGTCATTGAGGGACTGTCCAGAAGAAGCCGCAACCGATCCGTCAAACACAACCCGAAGTTTGGAAGTCGTGCTGTCCTCCTTCAAGACACAGTGATGTGGAAGGAAATATTTGCACTGATCGATATCCAGAAGATTGACAAGCGACATGTGTTTTAGGTGCAAATACTCTTTTATAAATGCGGAGTATTGCTGCTTAAGGCTTGAGCGACGTTCGAGCTTGCGCTCAAGATTAATAAATCGACGATACGCTTGTGCATAGGAATCACCCAAGTCGATGGAAGAACGTTTAAATGGCAAGTTAACAGAATACTTGCCTGAAGATGACGAGTAAAGGTCTTCACGAAATGCTGCTCGCACTCCAAATCCTCCTTATTGCCTGGTGCAATGGCCTCGCTGCAACTGTCAACCTCCCAAAATCGTCGAACAACCTCATCCTCATGAGGTGTGGCTCACACGATGGCCACCACCAGTGACTACCCAGCCAAGACGAGTCTTTTGTAACAAAGGTAGTCCAGGTAGGAGCCTGATCTGACCAACGCACAGAAGGTCGAAGAACATGCTAGCTCCAATCAGCAAATCCACACGATGGGGTTTATTAAAGGCGGGGTCAGCCAGTTGAATGTTGGCTGGAATGTTCCAGTTTTGTATGCCAATTGGAATGCCGATCTGACTGTCGGTAATAGTGCGTGAGACCAACGCTGTAAGTGAATCGGCATAGTCTGATACTTGAGATTTGAAGCAAATTTCCACCGTGTGACCTTCAGTAGGAAGATTAGTGCCACCGAGACCGGAAACTGTAGTTGTAGATCGAGTTTTTGTCAATTGTAGTTGTTGTGCGAAGCGAGAGGTGGCCAGATGTAATTGAGAGTCCGAATCCAGTAAGGCTCTGCATGGAATAAATAGGCCCGAACGACTTTTCACTAAAATGATCGCCGTGGCCAGTAGCACGACTTCTGATGATTAATCGTGGACGATGGTGCACTGAATGACGAAGACGCAACTAGAGCAGAGTCAGATGACCCATTGGCGGGCTGCTGGGAGATGGTGGCATCAAAGTACAGTACACAGACATGACAATGCCCACTGCTGCATGCCCGAGAATGGGGTCCGAGCTTTAAACAATTGAAGCAACGAGCCAGCTTCTTAACTTCCTTAAATCGCATCGAGGGAGACAAACTTCCAAATCTGGTGCATGCGTAAATAGTATGGCCGAAACAGTTACAGAATGGGCATGGAGAATTGTTTGATTCGGATGCCACCAAGGTTCGTCTACTGTGGTTGGGAATTAAATTGTTTTTTCCCACCTGAGAATTAAAGGAATGATATCCCATTGCATGCTCCAGGTTCTCCAACTTCTGGCATCGCTTCTCCAAGAATGCGTAGAACTCATGCGCTGAGGGTATTTGGTCCATCGGTGCAAACTCCTCCCAAGAACTCTGAGTGGTGATGTCCAGTTTTTGCAGCAACATGTGTATAACCATACAGCCAGATATCTCCTGGGAGCTTCCCAAAGAATGAAGCGCGCGTATATGGGAGTTAACCTTGTCCGAAAACTCTCTAAGTTTCCCTGCTGAGGTCGAATCCACCTTCTTGAGGCCAATAATCTCCTTGATGTGCGACTGGAAAACTAAACGCTTGTTGTTAAAGCGCTTGCTTAAAATGTTCAAAGCCGAGCGATAATTTTCACCTGATATTTCAAGCGAACGTACTGATTCTAAGGCCACGCACGATAAGCACGACCGCAAGTGCTGCAGCTTTTCAATGTCAATAAGCTGAGTGTCTGCGTCAATGATAGAGTTAAACATGGAAATGAAATTAGCGTATTCCGTGTAACCTCCAACAAAAGTATGCAGCTTGAGCTCAGGTAAGCGCGGTCGATGCGATCGATCAATATATATAGGAGCTGACCGCTCAGCTGCAGACTCAACATTCCGAAATGTTGACGATAAAGGACGCGATTCGCGCAATTCAAGCTGTTTTTTTAAACGACATGACACTTCTACAAACAGCCTTATAAAGTTCATACATAAATCACTGCCTATTTCGTCGTAGTCAAGACGTTCCAGACTCTGTCGGGAGCGAGGTTGAATGAGGCTGCCGTTTTGTTCAACAGATCTAAGTTTGGCTTAATTTGAACAGAGTCAACCGAACTTATCGTAGACACCGGCCACAACACGTCTAGCCTCCTCTGTAGCGCGGCATAAATTGATTCCGCCTTGCGTTTATAAAATGAACTAGGTGCAGGCACACTATCACTGGACGCGACTGTTGTTTTGTTCATGTTTAAGCTTATAGCGCGCACGAAATTGCTGCTCACTGCACAAAGTAAAACTGCAACAACAAATGCACCGAGAGAGACACGGTCTGTATATACTCAATCGCCCACGCACAGCTGCGTATGTACACGAAAAGGTTCAAGAAAGTTCAAGCGAAGCTGAGGCACACACTAAGCGACGATTGAGTAACGGAATTCTAGTGCACTTGTTGTGTCTGTTTTATGCACCTTTGGTTGCTCAAGTTAGTTTTTTTTACTAATATCAGTTCACAAATGATCCGTTTTGTGTTATTGCTGCAGCAGCCGGCCGATCAGCGAACCGCCCTTTATCGAGAGAGAGAGAGGGAGCGCTGCACAAAGAGAGCGCTGTACAATGAGAGCGCTGCTAACGCTGGCTGCTGCAGCTCAAACTGCACTTAACATTGTGTGGATATGTAATAAAGATAAGATAACAATAAGCTACATTCGAACTTATTGACAACTCAAATCAGATCAATTTCTTCGCTGCTGCTGCCAACAAAAAATGTATATCCTTTATTCGATTATGAGTACTGTCACATTTCTACTAAGTCTACTTGCCAATGATAATCGATTCCCTTAATAATAACTCGTTGGCGTTTGAAATATTTACGTGCTGGTGCATGTAATTCGTCTGTTAAATTCCTCCTACTCATGATTCTCTTTTTAATTATTTTTATTTTTTTTTTATTTATTGGTTTTTTTTTTTTTAACGAGAACAAGGCCTTTTTCATTTTATTTTTGAACAGTTTGTATATTGTGCTAATGCTTTGGTAATTTTTCAAATCCACTTCCACCAAGTGGAAATTATGTTTTTCTTTATTCTGCTTTTTTGAGGAATGTCCTAACTTTCTAACGGTCCTATAGATTATAACTCTTTGCACACACAAGATACAGTATTTATCTGATTTCTGTTTTTTTCAAGAGTTCTTCCACCTCAATTTCATTGATCTTTGATCCGACTTATCTTTTTCTTTTAAAAGTTTATCAAAGTCTTCCACTGTGTCTTCTACTTTTCTTTCTAAAAAGACTTTGGTAACTGCATCATTATCTTCCAACAGATAACCCACATTCTTAAGACGATTTTTGAAAAAATAATGTTCTGATCAACATCAAGTAGAACAACAGTAATTCGTATTTTTATACTTGTCAAGAGGCATTTTGGTTTTACTTTATTTTTTTAGTCACTCTATTATTTATTCAATAAATAATTTTTGCTTAACGCCGCTTGCATCCGGCGGCTTGAGCCAGTCCATATGGGTATAAAAGGGAGCTGATCTTAGCCAAAGCCCTCTTCCTTTTAAAAAAAAAATTGGAAGCCATTAACAAGCCCGCTGCCCCGATCGCAACTCCATGACGCTAGGAAGAGAGCCCCATTTTTTCATCCCCTGGAGACAGAGACAGCGCATCTGCAGCAGCAGCCAAACCGTCGAATTAATGAATCCCGTAATTAAGCCAAATCAACACCGACTACAGAACCAATATATTACCATAAAGAAAAAAAAAGTCATAGTGTACAAAAGAAGTGCTTAAAGTAGCAAGTTAAAAAAGTTATTATGTATCATAAGTAAATCTGCACAAAATATTACAAATAATATAAAAAAAATTTAAGATCCGCAATGCCAGTAATAATACAAACATGAAATGCAGAAGAAGAAATAATAATTTAAAATACTAAAAGGCCCGGGAAATTAAAACCAACATCATTAAAACTATCGATTCCGAAACATTTCAGAATATAGAAAATAAGAAAGTTCGATTTTTTTATATCATAAATAAGCGCAGAACTTACAACTCAAAGCAATAAAGGTGACGGGCAGAGTATTTTGGTATAAGTGCCATACTAATAAAATCCCATATTAAAATCATAAACCCAAAATAAACAAAAAACAAAACAAAACCATAAAGTACCAGATAACTCCCCCTCCCCCTTATTACATTTTTTTTATGTGATTGAATAACTAATTAAGTTTCAGTGAGAAAATATACATCAATATAAAACTACGACTACAAGAAATAGACCCATCGCTGGATCGGAGAAAACGTAAGTCAACAAAAGAAAAAAAAAACCAAAAACAAAAACTACTCTCCCTGAAATTTGATCAAATTCGGTGCCAATAAACGTACTTTCGTGCGGAATTTTGCTAACCATTAAAAAAAAAAAAAATAAAGACAAATTTGAGATGCACCCGAATTTTTCCAAAAGATTTTTTATTCAAGCAAACGTAACAAAATTTAATAAGAATCCCCAAGCCATAACCAACAAATAACCACCCAAGAATAGAAAAACCAAACCAAATCCGCACTAATAATTAAAAGCTTGGTTCATATACATACACACCTCAGCTTGAACTTTTATCCAATTTAGGCTGCAGCTTATCCCAGGCTAAGCTTGAAGCTTAAAGTCGGTGGCGCATGCGCAATAGGTGACGCCCATCAACAGCTTTTTTTTTGCTTTGAATTAGATTGCATACTTACAGGTGCCAGCAAAATAACATGCGCACATGGCACTCAACACAAAAATAAAAATTTGCACTCTGCAACGTAGAATTAAAAATTATCTTATATTTTTTTTTTAATTTTCGTACTTCAACAGTTGTATTCAATTAAGATTAATTTTTTTATAAACTGGAAAAAACAAAATTTATAAATATATTAAGAAAACTAGACCGAACATTGTAAATGCAGGCATACCAATTAACCATAATACCCAAAAATTTAAACACAATTTATATGCGAATTCTCTAAAAATAAAATGGTTAATGCTGATTTGTTAAATAATAACTAATAATATAATATATACCTTGCATATCCATATTCACTATAAGCTACTCATTTGTGTTAACTTTAAGTAGAATAAGATTAGAAACCGCTCCCCAAAATGAATAATGAAAGCAAATAAAAACTAATCAAGTATTCAGTAAAACCAATGATGGAGTAATTGTCGAGTATATGGGGCCAACCAAAATGATGTAATGGAATAGAAAATTCTTTATAGGGAATCTCACAACTCGCCTTCGGAGATTCATGGTTGGGAGGGTAAAGACTGCGAGGATCGAATGCCATCTGAGATCCCGCTACGTTTATTTAGATAGTCCAGCATATATATTAGAACAGTCACCTTTAATATTAGTATTTCGTTTGATTTGTGTATTTTTTTGCCTTTCGAAGTCCAGCACTTCATAGTTATTACAGAAGGTACTCTACAATAATTTAAACATTATGTCATAGAGCCACAGGTCACAGCAACCACTCCCATTCCTCCCGAAAGCGCTAGGGTATCAAAGGGTCCCGACCACAGCTGTGATTCTGAAGCTCCTTTAGTAAGTTGTATTGTTTTTTTATACCCTACAGAATCAAGTTAGGTGAAATATCCGTTTTACTTGGCCATATGTTACATAAGTTTTTGGCGCCGAACGTGGGGCCTGCTGATATCGATAGTTTGATCACATAGAGGTTTATTTAGTAAATAAAAGCCTTAACAGTGACAAGTGTTGAATTAGCAGCTCCACATCCCCAATTTGTGAGCAGTGAAGTTTATTCTACTTTCAGTGACACCCAAGGTAAGTGGATGGTTTATGAATGTGGAACCAATTATGTGAATCTTGGATCTCTAGTATTTGGCTAAGATCGAATACATTGCCGATACATATAGTTGGTGGGCACAGTTTAAACTAAACCACGAGAGTACGCATGCATGTCGAGAGTAAAATTAATGGTTCGTTAGCACCCATATTCCAGCTCTCACAGTTGAAGCTCAGTTGAATTTTCGGTTATTTTTTTTGATTGATTAGGCCACCTGCTGATAGTACGCCGGAATACTGTGGTAACTGTTCTGGAACCTTGCGTATTTAGCTAAGATTGAATACACTGCCGAATAAGGGTGCAGAAATTTCGATTTACAGTTAGTAGCGGTCCTGATGGATTGAATTTGGTAATCATATCCGTTATAGGGTAAAGATTGGAAGATTGTATTTTTGTTGCTGATTAGGTGATAATACCGCCTAACTTTCTCTGGAACCATAATATCAAATCCGAGAAGAGGAAAGCGGGTATCAATCGTTTACACAGTCTGCAACAATTATCGATCTATCTGATAAAGTTACAATAGTCCAAGATTATCTTTAATTACATTTCTATATTTGCAGGTTGTCCAAAAAAAAAAAAAAAAAAAATTGTATAGATGTATATATGCATATGTATGTGTATGTTTATAGATATAAACATAAAATTATTTTCTTTCTATTCATTATATGCATTAGGTATGGCCCCCATTGAAAAAGTTTATTTTTGAAGTAGTATGCCCATAGAACATACTCCCCTGCCAAGTCCCGCATCAGTCGATACTTTCGAAAAGAAATGCAATATTTGTCGTCATCATTCTGACAAATACACAATCCTGCTATATTACCAATTGTAAGCATATCTTTCATAAAAATTGTCTTGAGAATTGGTTACAAACCAACAACAGCTGTCCGGATTGCGCCAAAGAAACCGAAGCCCAAAATCTTAAAGTGGTTATAGGAAACTGCTCGCCTCAGCCGAAGCAGGTAGAACCTGTAATCGCAGGTCCAAGCACTTGGGTAGTGACTCGGAATTTAGCAAAATCAATGATGGATGCATCTACTAATAAACCAGTATCAGATCCCCGAGCAAATGAAGGGACTGAAGTACCGTTATTAGAGCTTGAAGGTAGCAACGGTACAAATCCCATAGAGCCACCTGCAAGGCGCTATCAAAACCCAAGAAGAGGACGCGCTGCTCGTTCAGCCAACCCTCATCGGGAAGAACCGCTGGCAGTAGATTATTCCATTATACAGAACATGATTGAGCAAACCGTATCAAGATTAATGTCATCCTTAATTGTGAGCCCACGTTATCCCACGCATGTTCCAACCTCACCGTTAGCCCAAAACTCGTTAGCCAGTCGCAACTCGGTACACCCAAGTAAGGTAGTTGAGATAATGCAGAAGTGGAATCTACATTTCGATGGTTCGGATGTTGGCTTGAGTGTAGATGAATTCATGTATCGCGTGAAAGTGCTCACCGATGAGACTTTGGATGGAGATATAAATGCGGTATGCAAACACATACATGTCCTTTTCATAGGAAGAGCCCGAAATTTGTATTGGCGATATCACAAACAAGTGGATCGTATTACCTGGGCAGATTTTTCTCTGACCTTACGCCAACAATATCGAGATTATCGATCAGAGTTTAGCAACACGTCAATGCGGTGGAAGAACTTGAGGTGGAAGCTGGGTCGAATTGCGAGGTTAATGGAGAAGAAGAGATCGCTACTGTTCATCATGCAAATGTTACCTGTTGGAATTGTGATGTGAAGGAACACGTCTGGGAGAATTACCTTGCCCAGCGCCGCACATTTTGCTATTGTTGTGGTGCTTTAAACGTATATAAGTCACAATGCAAAGTATGTATTCAGCGCCGGTCGGAAAACCGTCAGAAGGGTGCATCCACCAACAACAGGATGCCCCTATCCAAACAGAAACAGAGTATACCCGCTCTGCCCTTTGCAGTCCCGCTGTTTCCTCACCTACTAGAAAATTTTTTAGAAGATCCCCGGATGCGAAAAATATCCCGGAGGACTTTTTACGTTTCCGCCCTTATCATGAGCGGCTAAGAGTCCTTCAAGAAATAAATTGCGTCGTAAGAACTATTTTAAGCGAATGAAAAATTCTAGAAATTTATTAGTATCCACTATTTTCAACAACCGAAACGATTCGCGTTGCTATGCGGAAGTGTCGTTTCTAGAATTTATAGAATTCGGTCTGCTAGACACCGGTGCGAATATAACTTGCATTGGGTCTTCACAAGCAAAAGAAAAATTTACTGATCTACCCGAATTTAAGTCCTTGACATCTTATGTAAGCACAGCTGATGGGAAAGACCACGAGGTTCTTGGGTTTATTACCGTTTCAATGTCTTATAAAAAGATGACAAAGCAAATGCAGCTGTACATAATTCCCTCAATCAAACAAAGAGTTATATTATGGATAGATTTTTAGAAAATGTTTGCACTTGCTCCTAACGTGATTAGCGTTATGAAATTGCCCGATAAGCCGTCGGAGAAAACCCCTCAGATCAATGAAGAAGAATCAAACTCATATCCTTTGACAAATGTACAGCTACAACAGCTGGAAATAGTAAAAAACCTTTTCTCAAATTGTCAGGAAGGTTTAGGGCGCACTAGTCTGATCCAAAATCGCATCGACGTTGGAGAAGCACGACCGATAAAACAGCGCTTTTACCCTGTAAGCCCAGCAGTTGAAAAACTGCTTTATTCTGAAATAGATCGTATGCTAGAACTGGGCGTCATAGAGCCCTGTTCTAGTGCATGGAGCTCACCTATGCATTTAGTTATAAAACCTAATAAAATCCGTCTTTGCTTAGATGCACGGAAGCTCAATGAGGCTACAAAGAAAGATGCCTTTCCGTTGCCGAGTATCGAAGGTATTTTTCACGAATGCCTAAGGCCAATATAATTTCAAAATTAGACTTAAAGGACGCATATTGGCAAATAGAGTTAGAAAAAGATTCCAGGCCATTGACCGCGTTCACTATTCAGGGTAGACCACTATACCAATTTAAGGTCATGCCATTCGGCCTGTGCAACGCGCCTTCAACAATGTGTCGACTTATGGATGAGATTATACCTACCGACCTTCGACATTGCGTCTTTGGATACCTAGACGACGTATGCATAATCTCATAAACTTTCTCAGAACATTTAGCAGTGTTGGTTCGACTGGCCGAACAATTTCGTAAAGCTAACTTGACTTTAAATATTGAGAAAAGCCATTTTTGTGTAAGCAGAGTGAATTATTTAGGGTATGTAATCGGTAGTGGTGGTATCTGTACTGACCCAGCAAAAATTGAATGTATTAGAAATTGGCCACCACCCAAAAACCTCAAACAAGTTCGAGGACTCCTAGGTGTGTGTGGATGGTATCGTCATTTTATTTCAAACTGTGCTGAATTAACGTCCTATTACCGATGTATTAACTATTAAAAAAAAAGTTTGTTTGGCCCGTAGAGGCTCAAGAAGCCATGGAAAAACTTAAAATGGTACTCACTTCGGCAGCGGTTTTACAAAACCCCGATTTTACCAAAAAAGTTTACCTTCATTGCGATGCTAGTAACTATGGGATAGGAGCTGTCTTTGTCCAGTTATCGTCAGAAAATGAAGAAATGCCCCTCTCGTTTATGTCAAAAAAATTAAGTCGTGCCCAAAGAAATTACAGTGTAACAGAGCGAGAATGCTTAGCTGTTATTAGAGTTAGGGTTCAAAGTAATAACGGACCACTCCAGTCTATTGTGGCTGATGCGACAACCAAACGCATCCGGTAGACTTGCGCGGTGGATTTTTCGCGTGCAGCCTTACAAATTTAAAATTTCGCATAGAAAAGGAAAAGATCACATCGTGCCGGATGCATTATCACGATTGTGTGACGAGGAATTGGCAGAGTTGGAAATAGGTCCAATAATAGATTTGGAATCAAATGCTTTCTTTGATAGTGATTATCAAGCCTTAAAAGAGAAATTTACCCGTCTACAATCCAAATTTCCAGACGTTAAAGTAGATAATCAGTTTATTTATATGAAAACTGAACATGCCAGCGGAATCGACGCGCAGGATAAGAATGCGAAACCAGGTTTTGATACAAGCTCACGACAACGTCACCTCATCCCACTGTGGAATGCAAAAGACCATAGAGAAGTTAAGAAGAAATTTTTACTGGTCTGGGTTGGCAAACGACGTACGAAATTATATTCGCAACTGTGACACTTGCAAAGAAACAAAAGCCCCTAACTACGTCCTTCGGCCTACAATGGGCTTACAATCCCACACATGCCGACCGTTCCAAAGACTATACGTTGATTTATTAGGTTCGTATCCACGAAGTAAGAGCGGTCATGTCGGATTGTTAATTGTATTAGACCATTTTAGTAAATTTCATTGGCTTCATCCGCTAAAGAAATTCACATCGTTGGCTATTCAGGACTTTCTATTAAAACACGTGTTCCATTGCTTTGGAGTACCGGAAACTCTGGTTAGCGATAATGGTACGCAGTTCAAAGCTCATGATTTTAATGCGTTTCTAACAAAACTTGGAATACGGCATGTATATACCGCACAATGTTCGCCCCAGAGCAACGCTGCAGAACGTGTGAATCGCTCTCTGTTAGCCGCAATTCGTGCCTATCTCAAAACGGAACCAACAGAATGGGATGTAAATCTTTCAGCTATTTCGTGTGCATTACGTTCTTCATTGCATCAATCCTTAGGTTGCTCTCCATATAAAGCTCTATTTGGGTTAGACATGATAACCCATGGCGGTGATTATCGACTCCTAAAGCAATTGTCCCTGTTAGAAGAGCCCATAATACCACTACAACGTACCGACAACTTAGCATTGCTGCGCAAAGATGTTTAACAGAACTTTCGTCGAGCGTATGACCGGAATGTACCCCAGTATAATTTGCGGTGTAAGCTTGTATCCGGCGGCTTGAGCAAGTCTAGCTGGGTATAAAATGGAGCTGATCTCGGCCAAAGCCCTTCCCTTTTAAAAGAATTGCAACGTGCGGATGCAATAACAAGCAAAACGGCGGTCGGCGAAAATTTACATAACACGTGGCGGCTGAAGAAAAAAAAAAATTTTTAATAAAATAAATTAAATTAGTGCCGAATTCTTTTCGCACTAAAATCAGAAAGAGCACCAACACAACAAATAACGTTACACTAAGAGTGGAAAAAAAAAAGAAATCAAAAACGAACCAACAAAAATAAAAATCATTCCGTGTACGGCGAGGACGTCCGTATCCAAAGCCTCTGGAAGCCATCAACAAGCCCGCTGCCCCGATCGCAAGTCCATGACGCTAGGAAGAGAGCCCCATTTTTTTCGTCCCCTGGAGACAGAGACAGCGCATCTGCAGCAGCAGCCAAACCGGCAAATTAATGAATCCCGTAATTAAGCCAAATCAACACCGACTACAGAACCAATATATTACCATAAAGAAAAAAAAAGTCATAGTGTACAAAAGAAGTGCTTAAAGAAGCAAGTTAAAAAAGTTATTATGTATCATAAGTAAATCTGCACAAAATATTACAAATAATAGAAAAAAATTTAATATCCGCAATGCCAGTGAGAATACAAATATGAAATGCAGAAGAAGAAATAATAATTTAAAATACTAAAAGGCCCGGGAAATTAAAACCAACATCAACTATCGATTCCGAAAAATTTTAGAATATAGAAAATAAGAAAGATCGAATTTTTTTTATATCATAAATAAGCGCAGAACTTACAAATCAAAGCGATAAAGGTGACGGGCTGAGTATTTTCGTATAAGTGTCATACTAATAAAATCCCATATTAAAATCATAAACCCAAAATAAACAAAAAACAAAACCAAAAAGTACCATATAACTCCCCCTCCCCCTTGTTAATTTTTTTTATGTGATTGAATAACTAATTAAGTTTCAGTGAGAAAATATACATCAATATAAAACTACGACTACTAGTCTATTTCTTCCATCGCTGGAAGGCCTTTCATCGGATCGGAGAAAACGTAAGTCAACAACAGAAAAAAAACCAAAAAAAAAAACTACTCTCCCTGAAATTTGATCAAATTCGGTGCCAATAAACGTACTTTCCTGCGGAATTTTGCTAACCATTAAAAAAAAAAAAATAAAGACAAATTTGAGATGCACCCGAATTTTTCCAAAAGATTTTTTATTCAAGAAAACGTAACAAAATTTAATAAGAATCCCCAAGTCATAACCAACAAATAACCACCCAAGAAAAGAAAAACCAAACCAAATCCGCACTAATAATTAAAAGCTTGGTTCATATACATACACACCTCAGCTTGAACTTTTATCCAATTTAGGCTGCAGCTTATCCCAGGCTAAGATTGAAGCTTTCGCCTAGTTAGATTATAGCTTTGGAAGCTTAAAGTCGGTGGCGCACGCGCAATAGGTGGCGCCCATCAACAGCTTTTGTTTTGCTTTGAATTAGATTGCATACAGGTGCCAACAAAATAACATGCGCACATGGCACTCAACACAAAAATAAAAATTTGCACTCTGCAAAGTACAATTGAAAATGCTCTTATATATTTTTTTTTAATTTTCGTACTTCAACAGTTATATTCAATTAAGATTAATTTTTTTTATAAACTGGGAAAACAAAATTTATAAATATATTAAGAAAACTAGACCGAACATTGTAATTGCAGGCATTCCAATTAATCATAATACTCAAAAATTGAAACACAATTTAAATGCGAATTCTCTAAAAATAAAATGGTTAATAAATAGTGTAATGGAATAGAAAATTTTTTATAGGGAATCTTACAACTCGCCTTCGGAGATTCATGGTTGGGAGGGTAAAGACTGCGAGGATCGAATGCCATCTGAGATCCCGCTACATTCATTTAGCTAGTCCAGCATATATATTACAACAGTCACCTTTAATATTAGTATTTTGTTTGATTTTGTGTATTTTTTTTTTGGCTTTCGAAGTCCAGCAATTCATAGTTATTACAGAAGGACCTCTACAATAATTTAAACATTATGTAATAGAGCCACAGATCACAGCAACCACTCCTATTCCTCCAGAAAGAGCTATGGTATCAAAGGGTCCCGACCACAGCTGTGATTCTGAAGCGCCTTTAGTAGGTTGTATGGTTGTTTTTTTATACCCTACAGAATCAAGTTAGGTGAAATATCCGTTTTACTTGGTCATATGTTACATGATCTTCGGGTTTTCAAGCGGTTTGACGCAGTTTATCATGTGGTTTATCAAGGTTGTTCATGTGATTTAATATAGTTCAATGCGGGTTGTCGGATGGTTTCCGATGTATACAATACACTTATTTATAGTGGTACATATAGGCACATTAAACTTAACAAAAAAATGAATACATTTCGCACTGGTAACGTTTTTTGGAACGTGACTGTAAAAACGATTAGCCTGTAAGCACACATGTGAGCAGCTGTTCAATATTGATGCGTCGGCTGAACCATTCACAGCCCTTTGTGACCTAATTGGCAATTCTAATCGGTGACCTAATTGACAACTATGACTCAGAGCATCTCTGCGTAGCGACGCCTACACTAGTTGGTTCCAGCCAATGCATTTCCTTTCTGCAATTGACGACTTGTGCAAAAATTTTCTGATAAAAAATAACTTGGCGGCTTTGTCATATTAAAGCTCGTTTTGTTGATAATAATTGAAATAAACCGATACTAAATAAGGTGCAAAGTTCGTACCCATCAATATTGTATAGAAAATTTTTAAATTTATTAGAAAAACCCGGCATAGCAAATTACTTAAAAGATTTTCGGCTTATAGACGTCTTCACGAAACGTGGCGGCTGCCATAAGCAAATTGTGAAAGGGCGGCTACGCCAATCATTCAAATTGTGATTATTTACAGTGTGCCAGTGCCCTTCCTGTTATTAAAGCTGCACAGTTGGCCAGTTCGAGCGCGACAAGCGTATTGCTGCCGTTAACGATTAACTCGCTATTAATCTGTTGGGTGTGCATAAATAAACATATACACATACATATGCAAGCTCGCTGACGCCATATCCATAGTGCTCACATGCAGCGGTACCGCCTCTTTAACCTCGTGCTCTAACTTTTGCAAGTATCGGATCATATGTAAGCGGCGGTTGACCGAACCATCCTGAAGAAATAATGACCGCACTGCAAAACTTCGATTATTTAGATCATTCACAACAATTTAGTAAAACTTTAGGTTTAATTAAAATAGAATTAATTTGTGAAGAATTAATATATAATTTTATAATGCATTAACTAAACTTGGTATGGTATTTGTTGCAAATGTGACCCTATTATATGCAATGTAACTTGTAATTAATTTCAGAATTGCACTCTCCGTTTTAGACTGCCGAATAAGTCGCGTCGTTATACAAATAAAATCTTTGATTCCTGAAGAATATTGTCATCTTATTTATAAACGCTGTGAAACTGTGCGTTCGGATTTAACAAATCCAACAGTATATATATGTAATATCAGCTGTGATTTTGTCTAACCCGTTTTGAAGTTCAAACAGCATTCATCCGTCTTCAGGCCTGTCGACTACGATGGATTACACAGCTGTTTTGGCTCTGTAAGTACGGCGTAACCGCACTAAGATTTTGTAAGTTCTAAAGAAAATAAGGAACCAATAATGTCCATATAACAGATATGGTCTAGAAGGACCTGTATGAATATGTGCCTTATTTAGTTAAGTCTAATTATATATATATTATATAGGCTTTTATAGCATAAGTTTATTACTGAATGTTGATGGATCCAAATTGAAGAAAAAGAAATTGAATGAATTACTGGTAATTAAGTAACACTTTTAAAATTAATGTTAAAAATAATGGAGCTAAAGCCATCATTATGAAGTAAATAAGGAATTAATTATGGATTAAAAATAGTTTAAAGGGCTCCTGAGATAACAATGGTTTTGCATCTTTAATAGGGTAAAGGCCCCGAATATTAGTTTTAACAGGTTGGGTGGGTAAAAGAAGAAGAACATCAACATATCTCTTCTTTGATCTAAATCAATGGTGGATTCTGTTAGCTGTTGTGTCTGGTTGTTTGATTCCGTTCCTATTCTATATGTCTATTTTTTTTTTTAGTGATGTGAAACGGCAGCTTACTAGGTAGCAAAAGCACCGACCCCATTTTTCCTGAGCACACTCGACACTGTAGGCAGAGTACGGCTCCAGGTTGCTCCACACTTCAACGTGTTCGTTACACACTCTAGTCACACTAAAGATTGAATAACTGTATGTAGTTAATTTACACTAAAATAAAATAAATTATAATCTGATTTTAACTCATTCATTTATTTGTTTTAAAGTTGAATACATTACGAATAATTTAATTAAAATCAGTAGCTTGTAACGAACACTAACAATGTCGTCTCGGCTTACACACCCTGTCTACTATTTGGGGCGGCCTTGCTCAGGGAAATTTGGCGTGGGTATTGTGCTGCCTAAACAAACGGTGCTACATTAATAATTTCGTAGACAGGGAAGAACGGGAAGAACGGGAAGAACGGGATAAGGAATGTGAGCCATACAAATGGGACGGACTGATATTGCCTATAGCCTATCTAAAGTTGGAGAATTACGGTGTTAGGGTTCTCCTTCTTTACCCACCCAACCTTTTAGGAATCTATTGCAATTTCGGATCCTACCCTTAGAAGACTGCGGTGCTACAAACCTAAGGAGCCTTTAATAACAACAAATTATTCCATGTTTATACTTCTATAATTTCAATTAAAATTAAATACAAAAGGGCAATTCATGGTAATGGGATTCAATAAGGACATTTACTACATTGCGAATTATTGCTCTTATACTATTAATCTGATTAATTTCTATACTACTAGGAATATCAATACTTAATACATGGACAAAATTCAATGGGCGCTTTAGTTACCAAATTGCATCTCTGATGCCATCACATCCGGCTGTGCCGTACTTACTAACACTCCATCCCTAGCGATCCCTCGACGTCAGCGGGCCCGTCGACGCAGACGATCTGTAGGTGGTGATAAACAGAGTCAAGGTGCAAAATGGATACAAAGCGCTCACTAGAAAATATTGTACAAATTTTATAAGTATAGAATATAATATTACTTAGAACTAAAATTCATTTTTTCCTTTTTTTTTCAATTTTTTTTTTTTATACACTACGCCTGTTAAGAGGGGACTTCAAGACACCGTGGTTGTTGTTATTGTTGTTGTTGCCGTTCTTCTGTGGTTGTTGTTATTGTTGTTGTTGTTGTTCTTCTGTGGTCGTTGTTATTGTGATCGTTGGTGAATTGTGGTGTGGGGCGGTGGTGTGGTTGGATGTGGTGCGCTTGCCGTATCTACAGGGTACAAGTCCGTATGCATTTTGTTTTGTTTGCCTTGCCGGCCCACCACACACTCGAAGCACGTGAACTGCCAAAATCCCTGTAGTGAGTCGAAATTTCAATAAATTCGACTGCTGTCGGGTATGACCGGTCTTCAGTATGGCGGGATCCGTAAGATCGCACCTTAAACTTTATCCCGGCGTCGGATGTTTGATGATTGTATTTTTCCCACGTGCGAATTTTCACGTAAAACAAACAACTTTTCTAGCACCTTTTCTTGCATCGACGGCATGCGGAAGAATAAATGCCCTCCGAACACGCAGGCGCAGCTAACTTCAGTTCAGGAGCAAAAGTTCGCGTTAGAAAGATTAGGAGCGAAAGTTCGCGTTCGAAAGCTCTCTAACGCGCCATTAGCTGAACCAGCTGATCTAGACCAGCTGTTTTAGTGAGTGTCTTGGTAAATTACTAGCTGAGTATTCGCGCCGCTACACCACAGGTCTGATCTACTTCTATTAGAGAAAGATAAGAGCTGAAAAAAAAATTCAAACGGATGCGAATAGGAAGTGCTAGCTACCAAATGTCTTTTGCATGAAAATTTCCTAGCTCCTTTCCATTCATATCCTCTAGGAGGTAAATCGATCGGCCCGGTTTTCCCTTGATTCGAGCCTTAGTGCCGATAGGAGCTAGCTTTGAGCGAAAATTAGCTGCAGCCTTGCTCAAAGAAAAATTTCTTTTGATCACTTCTTGACCTATTTCAAATGCTCGTGTCTGTGACCGT
>JAWNMR010000362.1:1217500-1415000 GCA_035043845.1 Drosophila picticornis
AAGCTGTGGTAATCAATTTTGAGTATTTCCACTTACAAAAATTGGCTTATTACGTGACTTGGAGCCATAAAAGATATTGCATTAATAGAGTATTTTATGCCACTTTGTTGCAGGTACGTGGCAATTATGAAGCCGTTGCAACCGCGAATGAGCAAGCGACGCAATTTGGCCATCGCTGCGGTCATCTGGCTGTCCTCCACACTCATCTCGTGCCCGATGCTGCTGTTCTTCAAAACCGAGGAGGTATATTTTTAGCTAATAGAAAGCACTTTACAAGTAATCCAATTGCTGTCACTTTTTACTACATGATAACACTTTGTATTCCTGATCAAAAGGTGCCGGTGACCATTGAGAACAAAACACGCATCGTCTGCTTCCCGGAGTGGCCCGACGGCCAAACGAATCACTCCAAGCAGGAGCATCTGTGAGTATACCAAGGCACACACATATATGTCAGAATGTCTGGGTGTTGGTGTGGGTGTGTCCTTTCAGCAGGAAAAAAAGAGCAAGCCAACGAGTGCATTTTGTTGCATGTCAAATTGCACGATGCTATAAATCAGCAAATCAGCAAATCAGCCAAACTGTGAAATGTGAAATGTGCAAGCATTGGAAATCAGTGTTGACTGCAGCTATCAGATTTTCTTAGAGACAATACAGACTCAGTTCGGGATGGGTTAGAATGTACTCAAGCTATAAAAATAATCGAGCTCATAAAATACAAGCGACAGAGCATCACAGTACACGGAGAGAAAAGTTCAAATATTTCGTATTTAAAAGAGCAACAAAAGTTGCAAAAAAATTGTGCAAAAAATCATTAATTCGAATTTGAGATTTTCTGATGTATTTCTCATCTAATTCAAGTAAGTTCTTAAGTAAGTCTCACTTATTCCAAATGATTTGGGTTATGTATTTTCTGTGCTTGGCCATAGTTGCTTTGTGCCTATTTTGAGTCAATCGTTTTGTTTGAAAGTATATCAAGTCTCTCTCATTGACTTATTAAACACTAATCAATAAACTCTTCTCCAAACTCATACTTTTTAAAGCATCAAACCACATACTTGGGAAGGGGTTCGCACAATCCAACATTAACAAAGCTCAACAAAGATTCCAAGCCATAATCAGACTTGCGGTCTGAACCCTAAATTAGTCAGAAACAGAATTAAAAATAGGTAAGGGACATAATTAATTAAATTTAAACCATTTCCCTTGTTGAACATTGTGCATATAAATTAATTAAGACTAAACCGATTTCATTCCTTTGCGTACCCTTTTTTGCTTTAATTTAAAATTAACCATTTGTTCAAGCAACATTAATATCCAAATATAACTTTTCACATTCACATTCATATCAAGTATGTCATATACTGGACATAACTGTTATTGTACCAAAATGTCAATAAAAAAAAAAGGAAAACTTTTCTCCCTGTGCAACTGTCCGGGGGCTGTTGCCGTAAAACGGATGCGCAATCGTTTACAGCCGTTTTGCCATGACAAATTTAAAAGCATGAGGGCAATCAAATAGTAAACTGCTACGACTCAATGCTTTTCCGGCACGCGAGACCATTAAATTTAGACTCTAATAAAAATTGAGAGCAGTGCACACATAGCGACACACGGACATAGGAATAACGATGGGAATTGACAGCAATTTGTGTGCTGTGCATTCAAATGGCCAAATGGTCACTAAATGCAAATCTTATTAGCTCTATCTATCCAGCATTTTACGTCTACTTATCTTGTATCGCCCATCTGCCAGATACAACATTCTGATCCTAGTGCTCACCTACTTGCTGCCCATCGTCTCGATGACAGTCACCTATTCGCGTGTGGGCATTGAACTCTGGGGCTCCAAGACCATTGGCGAGTATACGCCCCGCCAGGTGGAGAATGTGCGGAGCAAGCGAAGGGTAAGCCACAACGATTCCGTACGGAATCCCCCCTTAAGTACATGCACAATTATTAATTTCAAATTCAGCACCCTAAACTGTATGCTATGGCTTCACCATCATTATCGTCATCATTAATAAATGTGTAAATTTTTTAATGCGTAATTTTTGTATTTATTTGAATTTTAATTTTCCGCTTAGGTGGTCAAGATGATGATTGTGGTAGTTTTAATATTTGGCTTTTGTTGGCTACCATTCCACACCTACTTTATCGTCACCTCATGCTACCCGGCTATTACCGAGGCGCCCTTCATTCAGGAGTTGTACTTAGTTATCTACTGGCTGGCCATGAGCAACTCAATGTATAATCCGATTATATACTGCTGGATGAACTCCCGGTAAGTAATTCTTCTTGAGACTGCTCTTGTAACACGCCCTTAACACACAATTTGCGTAATTTGCGTTCGCGGTAGTCCTGAACAAGTGCAGCGTTAGTAACTTTGGCACTCACAGCTGGTCCGGGTCTTCATCACATCATCACTCGGTCGTTTAGTTCGTTAACTTGTTGACTGCTGGCCGGAAATGAAGCCTTCAATAATCATTATCGTCATCATTATCATTATCATTACTGCGATTAACATCAATGTGATGATGCGCGGAATTTACATTAGCATTAACCTTTCCATCGCATTTACGCTTTCCCAGTGGTAAATACAAATAATCATTGTCGTCATTAAATAGGAGGGCAGTTTTGGTTCTTCTTCAGTAAGTGTAAAACCAGTTTGAGACAAGATCAATATGCGAAGCATATTCAATTAATGAATTTGTCCTAGATAATGAATAATGATAATATGCAAGAGTTTTTATGTGTATTCTGACCAAATAAAATTTTAATTTTTTATCAATATTTTATATTATTTCGGAAAGAATTCGATTGTGGCTAGTTCCAATCAATCACTCAGTCAGTTAGTTAATCAGGTAATAAAACTGTCTTACTTAAATATTATTCTTTTTTATGGTTATTTGGCAACAAAATATTTTTAACAATCAATAAATTCTTCATTGTTTGCCTGGCTTTATTTTAAGAGTTTTTTTTATCAGTTTTTTTTCTCTATTTATTATTATACACCCCAATAAAATTCGAATATTGTCAGGATTTGCCTTCAGACAGAGGTTCGCTGCCTAGACCCACATTTAAATGATGAGTTTATAGTTAATGCACATTAAAGAAATAAATTTATTTATAGTTTTTAATTTGAAATAGGATTCTGTATAAACCCTTTTGAAATGATAGCTGCAAAGCAGAGAAATTGTGCTACTAAATGAACAATCCTCGCTTAGAGACACGCCACATGTTCATACGCACCTACACACACACGCATGCACGCACACACGCACGCACACACACACGCATATGTATATAGATAGGCACACACACATGCGTGTATGCAGACATATTAACAATGAACTGTGTTTGTTACGTTCGCACAAATTGACTGCTGATGTGGTGCCTGGTGCCACATCCGTTGAGGGGAGACGTAACTGATTGCAATTAGTTTCGCCCAGTCAACATGCCGATGACTGTTGCCAACGATGTTGGAGTCATGTTTGGGTCTTGGTCTGGGTCTGGGGGTGTCTGGTGTCCTGCTGTTTTATGACAACAATCCACCACGTGGAACAACACCCAGTCTCCGGCACCAGCAAGGTCCTTCGCCAGCCGGCGACGCCCTTATGTAAATGATGATGGCTATAAAGATGTTTTTTTTCGATTTTTTTTATTACTTATTGCAGGTGCCGTCAACGGGTTGTCGTTGTCGATCCATTGGTTTAAGCCATGAGGAGTGAAAAATAGTAGTGAAACATAAATCAAGCTGCTTGACATGTTTCGAGGGTTGGTTAGCTCTAGGGCCAAATCACTTAGGTGCCATAGATTACTTGGGTTACCAGGTGCTCTCATTTGGCTAAGCTAGTTGAAAAACAAAACAAAACAAAACAAAAACAACTGCAGTGGAATTTTAACCATTCAGTGGGAGTCGCAGCAAAAAAGCAAGGATTAAAATAGAAAATTGCATAGAACACAATAGGAACCAGAAGAAATGTGCGGAATTTAGTTGTTTATGGCTATGAATATTGAAAGGAAGTGCAATCTAATACTAATAAGAGTTTCAGTTGCTGTAGCTGTCAGCTTCTTTTGTGTTTTGTTGAATAATGGCTCAAAATATTCTAATGAGGAGACAGTTGCCTCAGAATGCTTTTGTTGTAAGACTCAATTCCATAAATACTTGCACAGAGTATTATATTTTAATTGAATAAAATGATGTACATTTAATTGGGGAAAGTTAAATTAATTGGATAAACAAAAGTATTTGTTTACGAAGCTGATTAAATTAGAAAAATATATTCCATCTGAAGACATTTACTATGATTGGTGGCATTTTACTTAGTTAGTAGATTTTGAATGAGTTCTTGTTATTTATTGCCTCTCATTGCCATTCTGCAATGGGTAAACTTTAGCAATTCGACTCGAAACAAGAAAAAGTGAACGCAATTAAAGCCAAGGCGTGTTTATTATTTGCATTTTATTGCATTTTTTGTAGATTCCGCTATGGCTTCAAGATGGTCTTTCGCTGGTGTCCCTTTGTGAATGTGGGCGCGGAGTCTCTCAGCCGGCGGGATAATCTAACATCACGCTACTCCTGCTCCGGCTCCCCGGACCACAATCGTATCAAACGGAATGGTATGTTTGCTGAGCTGCAGCACCAATGACTTCATATCTCTTAACAATATGTTGGGCATTGCAGACACACAGAAATCCATCCTCTACGCCTGCCCCAGTTCGCCGAAGTCGCGTCGAGTTTCACACTGTGGTAAGCCGACCTTCATTTTGAGTCACATTGCCTGACAACATTCCTGCATTCCTGGAGTCAATTTTTTTGTAGGTGTGCTGCGCAATTCGATGCCGCGGGCAACGGAGAAGATGGAGCCACACCAGAATCGTCTCTCGATGCCAGCCCAGCATCAGCAGCTGAGCAGCAAGAATAGCGGACCAGGCTGCCTGCGTGGCGGGAATCGATCGCCCTATCAACAGGAGATGCGGGAGCGCTGGACCAGTGACAAGTCAAATAGTTCGCTCAACTTGGCGCCAGAGAATCGCACCACACAGCTGCTGTCCTGACAGCCGTCGACACCATCGGCACCACCACCAGAGCATGGCATGGAGTTGCAGATGCAGATTGTGTGCAGCTCCAATGCCACCTACAACAACAACTATCGACGCATCAACAACATCGGACTGGCCACGTGTCCACCACCAACTGCAGCCGATGACAAGACTTGGCTGTAGGTTCTGTCTTCTCATCAAGTCTCGAATTTATCTTTAGCAAATTACATAACTACATTATTGCTGCGGGGCAATATGATATCCCTTAATTCATGTAAGTGTTATTCAAAAGTTATAGATAGACCCACAACTGGACCAACAATCCAGCCACAATTTAAATATTGCTATGAGCTACAAAACTAATTAGGTCTCAGCTACACTCGGAAAAAAATCTGCTTTACGACATAGAAAATTGCCAAAAGTCAGCTCTTTTTCGCCGAAATAAAAAGTGATTCCATTCAAAGCTTTTCTGTTTTAAAAAAAATCCGAATCATGATACGTATTTATAGTAAATGTTAGAAATTCTGCATTTAATAAGAAAAATGTTTCTAAAATATCGGAAATTCTTTTTTTTTCAAAAAATTCCAAAATTTGTAGTTCAAAATTGATCTTTTCATAAAAAAGAACAGATTTTTTTGGAGTTTTCAATTAGGGGAAAGTATTTCTAATTTTAATAAAATTCTTTTCTAAATTTAGTAGTATATCTAAGAAAATTAAAAATTCTTTCTTAGTTTTTACGTCGATTTTAGTTTAATGGCGACTTTCTCAATTCGAAGTTGCATTTATTTTCTGAGTGTAGATAATGAAAGTAAGAAAGGACACAGATTCCTTATTCATTGTTCCATATCCTATTACGAATATGCGTTGCAATTTGTCACTGAGTGTGTTTAATAATAATTACATAAGTCTATGTACAATGCTGATGAACTGCGTATGTAAATGAAAAGTGATGATGATATATTGTGTATGTGTATATCTATACGCATCCATATAGTGTTTAAAGTCATCTGTCGATTTCAAGCAAAATGAAGACTTTCTACTATTATATTGATGTATCCTTGTGTGTATATAAATATATATATATACAATTTTAAATGTACACCTACTTCATGTTTATTTATATATGAATTGAAAATTCAATTTTATGATTTAGTTTGCACAACAACTCGAGTTGTGAACGATTATCGTGTAAATATATACAATATATATATATATATATATGTTTAAGTATGTGTATATCTGCGCCTATGTGAAATTTGTGAATAAAGCGTCTTACTCAAAAACCCAAAAGATTTCTCGCATTAACTATGTATACAAAAGACCACAAAAATATACCCACCAACACCCACACACCCACACCCAAGCACACACACACGCAAACACCCAGTGAGACAGATTTACAACATCTGTGGCAACAGATTGGTGAAATCCCAAACCATCAGATTGGCGTCTAGGTGAAGAGCTGGCGTTGCTTTGAGGCAAGTGGATTTGTGAAAGATGAAAAAACTGTATGTAAATATAAAATACTACCCTGGCGGCGCACAAATTGTTACATATCAAATATGGCACACACAAAACGCTGTTTCTCCATAAAAATCACATATTAAAGCAGAACAAAAGGCGAAGTTGGCCGAATGTGTCTTACCAACTGTCCAGAAACTGCTGAGGCCTGTGGCCTGAGGCGGCATAGTGGCCAAAGTTATGTATGTGATTTTGGTCTTTAGTAGGGTTATCAGTAATCTGGAATTCAAATTTGATTACTTTAGCCAGACATAGTTAAAAAGTTTGCGATAATGCACATTTCTGAACGATTTTTGACAGTATGTAAATGAAATCATAACTTAAAAAATGCTGCGACTTAAAGTTGAAAAACATGAAACAAAAGCGGATAAAAAGATAATTTACCAATCTTTAAGGAAGTGTGTACTCAGGAACTAATCATTTAAAAGTATATCATAGTTTTTAAATATTGCACTTTTATTTTTAGTCAAAATATTTTCTATGTTGAGAAAATAATAGGTCTTTCAAATTGTATAACTTTTGCTTTGTTGTTGTTGAAAGTCAATTGATTTTATCGTCAAGTATAAATTCCCTTCGAAATTCGAGTAAAACTAGATTTTCATGTCTAAGTCAAGAACACTTAACTGATTTGGCGACTTATTTACTACTACTTCTTTATGCCAAACGTTTTAAGAATTGTGCTTGACACATTTCCAGACTGAGTTGGCTGTAAAAAAAAACTTATTTATCGCAGTGCCTTTGTTGTTCTGCTCATGCCACAATACATTCGTGAAACTGTATCTTGTTGTTGTTGTTGCTGTATCAATATTTCATAAGGAACCATTTTGAAGAAAATTGCATTTCCCTTTATTTGCTTTATGTGCGTGTGTGTGTTTGTCAAAGGAATTGAACATGTGTGTCTACGCCGCGTTCCAGGGAATCTCGCGCCATTATAAATCCCTTGAGGGCCTTTCTACTAATATTTGCAATGATGTGCACAATATCCCAACACTGGGATGCTGATTATAAATTTTCACTCCACATATATATATATATATACTTGTGTGTGTGTGTACACGTTGTATTGTTCACAAACAGAAATTCGAAAGTCACACACTTCATGGCTGTGCAAACACTTTTGTGATTCCTTATGATTTTCCAATTTCAATCTGCGTTAATAAAACTTGCCAGTCACAACTGCGATACGGGTTAATTAATAATAAATTGCCAGTTGTGGTTATTATATTAAAGCATCTCATGTGCCTTCAACGACACATAATGCAATGCAATTTCTGTTATTGCGCTCCAAGTGCATTCAGTGTGTATAACTAAGTTTGATTAATTGAAAGAGTACTTTTATTAAATAGTTCAAGTGCAGTGCAAGTAGTTTAAATTAGAAATGGTATTCAGTTTTCTGAGAACGGATACCTGACTTACAGAAAATATATTTTCTATCGAATTTATGCAACTATTTTGAATCCTATTTATGCATGCGATTCATGTCAATAATGTCTACAAAATATGTATCAATTTCAAGCAACTGAGATGAATGCTTTATGTAATTCAATTATAATATATATTCAGATATATATATTTCTGTGTACTACTGCTGCTTGGTGTATAGTGCAACATCCGTGCTATAAAAGCTGCTTCACCACTTCATTCTTCAGCCTTTGATGCACTACACCCATTTAGGACACTCAACACTTCTTCAAAGGCAACCGCCTGTTTCTGGCACAATTTGTTGCCTACTTTTAAGCGCACTAACTGAATACACACACACACACACACACACTCGTGGCAAGTAGGCGTATACGTAAGACAAAGGCACTGCTTTGTTGTGAGAACGCCCCAAAAGTCGTAAAGTAAATTGCACATAATTTAAAAAGGATTTGTTTGATATGATTTGCTGGAGCACTTTATTCCTTTCAAGGTATAAAAAGTTATTCTTATTACGTACGATAAATATTGATATATATACATATATATATATATATTTAAGCATATTTTAAGTAGAGCTAAAGCTACCGTTTCTTGTTTACGTTTTATTTAGAGTATGAAATTACTTATCTGATTTAAAGTTAAAGCGATATTTGATGATTAATAAGCCATTCAAGTGAAGGACTACTTAAGTTGTTGCTTAAGTATTGAATTATATATTTTATTGACAAGCTTACGGATACTTCTTTTGAACTTCATCTGATCTTTAATTAAGATTGCTTATTTTAATCAGTGAACTAAATACAACTGTTTGGCGTTCTCTCAATTAATTGAAAATCAAATACAATGTTTTTATTAATTCTTGCAATTTTTATGAGAATTAATCAGCTAAATCAAATGTAGATAATTTTTACAAAACTTCGAATGCATTTTACTTCTGGGTTGGCAAAAAGAATATGCATTTTGAAGCCATTTATTCTTGCCTTTCTGAATAATATAACAGAACTCTGCATTCAAATTGACAACTATATACATATTAATACATTATCCAAATACTATTTACAAATCTACTATCGAAATCTTAAAAAATATTAAGACGGTCAAACAAGGTGGTCTTGGGATGGTTAAACAATTAATGGCCACATTGCAGTTAATGGCCACGTGCAAAGTCATTTTGTACATTGCTAACGTGACCCCAAGTTGCAGACAAAGTTATATGTACAATATATGTATATAAATATATACTCATAAGTATATGAGTATATAAGTTTGTCAGTGTGCGCGGTTGTTTATCAAAGCCATCGAACCCATTAAATGGCCCAACTTTTAGCAACTTTTTAAAAGAATGATGTGCCCAAAGTGTATAGATATTGTGCAGATGCACACACACAACACACAACACACACCGCACACAACACACCATACAACACCTACTCACACACCAGCACTGGTGTGTGCATACATGAGTGTGTGGCGCTGCGGTTATTGGCAGGTTGGTGGCAGGTTTAATTGAATTCTTCGGTTATGCAACGAAGACCAAAACCCTAAACCACAAAATAAATTATATTTTAAGCGAAAAAACGCAGAGCAATTTTCATCGGTGTTGCGGTGCAAAAGTAAATTCTGTTGTTTGTTTGGCTTTACTTTAAATGCATCCAATAACAATGGTTCACGTAGATCCTCTTCGTCTTGTCTTGTCTCATGTGCGTCCTCTGTGCATTTCTTTCCTTCTGCTCAATGATTGTTGTTGGTATTTGTGCACCTGGTCGGCACATTGTTTTGCTTGCTGGCTGTCTGGTTGGCTTGCTGCTGAAATCAATTTCATTAAATTGAGACTTGCGGCATTGGCATGCACGTTCAGTGTTCCACAGACGACGACAAGGTTGTCCTTAGTGAACGTGAGCGGAAATTCCGAAAATGGCAAAACTCGTTTTGGTGACTTAATGTTCAAATGTTCAACTTAACAAAAATTAAATGGAGATAAATGCATTTTTGTGTCTTTTGAAATTTAACTTTTATTGCCCGCCCCAAAAGGAAGCGGGCAACTCGTCAAAATGGTAACAAAAATATGTTATTTGCATAGAATTTAGCACGTTGTCTTTGTTTTTGTTTTTTGGCATACAAAAGTAAACAGGAGTTTAAAATACTTTGCGGAATGGCGCAGATTACACTGGGTGGGCACACGGACGCGTTAAGGACTAATTGGAATAAATATTATATATGTACGCATCTAGTTAACAATACAATCCTGTACAGATTGTGGTTGGTTCAGTGCGTTTGGCTGATGACCTTCAAGTAGTGCACTAGATGCTCGCCAATGTTTGGCTTGATGTAGAAGATGCACTGCGTCCGCCGTCGCACGGCATCCTCCAGATCGTGTTCGTTCAGCTGCAGCAGATCACTCAGCGAATCGTTGGCCAATGCATGAGCACGAGATGCGTTCAGGAAGTTAATGATGCGCTCATTGGTGTACTTCATCTGCTGTAAATAGTACAAAAAATATATGTATGGAACACCCATAAACGGTGGCCAATAATTTGTTACTTACGCCCTCCATATCATCGGCCTGCTCTTGCTTCAGACTCAAGTACATCTTGGAGGCATCCTCCCTATCCGCAATAACCTCCACTTTTAGCACTGGCAAAATAAATGTCAGCTCATCGCCTGGACGCTCCATAATTACCAGCAGTGTTGAGGTGACAAAGAGCAGCGCGGGACGCATTTGTCCCTTCAGCATTAGCGTGACCTCCTGGAAGAACAGAATCTGATCGCTGCTCAACTGTTCGGGCAGGTGACGCCAGATGCGATAGGAGCTGGCATGCAACGCCATATTGCGCGTTACACTCGGCACCACCTGCTGTGGCATCGTATTGAAGCCCACCGTATGCAGGACACCTTGCCCGGTGAGCGCCAGCATTTCAGCAGCACCACTGATGGGCTTGGTCAGTGCACCAACAATGCCCTTGGTTAGACCCGTCAGAACACCGACAGAGCTGCGCGCCTCCAGCGTGTGATGTGCCAATCCGCCAACAGCGCCCAACAGACTAATACCCAATCCCGTCAAGCCTTGCGTCAAGCCATCCGCAAAACCCTGTGGCCGAGCCCGTCGCCGTGCCTCCGTCAACTCAATGTGCTCTGAGTCGAGCGTGAGACGATCCAGATTGCGGGCCACAGAACCGGCCAGTTTGGTTACCGAATTCACCGTGCCCGCCGTCACATTGCGCAGCAGCGAAGCGGATCCTTGGGTAACGCCCACCAGGAAACCCCATGGACCCCGGAACAGGCCCTGCACCGGCATCGAAACGAAGTCACGAAGTCCCGTGGTGAAGGAGCGTGCCAGGCCACTGGGACTGCCTAATATTTCCAGGGACCCCACCACCCAGCCGGCGCCAAAAATAGCTCCACTCAAATAGTGCAGACCCAGTGATTGGCCAAAGCGCAGTGGCACCGTCAGAATCTGCTGACGCTCATAGCGGGAGAAGGACAATGGCGAGTGATCCAATGCAATATACAGGCGCGAGGATGTGTGCACCGAGAGCAACAGACTAAGTGGCTCTACAATGAAGCTGTTCAGACGCAGTGGCTCCGCAATGTACAGTGCCTGGGCAACAACTTGCTCCGGTAACAAGGTCTGACCCCCTACCAGTTGGATGCGTTGGCAATCGGCTGGTGGTGTGTACACACAATTGGACGGGGCGCACTCGACCAGTGTGTCCAGCAACTGATTGAGATACGCATCCTCGATGTAGACACGCAGTGGCAGCAACTGACAGCGCACGGCTTGCAGCTGTAGTTCATCCTGGTAGAAGATAAACGACAGCTGGGAGATGGGCACGCGTTGCGCTTGACGCTGATAGATCGCGTCCAGATCGTAGACCTGCGGCGAACTCGTATGCCGCTTGTACAATTGCTGGGCGCACAGCAGCACCGGAAAATCATATTTGCCAGTGGAGTAGAGTTGATTGTCCACCTGAAGATTGGGCAGTTGGAAATGCAGCTCTCTTCGCTCGTCGTCATCATCGTAGGCCAACATCAGATCGTCCGCATACATGTTGCACACCTCAGTCTTCAGATAATCACGCTGTCGATCGTTCGTCTGAAGGCTGAACACGAAACTTTTGAGGAACAAACGCAACGAGATCTTCAATCCCGTCTCGCACTCATCGCTGAAGTGAATGCAATCGGGTGCTCTGCGTACTGGCTGCACGTCCGTTGATTGCTCCACTGTTGGTGCAGCCGTACCAAATTTTTCACTCTCTTGTTGTAAATGTTGTACGTCCTCTGGCTGCTTTAGGCGTGAGCGTAAATCCTTCACAGAGAACTCCAGCTGTTGTGCAATGTAGTAGATATTGAAGCGTATCGCTCGATGCTTATCACAGATGACCACTTTGATGTCGCCATGATTGGGCACGTGTATAAACTTCTTCCACGATTTGTCAGTGCGTATCGGCTTCGACCACATCAACTTGTTTTTGCCTGATTCGTCTTAAAAGAGTATAGATTGATCATAAATGATATGAAATATAAATATAAAACAAACCATTGTATAGCGACAGGGAGAGGTTGCACATGGTGAATTCCACATCGGGAAAATTGGCATACATCTGCGGCGGTGTGTAGTAGCACTTACTAAACGGCGCAATCAGCTGGTGCCACTCAAAGTGTTTCCCGGCAAACTCGGGCGTGGTGCAGGTCACATTGCTGTTGCCCGAGGCGCTTGTTTGGGCAACCACAAACCTGAGACTGGTATTGTTGCTGATTATAATCGCAGGCGCTGTGTCCCTGAACACATTCAGATAGTAGACATTGTCCTTTTCGATCAGTGTTATCATTAGTGGTACGGATGTGGCACCATCCTGCAGACTGAAGCAGCGTCGAGTGAACGGCAATGCCAATGGAATCGGTATGGAAATGTCCTGATTGCCATTAACGACAAAGCACACAAAGTAGACAAATGCTGTGTCGCTGGTGTGCTTCGACTTGCGCGCATTCAAATCGTGGAACAACTCGATGGTGGAGCCAATATTCCTATTAGGATGCAGAGGTTATAATAACACTGTAGAATACCGATTGAGGCACTTACGTATTACGCTTTCCCGTGGCAGAGATTAGAATTCGTATATTTTTGGCAATGTCCAGCGATTTAACATCGACGCGTCCTGCGGTCTCCTTGTGATCCATGGCCAGCGGTAGGGCATACAGCATCAGATCCGTACAGTTGGCAATGACAAACTTGGAGCGCAGCTTGAAAAACCGTCGTCCATCCTCCAGCTTATATTCGAGCATCATGCGGACAACATCCTCGTTGCGCACCACAACGATGTCCACAAAGGAATTAACACGCAGCAGGACATGGCGGCCACCTGAAGGAGTAGGTGTTGCTGCTTGCGTCTGATTCTCCATGCAAATGGGCATCGAGGGAATCCAACTGGAGCCAAAGGGCACATCGATAGTAAAGTGGCTATAGATCACCGGCAGCATTTCCAGGCAATTGGCTCTGATCTGGTAGCGTGCAGCTCCCTTTGCCACACAGATGCTCACATCGAAACCGGTATCGTTGATAAACGTTCCCCAGGCGGCGATTTCCAGTCCCAGTGTGCACGAGAATTCGCGGGTTGCCTGCACCCGATACTGCAAATCCAGCATGTTGAGCAGCTCGCAAGGACGTTGAATTCGCAGCTCCTCGGCATTGTTCAGTGGCCATTTGGGTTTCGGTGACTGGTCCAGCTTGTACAGCGTCTGCTCAATCGTCCAGTCCGCGGGCTCAAAGTGGAAGAACTTGTGCCAATCCATCGACTTCAACATGAAGGTGTATTCGCTTTTTGAAGCGGAACCAAGTGCGCATCTGCAAATCAATTAAAGATTAATGCTAAGGATTCAAGCATGTTGATCACGGCAAACATACGGGAAATCAAATTTCACACAATGCTCAGTGGAATGGGTGGTGGGCGTGCTCAAGGCCTTGCAACCACCCTCGCCATGAATGGCAAAGTGCTCCTCGGTGACGCTCTCCGTTGCTTGCAGTTCGCAGCTGAGCCAATTGCAGATCTCAAAGATGGGCCAAATACTGACGAGTATCCGTTGCGGCTGAAAGTCATCCGCATTGTCCACGGCAATGTCCTCGCGCAGTATTCGCACCCACAAGCTGATGAACTGTTGCGGCAACTGTGTTGGCACTTTCACCAGCCAGGGCAGACTATTATTGGGCTTCAGTGGAATGTCACCGGTGCGTCCCTTGCCAAGACCCGTGCCCAGCTTGAGGCTATAAAATATAAGGGATTAATGAATGAATTGAATTCAAGATTAGTTTCAGCCAAAGCACAAACCGCATACTGATGTCCGCATTGCGCTCCACCGTCTGAAAGAAGGAGATGCGTCCCTTGCCAGCAAGCAAATGGCCCAGCGGATTCATAGCTTGTTCAACGCCCTCGTTGCGAAATTCGGTTAGCAACTCAAAGGGCACCATGCTAACCAGCTCGATCTGTCCCTTGACCAGGATATACACTTGCGTGGCAGATAGCTTGCGCTGTTTGATCGTAATGCAATGCTGGCCAATGCGAAAGTGACGCACAAGATCATCATCATCGAACTTGAGGGCAATGTGCACCGAATCACTGATCTCCAGTTGATTCGTTGCACTATTTTCGATGAAAAACGTCAACTCCTGGCAGTGGAAATCACTACAGAAATAATATGCACGCAATTCTTGTGGCGCCAGAGAGATACGCTCATCGGTGCCCGTTTGACCAAAGGTGAGAGGCGTCTGCATTCGATTGACAATCACACATTTGGGCATCAGAGTGTGGACAACATGGCGCTCCTGCAGCAGCTCCTGCCAGTGGTACTTGGCACAGAGCAGTGTGTGTATGACACAAGGACTGCAGTTGAAGCGCAATTTGTCCAACAAAATGTTGGCGTGCAGCAAACGTTCCTTTTTGTTGTATCTCAAGTAGCTATGGAAACTCATCGGCTCCATGATGTCCAGCATATTGAGGTAGCCATAATCGAGGCATTTAATCCGACTGCGAAAATCCAACTCGACGTTGTAATTAATGCGTGTATAGATTGATCCATGCAGCTGCAGATCGTCCACGTGACACGTGAGAAACGTTTGTGTGATGTCCGTGGTGCGTCTCAAATTGTATTTCTTGAGCTGCGACGGCAGCACATCTGATACATCCGGTTGGTTCAAGAAATTCAACTCCATATGCTGGCAACACAGCAGCAGCTGCAATTTCGGCACCAGCGCCGAATGAAAGGTGGTATCAATGCGCATGCAGCCAACCAGCACCTTTGGATGCAATATGAAATCATTGTCCACATTTCCCTTAAAATCCTGCATGACCCGATTGCTGTCAATCTGTGAATTCAAAATTGATTTAACAATTTCTATAACAAATACAAAATATGTGCAGCATGCATACCGATTGCAGTTCCTCGTCCTCATCAGTATCGAAGCAAGTACCATCCACAGAGATTAGAGACTGCATGATAACCACTCGCCAAATGTTGGCGCTTATATTACGTTCCGGTGGTGTCAATTGCTTGCTCAAAATCTCAGAGAGCTCAAAATCGCAGTAATGCAAAAAGGTTTCATGTGTCTCACTAAAGTATTCCATGCGACACTTGATATGTATGGGTTTCTCGATCTGCACAAAATGGGAATATAGAAAAAAACCTAATGATTGATTTTGGTGTTTGCGGGATCGACTTACCGGCATTGGCACGGGATATATATGTATGCTGCTCATTTGGCGCGGTTGTGGATAGCGCCAGCAAATTATGCCATAGTTCTTTTTGATGATCTGCACCTGGTAAGGCATCGGCAGCATTGTGTCCGTATCCAAATAGACAAACTGAAACGCGCCAGCACTGCAAATCCAACAAAAGAAATTTAATAAATATTTGTCAGGTAAATAAAAAAAATAAATAAACAAACACCGACCGTAAATCATCCTGATAGAATTCCATCTTGGGCTTGTGCGACGTTTTGGAGCGCACAATAGCGTCGTGGGAAGGTGTGTATTGTGCCAGCCTTTTCGGCGGCACCTCCGGCGGCTGACCCAGTATGGGGCGATGCTGCAGGAAATGCTGCCACTGCCGATTCAAATGCGTCGTAATATTAAACAGACCATCGCGTGCTTTGCGCATATGGACAATGTTCAGAATGCTGGCGTCCACGTGCAGCACATTCAGCTTAAGGGTGATGCTGGTCAGGAGCTGATCGCACCACGTCTCACTGTGCAGATCGGCTGAGAGACGCATTAGCAACGGATGCAGGAAAATCCGTTCGCCCGTCTGCACATAAATGGAGCCCAGAGTCGACTTGATGGAGGCCTTTTGCGGTCGTGCATTAAACTTGACATGGGCACTGAAGTCGAGGCAGACGGCACTGCAGCAATATGTTTGTGGCACATCGTAGAACTTAACGGTGACGCGATCGCACGACAGATGCAATCGATCCGCATTGAAGCAGTGCAGCTTCAATTGCCGAAGCGGGGTTGTGTACACCACGGGTCGTTCGCTGCGTTGTGGAAAGTAGGGCGTTGCTTGGAGCAACTCATAGATGTGAATTAGATCGTCGATGAGCAACTTGACATTGCCTTCGCACAACCGCAGCTCCATCCATCTACACAGTTCAACATCCACCTCCACCTGCTGGTTGCGATCCGTGTGAGCCTTGACGGTGAGCAGCGGAGGTGGAATCCCGGAGCTGCCCAGCGTGCCGGGTTGCGTCTCGAAGATCGGGTCGGTGAACTGGCCACCTAACGCTTCGCTATAGCTGACAAAATCGCGCTCAGCGAGCGACTTGGCCAAGTAAATGCTAAAGTCGAAAACTGAAGCCTGCATGATGGATGCACGCAGCGTTTGCGTTGCCATAAAACTGGGCTGGGATATGGTGACGAGTAGCAAGGGTTTTAGCATCATCTGCTCCTCCACCTCGAGTACATCGTAGACCCTTAGGGCAAACATGCCAGCCACAAAAGAGACGCTCCGCGGAGAGCTAAGTTTATGTCGAACTATTGCGCTATGTCCCAAAGATTGTGTTTGCGCTATGCGCACTTTGCTGGTCATATTAATGCCAGAATCGCTCTGGCAGGAGCCGAACACGGTGTCCGTGGTGCTCTTCGCACTCGAGAAGGTCTTCGGCAAGATAGTGGCACGCTTTCTGGCATAGGTTTGTGACCACCTATCATTAAAATTCTTGTGTGACTTATTAGGACGCGTGGAAGTTGAGGAAACACTCTCGAAGGGTGTATCCTTTTTCGCGCAGATCTGATCCAAAGTGCTATAAAATATATGTATACACATCTATTATTACAGTTTGCAAAGGAACTAAGGAAACACACCTGTTCAATCGCTGCTGGCGCTGCATAATGCAGGATATCAGGTGAATCTGATGTGTGTTCAGAGTGGCGACAAAGTCCGTCACACAATTGTACTCGACACTTTCGCCACAAACGAGAAAGCGATCGTAGCGAATGGCTGGCGCATAGACAGCTATGAAATCAAAATCCTTGAATATATCCATGTACTCCAGTGCTGTGGAACGCGTCTGGCTGTTCCACTCCAGCGCCGGATTGCTATGCTTATTTGTCAACGTCTCCTCCAAGCGATACTTTTGCGTTTGCAGCCAATTGCCCGAGGAGAGGGAAATCTGTCGTACGCTCAACTCGTACTGGCGATCCTCAACAAGGGCACCCGGTGTGCTCAGCATGTTAAGCTCGGCGGCCTTGTTGTAGATATCCTGACGTATGGGATGACGCACCAGTGGATTCTCCACACTCGGCGACAGCTTAATGCTCTCAATCTATCGCGATTAAATAAATTAAATAATTATGCTGTAATTTTTCTCATGATTCGCTATTTCACTTACCCGCATCAAGAGGACGGTGCAGCATTTCTTTCCCGTCTCCACTGGCATATATATATAGATACCCTTGCTGTTCAGATGTACAATCGGCAAATCCTGCACTGTGGTTATGCCGGTCTCTTGGACTCGAGACGTGTTGGGATCCCGCCCATTGGCGTTGCGCATTATCTCAAGCAATTCGCATTGAGATAAAAAAAATTCAGTGATACAATCCAGATCCAAAATCATTTCAATTGGCTGCACCTCAATGAGGAGTTCAGAAATTGTGCGACGTTTCTTGTCAAGATTACGAGCACCAATTTTCGAATACAAATCCTGCAGACTGACAGTTGTGACCACAACACTAATCAGTGGCAAATTCGTACTATCTCCCAGCATTTTAATGTGGAAATTATCCTTGAGTTTCCACTCATTGAGGACCTTCGCCTCGTAGTAGTTCAAGCTGACGTTTTCCATTTTTGTGGTGATTTTGGTAAAATCCTCATGCCTATCGACATTCAGCAACAGATCCTCAAAACTTAATAATAACTTGCGTTGCCGGTGATCACCAAAACTTTCCATTTCTATGGAGATCCGTGGAATAGTCCACTGACAAAAGAATATCACAGATGCCTCGGTTTTTGCAACTAAACGAAAGAAATGCATTATCCTCTTAATGAAGTTGAGAAACATTTTAGCTTACCAGTGTCTCTAGGAGGCGGCTCAAAGTTGGGATCCAGGTCGAGGAACTCCTTTAAAATGGGATAATTCTGTGCGTTGCCTGTGTAAATTTCTATCATCTGTTTCTTGGTAACTTCAGGGCACTGCTTACTGTGAGCCAAAAGACGCAACGATTTATGAATTGAGGCTATGATCGAATAGTGCTCGTGCAGAAGTTTAATCTGTGAATGGAAATAGTTAGAAATAGAGTAATTCTCATTACAACAGAAGCACCTACATGACGGGCAAATATGTTTATCGCTGACATGTCCACGTGCACATTAATTGAGTATGTGTCCGGCGACTCCACGACTTCGACCTGATCTTCCTCACTAACCGGGTTAAATTCCACTTTTCGAGACTTCGTCTGAATAGTGGGTTCCTCCACAAACGATTCTCGACGTTTCTGCGACGGTGCCGGTTTCTTGGCCGTCTTGGAAGAGATGGCCAGCATGATGGTTGTACGCACCGGTTCGAGAATCATTTCAGTATTGGTCGTCCGACGATAGCACACATAAAAGTCACTGAGCTCCATACACAAATTGCAAAGGTCCGGCGTGTTTGACACCATTATGGTGGTGCGTATATTGCCACGAAGCACATCGTCGCCGTTGCTCGACTTGATGCGCATGCGCAGCACTCGAAGCGATGTGTATTCCACAGACAAATTTTTGCTGGTCTTGCGCAGCATCAACTCGCACACATCTATCCGGCCCTGGGCCAGTTCGAGAAACACAACCATTGTGCTAAGTCGCCGCATCAGCGGCCCCAAATCAAGGCCCTTCGGCGTTGTAATAACTTCGCTTGCGGACGCCGCCTTGACTGGTTCAGCGTTCGTTGCCGGCTTCTCATCCCGCTCGGAGCTAGCGTGTATTGTCTCCGCGGGTATGGAGACTTTTCGACTATTTGTGCGGCTCACCCGACGCACATTCACTTCACTTTGCGTCAGCTTTGGCACTGAATTAAACGATACTGTCGAATACGAAGCCAACCTTTCCGACTGACTAACCGTTTCAAAGTCCGTTTCGATATCTGCAAATAGACCAAATTATTAATAAATTATTATTAATTTAATTTGAGAGAGCGAATTTTGGGTAGGATTTTTTCGAAATTCGTCCAACTTTTTAGAAATGCATTTTTTAATAATAAAAAACATTTCTAAAAATTAAAGCAAAAAGAGATAATTTAAATTTATTAGGGCGATTATTAAATATATCACTTACCATTCTCTAAGCAGAGCTCGACGTTCTCGAAAGAACTGAGAAACTGAAGCAGATAAATATCGAGAGTTAGACGGAAGGACTCCAGCCAGAGACAGACCGCCGTTGCGGGTATCTTTTTGTGCTTCTTCTGGTATTCCTCCAGCGGGAACTGTAACTGCAACTCCAGCCATTTGTTGGCAGCACCCTTCTTTGTCGATAAGACGACGTTGCGCATATTCATCATCGTGTGATAGACATCGGCGTTGAGGTTGCGCAACGAGAACAGCACGCTGAAGTGGCTATGATATTTGTGATAGTTGAGGCGGACTTTGGTGATCAGCGTTTGCAGCCGGATTACATCCGAGGTGTTGTTGGCTTGTGCCACCATCTTGGCGAGAACGCCCAACTGGGCGCCATCGTAGTACAGTATCAATGGTAGGATGCTGCTAATGAGGACCAGTTCTCTCTTTGAGAACTCCAGATTGACCAGTTCCGTTTGAATCTCGGCGGTTTCCAGAGCAGTCACATTGCGGCGCCAGTGATCGGGCAGGAGCAGACGATTGAACTGCACTTGCATGCTGGGTATATTCAGCAGCTTGGCCTTGCCCATCTCTGGTGTGGTATTCACTGCCAGCAGCGTGAGATTTTTCACATTGAACTTGTAGGTATTGTAACAGGAGTCGATTATCTCACGCGGCTTATCCTGCAGATGGGTAATCAAATGCACCAAACGTTGCGGATTCGCTGGGCCACAAATGACACCCTCGGCCAAATTAAACTTTAACTGTAAATAGGGCAACAGTGATTGATTGACGGTGGTGTTCAACCGATGCTGATTGGTGGTCGCAGACGAACTGTCCGTACTCTGCTGACGGGGATAGAACTTGACCGTCATGTCTCGTAATTCGATCTTGTAATTGCATGTGGGCATGAAACCAATCAGGTATTCGGAATCCGCATACGTCATGTACATGTTCTTGTATTCCTGACTCTTAGTCACTGGTGTGTTGGTGCCATCAATTTCGGACTCTGCATGATATCCTGGATAATCGTATGGACGCAATAAATCACTAATTACATTTTTAACCTGAAGAAACGACTGCGAAAAATGGAATGTAATGCCAGCCGATAGCACCCGATACTTGACTCGCAGCCCCATATCCCTCATCTGTGCCTCCGATGACGCTGAGCTCTTAATGGGCCGGGCAGCGCGGCACTCGACAATGTCAAAGGCGAGCACTGGACTGCGAAAGAGCATATATTCGTCGGTGTTGCGGGCAAAATAATCATCATGATTGCTGCTGCACCACGTCCGATCTGCAAACCTGTATTGCTCATCAAACAGACTCTTGTCGATAAAAGCTCGCTCGTTGAGGAACTGCAAAAAAGGTGGAAGAGATCAACGGATGAGTATAAGAATATGTGTAAAAGAACGCAACTACCTCCTTTGTGTTAACTAAACTGCGATCCATGGGATCATCGCTGCGGTAGACGCCAAGCGGTTCCATGCAAATGCTGGACAGGCCCGCCCTCACATTCGTCCAGTCGTTTTCCTTGAGCTGCGACCGCTCGTAGTAAATGCCGCCCAAACTAATACGCAAGATTGGCGTATAGCGTATCCGCTTAATGCCGCCCATGGCCTGGTCGGTTATTAGCTCAGAGTTCTTGAGCTGAAAATTCAATTCCTCCGCATAGACGCCAATATCGAAGCTATGACCAATGGGATCCTCGTCGGTTGTTGCAGCTGGCGTTGATTCAAAGCTAGGCAAGAGGTTCCATGCCCACCAGAGCATTGAACTTGAGGCTTCGTTGTTAGGCGGCGAGACGGGAACATTCCCCGAATCCACTGGTTCTACCAAACTAAAGGTGTCCTCTTCCATGGCGGCGGGCTTCAGTTCCAACAGCATTTTCACCAATCTCATGGCCATCGGCAGCTGCAGCGACGACACATTGATATCCAGCGACTTGGTAAATACACCAATTCGAGTTGTGCTCGAAGTGCTGACCGTGTTGGCGTTGTATTTGAGCAGCACACGGACCTCAAGGGTGCAGCGATAGAGTACCGGCTCCTGGCACACCTCAATGCGGCCAGCCGTATTCCGCTTGTCCAGGCATATGGTCAGATCGGATACCTGTAACAGTTTGCGGATGAAAACATTGACGGGATTCGCATCGACCATGGCCTGTTGCCATTTCTCGTCGGCGGCACAGAAGTTCAGGTATTGGACATTCATGGAGACGACAATGTCATCCTCGACATACTTGAGTATGATATTGTGGCACTGCAAATTGATGTTATTGATGATCTTGTTGACCACACCCGAAGTGGTGGCGCCACCAGAGGCATGTTGCTGCTGCTCATCGCTGGCCACATCCGTTTTGCGTTTGCGTCGCTGTTCGTGCAGCAGGGAGGCTCGACGCTTTTTGCTCTCCTCGTTGGGCAACTTGGCGACAAACTCAATCGTATTGATCTCAATGCGCACCGGTTCTGATGTCAACTTGGTCCACGGCACCAGAATGGATAGCTCGTGTATGTGGCCCGAGACGAGCTCAATGGGCAAATTGAGCTCCTGTTCGAGCACATCCAAACGCAGTTCGAGATTATGAAAGGTGACAGCGCCCGCCCACAGCGATATCTGGGCATCTTCGTCGCGAAGGTTCTTCACATATTTCGCCACGTAGTTGAGCAAAATTGGTGTTAAATAGGACTCGAGTTTAAACATTTTCGCTCGCTCTGCGCCAACTGCCGACGTCGACGACTAAGCGCATTTACCAAATGTGCGCTGGGCTCGCTTTATTAAATTGATTTTTCACCGTGTCTAATTTAATACATAATTAGTTAATTTTGAGACGATTGTATGCCGAAAATAAAGCAAAATAAAATTTGTCAATGTTCTCAATTGTTTACTTTTTAGCCCCGGCACACAGTGTTGGCTAACAAGTCAAATGTTCTTCTGCAGCAACACTGCTCAAAAAAACAAATGATGCTCAAAACCAAATAAACAATAATAAGTTTTTTAATTCTTATTTAATACTTGTTGTAGCTCATCAATTGGTCAGTCTAATGAAATGTTTTTCATAATTTTTTTTATAAGTGACCATCGATCAGTCAGTTGAGACGTGTAGCGACCACGCTCAACCCAAACAGCTGTTTCAAGCAGCGAACACAATTGTTGACCAGGAACAAGTTGCATTCGACTTTCAAAATGCCACAAATCACGCAATCTGCCGCAGAATTTGGTAAGCAGCTGAAATTACTTTATAATTCATTCAGTTGTAACTTGTTAACTTTTTCAGATGTGGTCAAGTATTTTCTGCAACTGCTGGAAGATGACAAGGACATGTCCTCGGGCATCGCGGCAATTAAAACGCTGCTCATGATATTGGAAAAGAAACAATGTAACGTATATAATAATATATATACATTTATATCAGTCATCCAAGTTATGCTTTCAGTTGGCACCATACACATTTTGCACACCACAATGCGCGAAGCGGTGGCTGCCATGCGGAATACGGATTTGTCAATTGCTGCCATCGTTTCTGCCGGGGAGTTATTCTGTCGCTTTATAACATTGAGCCTGGATGACAAGCACATGGAGGAGTGTCGCCAAATCATGTTGAATCGTGGCAAAATCTTTCTCACCAAGTTGCTCAATTCACGACAGGTCATTTCACAGCAGGCACAACGCTTCATTAGCGATGGCTGTCGCATCCTGACCCATTCGCGTTCCCGTGTCGTCCTTAAGGCGCTGATCGCAGCATCGCAGAACAAGAAGAGTTTTCACGTGTTTGTGACGCAAGGCGGCATTGGAAACTCTGGGTAGGTAAACTACAAATGGCAGTTGAAAGTGTTTCATCTTATGCCCGGTGATCCGTTTCAGTGAGGAGATGGTGCAGGAATTACAGGCGATGGGCATTGATTGCACACTAATTTTGGACTCGGCCACGGGATATGTGATGGAATCGGTGGATTTCGTTATGGTCGGCGCCGAGGCCGTTGTGGAGAGTGGCGGCATCATAAATCGCATCGGCTCCTACACAATGGGTTTGTGTGCGCGCGAAATGAAGAAACCCTTCTATGTGCTCTCCGAGAGCTTCAAGTTCTCTCGCCTCTACCCACTAAATCAAAGAGATCTGCCCAATGAGTACAAAGTGAGTAGCAAGGTTCAAGCTTATGATTCGCTATCACACTTGATTTTTATTTTTTTACTTGATTTTAATTTTAATTGCAGTACTCGCGCAAGCATTTAAATGATGTGTCCAAGGTGCATCCACTGGTGGACTATACGCCGCCAGCATATATCACGCTGCTCTTCACCGATCTGGGCATATTGACACCATCGGCAGTTAGCGACGAATTAATCAAACTTTATATGTGAATGGGAATAAAAATACAAAACGATTGACTGGCTTTGAGATCTGATTTCATATTTTTGTGATTATAATTAAACCGAAATACGTATATACGTTAAATACGCTACTATAGGCGTGCATACATATAAACATATACATATATATATCTAATTTATATTTATATATGGTAAATATCATCTCGTGCATTACTCATTCAATTTAAATTCAGAGTGGAAGCTTGATGCCTATCGTTCACAAAGTAAGCTTCAATGTCATGCTCATTATCATACTCGGAGCCCAGATCATCGTAGTTATCGACGCTGTAGCGTGAGCTGTTGCCGGTGTTGCCGCCATCTGCATTGCTGTACTCGCTGTGTTCCTCGAGATCATCCGTATACTCGCTCATCCCATCCAAATCATGAACACCGATCACGTGTTGCTCAAAGGCATCGGCCTCCTCCATATCGCTGGCATTCTGTGTGCAAGGCAAAAGTATTCAATTAACAATATGGCAAAGTAGGACTCAGATTTCACAGTGTTTACCACTTGACCCGTTGCTATATTAATCTCAATCTGCAGCCGAATGTCCATGACCAGGAAGGCTGTCGTCACCAGCATTGGTATGGTTAAGCGACTCTTCCACGCCAAATCAGTGAGAAACATAAACACTTTACCAAACGTTGAGTCCATTATATACTCTTTTTGACTTGACTCTTGTGGCTGGCACACCATCAGCGGCCAGTAGGGTTCGCATACAATCCACTCTCTTCTCCTGCAGGGAGTCCAACAATTTGTCACCCTTTTGTAGTTTTTACAAAATAATGACACAATATGCGCCTGCTTTGTAACTTGTTTACTGTTTAAGAGTTCATTTTATTTTCTGTTTATATTTCTTTGTTTTTAATCACAACAATAATAACATGAAACGCAAAACCATCAATGCGAAATTAAGCAGTGCTGTAAGAAGTAAGAAAGATTACATGACAGTTGCCAACACTACGAACTCAACAGCTGGAACTACTCATGAGAGGCTGGTGTAATTTTTGAAATCATACTACTCTACTTATATATATAATCTGTTATCATCATAATATTTAGGCTATACATTTTTAATCACAACAATAATAAAATGATGTAAAAATAGGGCAGTGCTGTAAAGGGTAAGAAAAATGACTGTGACATTTGCCAGCACTGCAACTTAACAGCTGTAAATTCTAATTTTTCAAAACATACTCTGTATTTATAAATATAATCTGTTTTAATAATGGATATTTCGGCGCTGTCAGAGTCTAGTTTCTCTGCCGCTGATTGGATCAATGCCAACTACAGGAAATATAGAGATGGAAATGATAAGAATGAGAGCAATAGCAAAAGCAGCAGCACTTCCGCCTCAGCCATATCGTTCATACAAAGCTACGTGGCGAAGTTGCAATTGTACGTGCAGCAGGTGAACTATGCCGTCGAGCAGTCCAGCCAGCAGGTGGTTGCCAGCATGCCACGCATTGCCAAGGAGGCGGCTACACTTCAATCTGACGTGGCAATGCTGCAGCAAAAGATGTGCGCCATGCGTCAAGAAGTGGCCGCTGTGCAGGAGGAGACGGGTGATTGTATGGCCACGCTGGAGCGCTTGAATACGCTGCAAAGTAAGTTGCAGGCTGCTAAGGAATCACTGCAGGAATCTGATGGCTGGGGCAACCTGCTCGCTGAATTGGAAGACTGCTTCGAGCGCAACGATTTGAAGGTGACTATTCAATCTATGTGAAACACTTCCATTAATCATTCATCTTTAACACACATTATCATTCATCTTTAATACAGGGTGTCTGCGACAAGTTGACGGCACTTCAGAAGTCGCTGCAAGCGCAGGAACAGTTGCCAGGGCATGCCGAACGTCAAACGCAGGTTGAGGACTTCAAGAACCGGCTGGAAGCAATGGCATCGCCTAGTCTGGTGCAATGCTTTGCCGAATCAAATCTAGAGCAAGCACAGCGACATGTGCAAATCTTTGCCAGCATTCAGCGATTGCCACAGCTGCAGCAATATTATCGTGCCGTGCAAAAGAACGTGCTGCAACAGCAGTGGAAACAAGCGCTCGAGTTGCAGGTCGTCGCCGAGTCGCAACAGACGATGCCACAACAACAGCATTTTCTTACGCTATTCTACGATCAACTCTTGGATCACTGTCAGCGCCAGCTAAAGTGGTGCGTTCAACTTTTTGTGGACGACGACGAGGAAGCTCAATCGCAACCATTCCTTGTTATCGCTGAACTGCTGCCAGCGCTGCAGCCGACTCGAGATGCCCACATTCTGCAGCTATTGAAGACCTCCAATGAGCGCTTGGAACTGTTGGCCCAGTATGCACAGGCCAATCAGAATTTTGTGCTTCATCTGAGCTCAACGCTGGAGCAGTCACAGATTAAATTGTCGCCCGAGTTACATCGTCAGCTGGCTGAAGCTGTCTTTGAGTATTTCCATAAGTTTATTCAACAATATCCACGGCTGGAGGAAACCCAGCTGTCCACCCAAGTGGACCGTCTGCTCTCCAATCAGGTAACGCCCAGTGATGCAGTGCGTCATTTGGAGGAGAGCACACGCAAGTTGTACGAGTGGCTGCAACAGGCCTGCACTCGATGTGCCTCCATTACCAACGATCTGGCCTTGTGCAAGCTGATCACCGTGCTCAACGGCATATTTAAGCGACAGCTGGAGAATTTTAGTCGCACCCAGCGACAGCTAAGCCTCAGCTTGGGTGCAGCTGGAATGGGCACGGGGACGGCACGCAGCGAGAACTGGTCACTGCTGCAGTACACAATGTCGCAGCTGCAGTGTCTGGCCGACTTCCAATTGCAGCTGCATCACTTTGAGCAGATGCTCCATTCGCGCATGGCCACCTTGGCTAACAAGCTGCAACAACCTGTCGCTGCGAATGAGATCACCATCTACCAGACTTGTGAGCCGACGATGCATAAGCAGCTACTGGCTAACATTGGAGATTACGTGCAGAAACGAGCGGAGGCTATGGCTGCGACTAGTGCCGATAGCCTGGGCATCTTTCCTCAGATCTATACGACACTTAAAACCTATCTGGCCGAGACGCATGACATTACACTGAATATACTACTGCAGCCCATCGAGGTGCATTTGGCGCACATCCGTCCACCCGTGGAGGCGTATCCATCTCCGGGCATTAATATGCCCACATTCAGTTATGCTCCGCAGGAGAGCATCACACAGATTGGCCAGTATCTGCTTACGCTGCCACAGCATCTGGAACCGTTGCTTCTGGCGCCATCGGCACTACTCAAGCAAGCCTTGGAACTGTGCAACATCAAGTACACCCAGCCGATTCCCTGTGCCGACGTCCTACTCTCCCTGGTCGTCGACCAATGCTGTGTCATGTTTCAGGCACAAATATTGCAAATCAAATCGTTGCCCGCCTCCTCGGCCACACAGCTCAGCGTGGACATTGAGTACTTGTCGAACGTACTCGAGGAACTCGGTCTAACCATCAATTTGCAGCTATCACAGATCCTTACGCTGCTCAAAGCCGACCCGGATCAGTATCTGAACCTGAGTAGTGGCTGTGAGCCGCGTCTCGTGACTGCCATTCGGCAAATGCGCAATATTATATCGACACAATAATTAAGTTAAGTAAATCACCTTAGGTGCTAGTATTTATTCCTTCTTTCATATGCATATATGTATCCATATATATATACAGCTAATTCCATAATGAATCGAAAATAAAATACCAAACAAATACAACACATGCCTGAAATTAGTTCATGTTGCTCGAAATGAATTAAGAAACAGACACAAGAAGAACCCTTAAATTAAAACCATATAAAACGAAATTCATTCAATGCAAAATTTATATATATATATTATCAACACATTTATAGCTATATAATTAACATGGTTATTATAGAACTATTGAATATCCGACTAAGAAGTTGTTGCGCCTGTTCATATTCACACAGGTTGGTCCAGGTGTGATTTTGTGGCATTATGCGCCTGCCACCACAGGCTGACGAAGCGTCGCAGACTGGAGAGGGCGAGTACGGAATGCACATCCAATTTCTGATCGTTGGCCAGCCAGTCGCAGTATTCGATGCGTGGCGAGGCGTAGGTGCCGCCAAAGCTTCGAATATGCCGCACGCTGGCTATTTGTGCTGGCCAGTGGCGGGAGCAGCAGTCGAGCAACAGATCCAATTGTGCAGCAGGCAATGCGACCAATTGTTGACCATTGCTGCTGGCGGATGTTTTCGCCAGCACATTGAGCAATCGAGCCAGCCCGGCTATGGAGAGGCGTGGCGAGAGCAACGGCAACAGATGGAGCAGGACACGCTGTATGCGCAGCTGGACGTGAGCATAATCCGCCAACTCGGATTGACTGGCGGCAACAGCAAACCAGAGATTATTCACAATGCTAATGATGCCCTCGATGATGTCGAACTGATGGAACTGTGTGTCACGAATGACGCCCTGCAACCAGGAGAGAATGCCAACATGCTCGAGCATAATCTTTACGGCGCCAGGTATTTTCACGCACGTGGAGAGCACGGAGAGCAGCAGCAGATTGGTGTCCAGTGTGGCCAGTTGAGAGCCATAAAAGCTGAGCAGCACCTTGAACGTATTGGTGGATACCAGCAGAAAGAGATCCGCACTGCACTTGATGCCATTGCTCAGCAGCTGGACAATGAACTCCCGATACTGCTGATGCTCCGGCTCCTGCGAGTAGAAGAATATGTTAAATTCGGGTATCGTCTGGAAATTGAAGCTCTGCTTCAGCTGTAGATACATCATCAGGCGCTTGTACAGCAGATGCGTGGGATCTGTGCTCAAATTGAAGCTGTGCGCAATGAAGAGGACGGGTATCAGCGGCACTCGAGGATTACCGCCATGATGTCGACGCTGTGCCAGCCACGAGTCACGCAACTCCTCTAGACCCGACTGGATGTTATCGTAGGCCTGCGTCCACAACGGTTTCTCGTAGAACTTCGAAAGCTCAAAGTGGGTGCGATAGCGTTGCTGGCAACACGCCGCCGCCAAACGCATGTCCTTGTCCAACGAAGACAGAGCACAGAAGCTCATGGCGAGCAGTCCGTTCTGGACGGGCCATTGGGCACGCACCACAGATTCGGGCGCGAAGCAGTGCATCATTAATGGCAGCATAAAGGCCGGATCATAGCAGCGCTCATAGATCTCCTCACGCTTCGGACACAACCGGCGCAGATCCTGTGTGAATGTGGAGCAGCCCTGCTCCACACGTTGCTCCAGCGAATTGTCACCAAATCGATGGGATTTGCTGGAAGGATTAAGAAACTCCAACTCAGGCAGTTGTTGGCTGGCGTGCAGTGTGCGCCAAATGGGAAAATTCTCGATGGTGTACTGCGAGGATTGGCGCACAATCAGCGCAAGCACCTGGGCCACATTCGTCTCCTGCTGTTGCAGCTTGGCGCGCTCATCTTCATCGACGGCACGCAGTGCATAATGTGCCACAGCGCTCTCGCCCCAAATGAAGGGGCGATACTGGCCCAGACCGACATCGAAGCGTTCGTAGTGCTCCAGGAGCGCCAGGGCATAGCGATCGGCGGGCGTGAGGCGGGCATGATAGGCACCGAGGATGACAGGTATGTGGGCAGAGTGGAGAGCCGCGGGCGCTTTGCGTGCCAGCGTCTCCAGCAGTTGGAGTAGATGCGTCTTCACAGCGCTCGGCTCGCCGAGCAGATGATCATAGCAACAGGAATGGGTGCAGGCCATCTCGTAGAGCAGAGCAGCATCTGCATTCGCATTCGCATTCTCCTCCTCCAGCCCCTCCTTCTGATCCGCGTACAGTTGATCGCATAGGTAAGCCATCAGCTTGAGGAGCAGTCCATTGGTATGCTCCTGCTCAGGGGTGCGCTGCTGCTCCTCGGCCATGTGCATGGCCTGTTTCAGGCAGCCGCGACAAAAGTTGAGCCAATGCGGCGCATTCAATAGGCGACTCCAATCGAGCTGCTGCTGCCCCAGGCGCTGCCACCAGTTGTAGCAATCATAGGCCAGCTGTTCCAGTTTGTCCAGCTGCACAGATTGCTTCTTCAAATCCAACGCCATCATTTGGACATTCAGATGAATATAACTAACAAAGATGTTGGCTTGCTGGTGCTCATCCTTGCTGGCCTCGTAGGCCTGTCTGTAAATCTCTCGCAGCACACGCATCTGAAAGAGTTCAACAGCATCGAACTTGAGCTGTTTGTGGCAGTAATCCAAGCACTCGGATTTGGGCATACAGTGGGCAATCAGCGCTGCACTCGCATCCGCATGCTCCCGATAGATGACCGCCGCCTTCTGCGGTTTCTCAATGCTCTTGAGTACGCCATTCTTGTAGATCTGATAGCAACGCTGCAGCAGCGTCGCCTCCTCCAACAGTTGATAGCCACGACGGAATGCAACATCCAATAACGGATAGATCAACTCCTTCTGCTCTACATGCGCTGGCAGCAGTTGTGCAAATGTCTCAGCCAACTGCGGATTACGTTCCAGGAGCAAGCAGGCGATTCGCACAGCGGATTTGCTCAGCTTGCGATTGTTTGCGGAGAAAAAGCAGCTGAAGAAGGCGGCATCGCAGCCGGCCAGATGATGATGCTGGCTAAGCAGAAATTCCAGCATAGCCAACTCCAACTGTTCTAGCTGCTCAGCTGGTGCACTCTGGCAGAATTCACCATAATATTGTTGCAGCTGCAGCAGGGATTCACTGCATTCCACGGGCTCCGGCAGCTGGGCGAGACGACGCAACAGACGCAGGAGAAGATCATAGTAATGATGCGCCTTGAGGTAGTGCGTCGCTTGCAGCCGGCTCGTGAGCAACTGCAACATCTGCACACATTCGCCGGCACTCAGCTCAAAGGAATCGACGAGGGCAACACACTCCAGCAACTGTTCAGGCTGCGCCACTTGCTCCACCTGCAACTGGCTGATATTTCCCACAGCTATCTCCAATGCCATGACCAACTGCAATCGATAGTAGGAAATGTAATTGCTAAACTTGGCCAGGCTGCGACAATGTTCGCTGAGGCGTCGCAGGAATCGCACATAGTTCAGCTGCGCCTCGCTCGTCTCGCTGAGCAAGTGCGTCGCCCGCAGCTGGCTGAGACGAATGCCGTAAATATAGTGAAGTAAACGCTGCGTGTGCGTCTCCTGCTGCTGCTGCTGCTGGTCCTGCTCCTGCTGCTCAACTTCAGCGGTGTTCTCCTTGCCATCCAATTGCGATGCAATCTGTACCAGTCTGATAAGTGAATCAGCTATGAATTGCGACTGATCCGCTTTGAGTCGCTGGCTGGTAACCAGTTGGGTGAGCAGAAATAGCAAATTGTGTGCATAGATCATGTTGCGATGCGGATTACGCAGACTCCCGGCCAAGCGCAACTGTTCGCCATCAGCCAGCTGCAGCTCAAAGTGATCCTCATCGCCTGCTGTTCCCTTGAAGATGTCATCAAAGGAATCCTTGTTGGATTCCCCCAACACGGCTTGCTGCAACGCTGCCAGCTGTGGCCAATGCTGGGCAATACTTGCGGGCAACTGAGCCGGCTGCTGCATGTACTCCATGTGCTTGGTCAAGTGAGAGTTGTACAATTGCTGCACCTGCTCCGGTTTGGTGTGATACTGATGGAGCAGCACACACACCAGCTCAACATAGGCATCGTATGGTGGCTCAATGGTGACGCCCTGAAACAGCAGCGGCAACATTTTGCTCAGCGTCAGAGTCTCCACATATGCCTGTACCGTTTGACCCTGCTCGATTTGGGTGAAGAGCTGGCGCAAATTCTCCACATTGCTGGCGGTCTCCGCCATATTTAGTGTTGGCAACTCCTGCTCCATCAGCGACAGATCCAGTGAGAGTATGTTAAGAAAAATGCTTGTCACCATGTCCACGGTTTCGGCATCGAAACCAATTAAGGCCTCCAGCCAGATGTCAATCTCATAGCTTGAGGAATCAAACATGCCCGTATTCTGGAACAGACTGTGCAGCAGTTCACCCGCCTCCAACTGGACGGTGGCATCGTCCAGCATGTAGGCCTTGATGAAGGAGCGCAACACCTTCTCGAACAGCTTCTCCTGCGGATGCAGCGATCGTGGAAACAGCAACAGAATTGTCTTGATCGATTTAAGCTCCAGTTTAATCTTTTGCACCTTGTCCAACTGTTCGGGCTGATCTTGATTGGATTGTGGGAGTGGCTCATCAAAGTTAGTCTCATAGAGCGGACGCAGCACATCCAAATAGTCAAGAATCTGACTGGTCTTATTTACAAAAGCGCGATTCTCCTTGCACATGATAAGGATCAGGTCGAGTGTGACCGAAAGATGAGCCAGCACATTGACTCCCTGCTCCTGTTTATCCTGTATGCTAAGGTACAGTGAGTACAGTATACTCTCGATAGGCGGAAAATTGATGAGCAAATGATTCAGCAGCTCAAATTTGAATTTACGCAATGAGTTCCCAGCACGCTTCGATTGTTCGCGCAGAGCAACGGCGCCAACATAATTGCTGTACTGCGTCATCATGGCGAGGAGCAGGCGGTTGACAGCGAGACGCACTTGGAAGTCCGGGCTCTTCAGCATGTTCTTGCTGACGATGTGTAGCAGCGCTTCAATGGGCAAACATAGCTCCTTGATCCAATAGCTAAAATCGGTCAGCGTCATTTTGTCCATGGCCAAAGCTAAAGATGTTGGCGGCACTGCTCCAATGATTTGAGCAAGCAAATCAATTCCCTTGGGCAAATCAACGGGCTGCAAACGCTGCGGACTAACCAAGAAGGCGAAATTTCTCACCGTATGCCTGCCGAGATCGGGACAAGCGTGCAGGGTCTTCAAGATGAGCTCCGTTTTGCGTTCGTCGGCATAGGGACGAAATAAGCTGCCCAAAATCTTGCCCTGCAGCTTGTTGTGCTTCTGGCGATAGTTGGTCATCGCGTCGAAGGTGATACCATGTTTGCGTGACGTGAACAGCAGCAGCAGCAGTTGATGTGTAGCTGCAGCAACAGCATCCCGTTCCTCAGTCATAATGCTCTTATCTATCTCATTATTCTTGCTGCCCTCCAGGCCCGCAGGTCCCTCCCAATCGTAGAGGCGTCGCAAATATTTGCAGCATTCCAAATCGAAGACGTGCACCTTCTTCGTCTTCAATATGCTGGGATTTTCGAGGACGTATTGTCGCAGTGTGTTGAGCACAACGCAAGCGGTGACATGATCATCATAGTACAGGCCCTTCACCAACACACGAATCAACTGGGCACGATCGAGAATAATGCGTATGAGCAGCTCATTGCCATCGACAAGAAAGGCGAGCACAAAGTGAATATAAGCCTTGCGTACGGTGTCCTCATCGTCCTTGTCATGCTTTGAATGGGACAACATTTCGCCCATGGTGCGCACATTCGAGAGTATATCGTAGGAGCTCAACACTTGCCGCCCCAACTGCGAATCCAAACATACAATTGCCGTAAGCAATTTGAGTGCGCTACGCCGATGCTTTGGCTGCTTCGAGTGCAACAATTGTTCTAACAACGCACCATGCGCTTTGAGGAAATAACGTCCGGCATGGGCAGCTGACTCCAGGTGCTCCTTCTGATTGCTCAGTATTTCCATGATGATGCGTTGCAGTGCTTCGCACAGGTAGCCTACATGAAGCACATTGCTTGTGTCGATGCGATTGAAGGCTTCGGCCAGTTCCAGTGGCTTGCCACGCTTCTCAATGTACTTCGCTACAATTCGGGGACGTTGCTCGCACATGTACAGAAAGTGGCGCAATTCTGTGGAAATTCTTATAAATAAAAGCTAGAAATGATGTGGAGTTTGCTCACCTGTTATAAAGTTATTGCCAAGCAGCTTGCTGCGAAAATGCAGCATTTTAAAATCGTTTGGAAAACGCATCAGTTTCTCCTCCGGCTCAATGCCCGAATCGGGACTGGTGTCGGCTTCATCTCTGCGATCCTTACGAGGTTTTCGTTCCTTTTTCTTTATAGATGGGATATCAGTCGTTTCACCACCTTCAGCCTGCGCTTGTGGCTCCTCCTCGATCTGCTCAACATTCTCCTCTTTTAAGGCGGCGTTTCCATTTGCATCTTTTGTTTTTTCCTTTTTTGACTGCTTTGCCAACTTTTTTGGTACGGCGATTTCAGCGTCATCTGTCTGGTCTGCGACTGCTGTTTCGTGTTTTCTTTTACGCTTATTCGTTTGTATTGCCATGTTTAACCGTCTTTAAATCGAATTTCATTAATAATCAACGAATAAAACCCAATAAAACGTTGAACACAAATAACACACACAAACTGCGGCATGCACGTGTTGTGCAGTTTGCATGTCGATTACTTTGCACGAGTATTTTTTAGTATCCATTCTTATCATGTGCGCGCTTCGGCAACAGTTGGGTTTACAGTGCTGTAAAATGTCGTTTTTGGGCGCCTAGTCACAGGCTTTAAATCAATTACTTATTTTTAATAATTAACTTATTGAGCTTTTTTTTAATTTATTACAGTATATATGTCAACAAAATTACTACGATATTAGATGATTAATTCTTCAAATTTAATTCAAATCCAGTATTGTGTAGTTATGCCATTGTTTCGGTTAGTCCACTTCGAGGGCTCTGTTGGAGACGCCTTCACCAAATGCAGCATTTCCGGAGGAGCCATTGATCGCATTTGTGCCAGGGAATTCCGGCAATGTCGTCGCTCGTTGCTTACCAGGCGCTGGTGGCACAGCTGGCAAATCAACTGATTTACCTCTACCTTTTCGAAATCAAATACACATTAAGATGTTGATACATATGATTATTTTTTACTTACTACAACAAGAACCCATTATAATTGAAAGATGTGCGAAAGAGTCGCCCCTACCACACAGTTGAAAGTTTTTGAAATACTAATTCAAAGAAATCAAACCGGTGACCAATCAGCATTGGTATCTATCTACATAAATACATGCATAGAGTTAACGTGCAATCGTTTTACAGTTTTCTGATAAGAACTCTTTGCTTTTGTTTTAAAATATATATATGTATAAAGTGGGTTATCTACGGTCTTTTTTTTTTAGCGCACAGGTCGACTGTGTCTGAGAAATTTTACAAATAGATAAGCCTTTATCAATTATGAATTATACTGTTCGCGCCTGAAAAATTCCCGACACGAATTTATCGATTAACTATATCGAATAGATTTTACTTAAAATGTATTTATTTATTAAATGTTTGCGTATTATCAGCTTATAAAGTGGAGTTTCCAACAGCGAAATTTTTACGATTTGTTGAAGTTATATAAGCGACATTTGATTTTAATTTTACCCGCCAACCAATATATTGTTCGATTTACTGCACTACTTCCCAACAGCTGTTTTGCTTGTGCGCATGATCCCTAGTTTCTCTCATTCTCTCTCTCTCTCTTCCACTTTAAGATGGAGAAACGGCGAGCGAACCGAAACGTAAACAGCGCCCGCTGCCATTTCACGCTTTTCTGATAAAAATGTTTTAAATCAAAAAGTGTTAATTAAAACCCAAAATCAAAGTCAATGTGGCTGTGGACGCAGACGGTTCGTGTGCGCGTTGATCGTTGTACAGAAATACATTTCAAATTCGTTTGCAGCCAGCATCTGCTTCAATTCAATAATACAACATTATTATTCGCATCCAAAAACTCAGAGTGCGACAGCGTTTGGCGCTCGTTCGTGAGCGTGCTTTTTGCATATCTTTTGTGTTTATGTTCTACCTGACATTCTGGAGCATCAGTTGTGAATGTCAGCCACAAAGTGAACGAGCCAACGAATGACTGCCTCAAAGCAAATAAACAAGAATCATTAAAAAATCACGACAATAAAACACAGACTTGCTAACGCTCAGATTTCTCTGCATTTCAACAAGAAAAAGGAAAAACAAAACAGAAAAAAACCCCAATTATAAAACAGTTTTGCGTGGCAAATAAATAAAAAATAAAATACACTTGCTCTTGGCTGGGCCGTGAAACGCCGCCAAACAGGCGAAGAGCCAGCATCAGCAGTAAGAACAACAACAACAATAACAATGGACGATGAGTTTAAGCTCTGTTGGAAGAACTTCCAGGATAATATTGCCAGCGGCTTTCAGAATCTGTACGACAGAGGAGATCTGGTAGATGTTACCCTTGCTTGCGATGGCAAATTGCTGCAGGCACACAAAATTGTACTGGCCATTTGCAGTCCGTATTTCCAAGAGATATTCACGACCAATCCCTGCCAGCATCCCATCAGTAAGTAGCCATTAAATATTTATGTACATAATCATTTGTGGCACGTTCTTTTCACAAGTTCTGATTTGCTGTTTAGCATTTGTTCTGTGAGTTATGCGTTTGTTTGCCCAAAATGTTTACGCGGCGATTTCCATCACCAGACATACAAATACAATAAAAATACACTAAAAATACACACAAATTTCGAACAATTGGTGCTTTTTTTGTATTTTATCACTGATATGGCCGCTGTCCACACCTGTCAGTTTATCTAAGCACGCCCGTCACTTGTCGGGTGCCCAAAAACCTGCACAGCGCTCCCGATATAAATCAACTCTTTTTTATAATAAATTTGATGTCACATTGAAGAGTTATCGAGATAACTCACCAGCTGTGTGCACTCATCATACATACTACCTACATTTATACATATATGTTTGATATATAAATATATATAGCTCTATTCGTCTGACTTCCGAGATTGCATCTACTCCAGAGGATTATAAATGTTTTGATCAATTGCCCAGAAATTAATTTAAATCCTAACATCTTATTTTTGGGAATACTTCTCATTTAGTTTACCTAATATTTGCTGCTATTTTGCATCTGAAATTTTTGAAATACCAACAAAATTATTTCTTCGAAAAATCATAAAATTTCAACTAAATAATGCGGAATGAGAATATAGTAAAAGCTAACAGAAATTATAATTTGTAAGAATTTTCAATTGAGTCATGCATTTCACGAACTGATTTTGATTGAGATCATCTTAAAACTAACCCTTTGAAAATGATCTATAAAAATAGTCAGTTCTAAAATAAAGCATATGTTATAATCATTATTATTTTAAATTTTTGTTTGAAATTAGAAGCGTTTTAATTTAAAGCGATAGCTGAAGACCACAGAGAAATCAAATCAAATGTAATGAAAAATATTAGAAATTAGAATTAGAAGCGTTTTAATTTGTGAGCGGTAGCTATATAGAAAAGTATGTTAAAGGGATCACAGCAAATACTTCTTATTTAAATATCGCTTTCAAATATGCTTGTAATAAATCACAAATCAAATAGAATTAACTGTCATTGCTTGCCACAGCTGATAATCCTCCATTGAGGTGTTGTCGTTGTTGACGCCACGTTGTCTCTAGCTGCAGTTCCAATGGGGAGTTATTGGCCCACTCCAACTCCAACTCCATCGCCTCCCCCAACTGCAACTCCAAATCCCATGCAGCACATACAGTTGCTGCCTTGATAAGAAGCCTGTTACAAAGCTCCACTTGAAGTACTTTTTGGTGCGTTGCTGACCTCATCAAATGTACATCAAATGCTTAACTCAACTCAACCTAGATATTATGCGATACGGACTCTGGAATTGAACATGGATATGATATCGCCTGACTGACTGACTGACTAACTGACTGACTTGCCTGTGTTGCCTGCCTCACCGGCTCACCGGGTTGTTCTACACACATTTGCTGCACGGTGGCTTTATCAGATCAAGCGGCAATAAACAACTACGTTTTATCTTTCAAGTAGCAGTAGAAATGTGCTACCTAACAACAACAACAAAAACAACAAACAGAAAAAAATATTTCCAAAGATAAAGAATATTAATATACGCTATAAATAATGCTTTTGCGTAAAAAAACTTATTATAAATAAACGAAGTCATAAGGCAAAAAGTAAAGGTGCTAACTAACAAGCCAAATGATTTACTTGCTATTGTTGCTGCTGCTGCTGCTGCGTGTTACACACAAATAACAACAACAACAACAGGAGAAAAAAAAAACAGCAGCAACTACAAAAGTCAAACATTTTATCTTTTTATCGCGCTGAACAATCATTTATTGCCCAACTATGTCTAACGGCACTTCTGTGTCCACCACCAAACCCAACCCAACCACTCGAAGAAGTGTTTTTCTTTTTTTTCCTTCGAGATATTGATTAGGGGTGCTCCATTTGGTTGGTTTTGTGCGATATGAATTGCTCTATTGATATAGCCCTTGTCGTTGTTGCTTCCACAGTTGTTACCGTGTCACGATCGATATATATACAATATACAAAATACCAAATACAAAATACTTAAAGAGCAACAGACGAAAAGACACACACACAAACAGAGAGAGAAGAGCCACTTCTATTTTATCTACGCCATTTTGTGTGGCCTCGTACAACGTTAATCCTCGTTTATTATCTATTTTTATTTTAGTTTTTTTATTATTAGTGTAATAAATACGAGCAATTGGTGCTTCGAGTGTTTATCAGCATTATTTTCGTATTTAGTGCCTCTGCTTTGTTGGGTATCATTTTAAAAAATCATAAAATAAGATTTTCGACTTATGGCCAGTTGGCCAGATAACACATACACACACACGACTGAGGCTGAGTGTGTGTGTGTGTGTTTGTGTGTGTATGTATGTGTGTGTTCTATTGCCACTTAATACAACCTAAAATATAATTAAACGACTGGCTAAAACCCATAGTTTCCTCTTCAAGTGCTCCCAACGATCGAAGCCTGTGGCTGATTCTTATTGTTATTGTTGTTTTTTTTACTAATATTAGTAACAATGAATGAAGATAATATAATATCGACCGGTGAACTTGTCGTAAATATCAAACACATTGTTATTTTACGACTGACTAACAAAGTAGTAGCAGGGGCGGCGTATTCAGGAAGCTTCAAAAATTTTATAGGGGACAGTAAAAATAGTCGAAATACAAATATGAATAATCCATTTATTAAGGTAGTAAAAAGCACTAAAGTTTTTGCCAAAAGAAAATATTTCGAAAATCGGGGAAAGTAAATTGACGAAAACCTATATACATATTTTTGTCAGTTAGCGTGAAATTTTATACTTCATTTAGATGCTGACAGTTTCCTTCAATCGACCAGTTCTGTTTAAGCGTTTATCGATTTCCTGGTATTTTTTTCTTTACCCCAAAAATGCACGCCTTTGTCTCCCAGTTGGTATTACGTATTTTAACCGGGAGCACATTTAGATAAGCGTATCATATAATATCAGACTTTGAGCATATGAAATTTCTTCAGTTTTTATTAGGCTCTTGTGTTGTCAAATGGTAATTTATGAGTCAAACTATAGTAGCAACAAATAGATTTACTTATCGCTCTGAATAAATCCTTGGCTAATGCCCCCCAAAATACATTCCTTACCATACCTTAGCTCTGATATGCGATAAGCACTAAAATACTGTGAAATATTATTATTGACAAGGTATTGTAAGGAAAACGTATTTGTAAAGTTGAGCCAACGCTGACATTAGATAATTCAACTATTTGCTTATATATATAATTAATAGCACACCAAATCCATCTTATATTCCTGCAAATTTGAATGTAAATCTAACTTATTCTTCTGCCTTAATATCATAGTAATTAATTCCGTATTTAACAAAATATACCACACATAATGCATCAATTTTTGTATCATCCCACTGCACATTCTTTAAAAAATAGGTAAAAATAAAACTTTTGATTCACATTCTTAAAACGATTAAGATACATTGGATTATTAATGATTTATTATTGTTATTATATATGTATTTAATATAGGAATGAATTTTCAAAATAGTACCCTGAAACTATGTAAACATAAATCAGTCATTGAAGGCTACGCTGAAGATCTCAGTTAAATTTGTTGCCAAAATGGGGTTTATACCCTTGTCCAATCCATATATGGTAAATCAAGTTTCTAACATATTTTGATATCTTAGAAGGAGGCATACGTGGTGAAAAACAGTTAAGCGCTGGTCTTACCTTTAATCGGATTGTTGTAGAGGCACTAACACTACGACTACGACTATGCCCCTTCTAATATGGCGTTTCCAGATAAGAATTATTTATGAATGTTGGAGTGTGTCGACATTGTCGAAATGCGACAGCCAAACACAGACCACTCCAGAAGGCACAAGCATTAGACGACAACCACAATAATACAAAAACAAAAATACAAAAAAAAACCTATTGGCGTTCTGATTCGATAAACATTTATCATAATCATAAAATAAAATTGTTTTCAATAGCAATCGACTGCAATCTTATTGGTCGTTGTACCTCAAGTGGGCGGGCTTTCAGGAATTGGGTGTTGTCACAAGAATCACTCGGTCTGGAATCGAATTGAAAAAAAAAAATACTTACTTATATATCGTAAGCTGTGATTTCTGTGTGCCTCTGTTCTGTGTTCTGTGCTGGTGCTCCACATGGCGATATCAGTAGAGATCAGCGGGGTTCAGGGCATAAAACAGAAATGACTTTGTCTGATATGCATAGTACACTTAAAGAAAACAATTACATATTCATATTCATCACAGTCTAATATTGATATTCCTGAAGTACGATTTTGATATTTCAAAATTTCAAGTATTCTATTTACACAAATATAAACTTTAAGCTGATTGTTTGATCTTTACGGCAAATTTCATTCATTAATTTAGAGTGTATATATGCTATACAACTAAGCAATATTCGAAAATTCCAAAAACAGTGATTTTAAATATCTATTAGTAAAAATCAATCACTCAATTCGAAAACATATTATGTATTTCCTACTTAGTTCTAGAAATATATTTGTGCCTTGTCTCAAATTTACAGAAATCAGATAAAAATAATATGATAAAATTCTTGTTTCGCTATTTGTCGAACATCATTCAAATATATATTGTTTCTCTCCGTGCAAATGGATGCATAAGCATCTTATTTTAAGCATAATCAACCCAGCTAGCTGGCAACGACAATTGATGATCGCTGATCGTCGGGCCGAATTGTGTTGCTTGTAATTTGTATTTTTGGTGAATGTTCGTTCTTATCAAGTGCATACAAACGCTTATTTATCACGTTCTCCGTGAACTTTAGTCAAAGTTTATCTACAGATTCGTTCGACTTTTATATTTGGTTTAAAGATTCAAGCATGCTGTGCTGCCCGGACTGTGGATCTCTTTGTCGCATTGTCCCCAAACCGATCGATTGCGATGAATTCCATTTGCTTTCATCTGTAAATGTATCTGTATCTCTATCTGTGTCTGTAAGTAAGTCAAATATTGTACGGATCTGTAAAAACGTGCAAACGACACGTATAAGTTAATATTTATCGCTGATAAGCGCAAAACAGATCGATTATAGGCTATGCTTAGACATTTCCACGAAATGGATTTGCAAATGATAATGTAGATCGCACCGTATCTATATAGGATCAGCAGTCAAGCTCATGTGTAAGGCTTTTAAATCGTTGAGGGTTAAAAGTCCTATCTCGCTCTCTTTCTCTCTCTCTCTCGCACTCTTTGTATCTGTCTCTCTCTCTCTCTCTGTTGCTCCTATGCGTATATTGGCCGGATTTTGATCTTTGCAATACTTACAAACACGGACGTGGCGACGCACAGATACGAGTCGCAGATAGCGAATGACGGCGTTCGGAGCAACTCAGATGTCAGCGTCGTGCGGTCAGATTAAGCAACAGATGATGATGATGATCAGAGACCAGTCGCTCGATTTCATATATAGAAATTGTTATTGAGAACAAGTGATAATATTGTTTTTTTTTTTTGTTTCCTTTATTCACACATTTTATTATTTTAACTAGATGTTGATGCTGTGTGCTTGCCTGGCCTGCATACTGAGTTCAGCGTATAGCGAATCGATTTATATTGTTCAGTTTCTTATATATTGACTAAATCAAAAATAAATTAATTTCGATATTTAATTATAATGAGGGCAAATCAAACTTCTGAAATCTATCAAACCATGACAACAATTTATATGAAACTGTTTTAGAAAACGGCCTGTTTAAAAATAGGTCTGCAAAACGACATATTTAAAAAATGGTCAAATATAAAAAATACACAATCCTTATTTCGTATTGTGATAAAGTTGTCTATTTAATTATTTTTTATTCATTTTATTATTTTAAATTGATGTATAGTGAATCGATTGATATCCTTAAATTTTTTATGTATTGACTATGTCAATTGGATACTGGGTTAATGCGAACCAGTCGTAGTTTTGAAATCTTAGTTTTGATTTATGTAAAATGATTGCACCTTAAATCAATTTTTTTTAAGTACCATTTTTCAAAACACATTTTCAACAATATACTCAGAAATGGCCCATTATAAAAAATCCTTATATTTATTTCACCTGTAGAAATTTTTGTTGTGATAATGAATGATTGTTTTTTCATTTTCATTAATTTTAGAACTGTTTTTAAAGATATTTTCAGATGTTTATTTCAATTCTACGAGTTACTGTTCCAAAAACCAATAAATAAACAGAAAAAAGTGTATAAAATGACATAGGAATTTGAATTGGGGTATTTTCAACTGGGCCACAGGGGTCGATTTAATATGGACCACTGTGCCGAGAAGTAGTCTCAGTCTCAGTTTTAGTTTCATTCGCACTCTGAGTCGAAGTCGCTCACTTCTCTGCCTCAGCAGAAGCAGTAACAGAAACAGAAACACTCGGACAGTTGCCATAGGCCGTGTCGAAAGGCAGCGCTAGTTGCCGGCGATGATATGACATGCTACTTATTTAATAATTACTGCTTGTAGTGGTGCTGGCTGTGTGCTGCGACTGTTGTTGAGTTTATATTTAAGTTTTTCAGATTTCTTATCGTAGCTGTTTTTATGTATTGATTTAGTATTTGAACGTTTCGATGATAACATCTCCACTATGAATCTGACCTCCTTTCATGCTGATGATGATGTTTTCGTTGTCGTTCAAACAGAAAAACGTATAATTATGCATACGTACTTTATATAAATATAGAACGTAATACAAAAAAAGAAGTACAACAAAAATAATCCCCAATGCCAAAAAAAAAAAACAGATACGGGACTTTAAGCTGGGTAATACACAAAAAATAGATCATTAAACCGTATCCGGTAAGTAATCATTTCCTATAACTTTGTACACTTCTTGATTATAAATAAGTTTTGTCATCTTAAAGCATAGATTATTCTTTTTAAGAATTAAAGCAGAAAATAATAATAAACTTATGTGATCCCTTCCACACCTAATTGCTGTTGGCGGCATTTCAATTCATAAATCATTCTTCGTTTTTTTTTGTATTCCAGTTATACTTAAGGATGTGAGCTTTAACATCATGTGCGAGCTGCTGGAGTTCATGTACCAGGGTGTTGTCAATGTGAAGCACACAGAGCTGCAGTCATTTATGAAAATTGGCCAGCTGCTGCAAATTAAGGGGCTGGCAACCAATTCGAACTCGCCCCACTCCGGCGGCGGCTCCAGTGGCACATCGGAGAAGTCCGCTGGTCAAGTGACAAATGCCGGCGGCGGCGATGAGCTCAACAACAGCAGCAACAGCAGCATCCCGAACAACACAAGCGGCAAAGCTGATGGAAATGATGCCAAAAGCAGTGTGCCCAACAATTCCCGTACACCCAATGCCTCACCCAGCGGCTGTCGCGGAGGAGGAGGATCATCAGTTGGCGATGTGAATCATTTGTATATGCAAAGTAAAAGATCTGCGCCGACGGAATTCAACAGTGATTCCCTGTCGATTTACTCGCGCAAGCAGCTGCGTCGCTCCTCGGCTGGCACTGGGGAGAGTGGCGATAATCCGGATGGCGGCAGCAGCGGTATGGAGAACCCTCTGAATCCCGAGGAGTTCTTTCTGCCACCCATACCGCATATATCCATGGTGGAGTCACGCTACGATCTGGGCAGCCTGAAGCGCGATAATGAGGGCGGCGGCTTACATCATAGTTCAGCCGGATCTGGTGGTGGCAGTGGTGCAGCCAGCTCGTCAGCAGCAGCAACTGTGGGCACACTGCGAAATCCCTTTGCACCCGCCTTCAATCTGGACTATAATAACTTTTACAAGGCAACGGGCAACAGTGGCGGACCCAGCAGCAGCAGCGGCGGTTCCAATAATCTTCCAGGTGTTGTTGGCATTGGCCTTGGCAACAGCAGCAGCAATAACAACAGCAACAACAATGGCAGCAACAGCAGCAGCAGTCTTGGCGGCGGTGGTGGCAACATCGTTGGTCCCGCCACCGAATACCCCAATGAGCTGTATATGCCCAGTGACTACTCCAAGAACTTTGCTAATCACATGGACATACCAGCAAGTAGGTGGCCCACTCACTCCGTTTATCGAATCCAATCCGCATCTTTGCTTGTTGTTGCACGCTTGTCTTGGCTATCATTTCGCATATAGATTTTATTTTGTTTGGTTTGAAATTTACATTTTACAATTTTTGGTTCACACATAACCCGCACAGCACACATCATCATGAACAATGCCCACCTACAACTTACTAATCCTCAGTACTAATTGATAATGTGGCTTAAGACAGGGATGGAACCCAAACTGAAATGTTCATCAGTGGATTGATTGATATAATGGCCATCCATCCAAGCTTGTTGTTTTTTCCTGCTTTATTTTAATACACATTTATATTCAATTAGGCATTCGAATTTGTAGTAATCCGCAAAACTCCGCCAATGGTTTCCATCTCTGGATTAACCACTGTACTCTGTACAGCTCGCAACGCCTGGACATACAGCTTTGCCGATCCGCTCGCTCCCGTCCAGACCTTTTTAGCCCGTAGCCCTTTTGTTCCCTTTTGTACATAACATCCGTTTAAGCGTTAAGCGTTTTAAGCATCTTTTTGGTTAAACGCCAACGATTTGCCTTCCCCACCCACTAATTTTCCATAATATTGTACGTATATTTTGATGCTGCTGCATTCCGGATTAGATGGCACCAACATGGTCATGCTGTCGACCACATCGCTGCTGCACGGCAATTGTGTGTTCAATCGCAACAACACCGTCGCCACACAGCAGGGTATGAAGACCTACTGGCTATGCAAGTCATATCGCATCAGCATGTGCCGGGCACGCTGCATCACGCATCTCGGTCGTATCATATCCGCGACTGGGGTCCACAATCACATGCCACACATGCGTGGCGGCAACGGTGCCGGCAATGGCAATGGCAATCTTCCGCCCACAACAACAACAAACAGCAGTAGCAACAATTCCAGCACTGGTCAGACTGTTACGCCCAATCCGAATCCCGGTCAGACGAACTACAGCAGCATCTCCGACGGAAATGGATTTGAAATGAACCATGCAACGGCTGGGAATAGTTCTGGTTCAAGTGGTCGCTTGGGTGCCAATATATTTGGCAATCAGACGACACCAGCATCATCGCCCGGAGGTCATCATTCCGTTTCGCATCATCATCCGCATCATCATCCTCCGCATCATCATCATCCGCATCACCATCATCTGACGCAATCGATGCCCAATCTGCTCGTGCAACATCACACATCGACGCAGCACACCAGCATAGACCAGCATGGGATGAGCACGGGACCGCCATCAGCTACGCTGCCAGCTGCTGTGTCCAACAGTGTCATCCAAAACATTATGCACAATCCGAATCTGATGCATTTGCCAATGCAGCCACAGACGCACCCACATCCACATCACCAGCAGCAGCAACACTCGCCACATTCCCATTTGGAGCTGGGTGCGTCGGGTGCGTCACTGTTGCCATTATCGCCACCCCCGCACATGCAACAACAGCAGCAGCAGCAACAGAGTCCGCAATCGAACCAGAGCAGTCACTCCATGCACGCCACTGAATCCCCGCTGGGCATGAAAAGTCCACCACCGCAGTCAGCGGCGCCAGCGAACCATGAGGATGCCGAGCAGCATGTGGATATTAATGCGACTGCGGATGGATCAGCGGAAAGCGCGGCGGGAACAGCGCATGTCATCGACTCCATAACGATATCACCTGGCAGCGGTCACAATTTCAAGATTGAGAACATCTAAGAAGCAGCAGCAGAAACAGTTTAGCATGTAAGAGAGAAGGAGGCGTTCAATTTATTTATTATTGTGTGCGGCTGGAGCCGCCGCTTAGTTAGTATTTTTGTTTTATAGATTGATTTGATTTGATTTGATTTTAACCATTTATGTATACTTGATACATTAATGTACATATGATGTATGTATGTATGTCTATTGTAAAATGCAAATGAAACATACTCTCATTCGACTACTTAAATGGCCATCGCTTTTTCGTGCCGGGGCAGGTAAGTCAATGGAGAGAGAGAGGATCTGCATGAGACGAATCTAATTTTGGGGCTCATTTGTGAATGTCCGAAATCCGTCATCAAACATCTTATACTCACACACACACACACACACACTAGACACACACACACGCATACGCTGAATTGTTGCCAAAATCTTGTGTATTATTTTATAGTCGCACCCGGCGAACACTGGTTTCAAGGCAAGCTCGAGTTTATGCTGAGCCAACGCGGCAAACCGCTCCTCGTCCACGACGGACACACCTTTGGAATACAGTACGTGCGCAAGGATAAGAAGTACTGGCAATGCAATCTGTCGCGCAAATTCAATTGCAAGGCACGTGTGACCACAACGGACACCGGCGAGATCATTGTGACCAACAATGAGCATTGTCACACTGAGATACGGCAGCATTTGCGCAAGGACTATCAACGCAACAAGGTCATGATGAATGCTCTGATCAATTTGAGCACAACACGTCTGGCCGATTTGCGACGCCAAAATCTGGCCAGTTTTAATGCATCCATGGGCATGGTGCCGGCGGCCTTAAGTCAAGGTTCGCCCATCATTGATGAAGTCGTGCAAAATCTGCATGATCTAGCCAAGGCCACTGCCGAGGCCAATCAGCAACAGCAGAGGGCAACTGAGGCGGCGCTTAAATACGAGAACGATGAACCCTTGGACTGTGGCATTCGCAACTCGGCTGCTCTCGAGGATATGGCGCGTAGCTATATTGCCAACAAGGGCGTCGATAATGATAATAATATGTGCAGCGATCTAACCAAAGAGCAGAACGACTGGAAATGCAAAAATGAAGGCGCCGATGTGCACTGATTTGATTCAGTTTTGAATGAGTGTTTCAAAATACGCGCAAACGCAGCGTTGCATTTTCGATAGCGGCAACTGGCGCCACCTAGCGAGTTTTCGCTGATAGCGGCTTAGATTTAAATTTACAATTTAATCGAATTAAGTACAAAACAAAACGGAAAGCATGCAAAATAATACTCAAATAATAGGAACAGCGCACCACACCAAACGAATTCCAAAGAATTTAGTTAATAATCACTTGATTAGCGAATTTACGACACAACTATTGACATGACAGACACGTAAAAACCAAAAAGACAAAAAACGTGAAATTCTATCGTTTTATAATATGGATGTTTTAGTTTTTACATTTGTAATAATTTGAATTTTCTTTAATAAATTTTATATGTTCTTGGGTGTAACTTAAATATTAATGACACGGCTCAGCTTCTGTATGCGATTGAGCAGAAGATCGCCCTGCTTAATCGTGGCCTGATATTGCCAATTCTTATTATCCGGCCGATTCGTCTCCACAATGCCCCCGACACGATCCACCTTAGCATGCAAACGACCGGCAGCAATAAATCGGGACAGCTCCTGATCGATGTAGTCGACTGTGACGCCAAACGACTCCGCCATATATTGAAGCGTCAGCGAACGGTACGATTCCAGCAGCTGAGTGTAACCCAGAATGCGCATCTCACGCACATAGTAGCGATAATGTGGATGAACAAGGTAGTCGGAGCGCAGTTGCTTCTCCACCTGGGCTAAATTCACGTAGAACTGCTCGTACTGACAGTTGAAGAGCGAGAAAAGAAACTGCTTCACATCGGGCAGCCCGTGCAGCACCTCCTGTATTTCCGAACCCTTCACCACCTTCTCCCTCAACTCATTGCGGGGCAGGGCAATCATTGACACATAAACCGTATAGCGGACAAATGTTGGATAGTCCATCAGCTCGTACGAGGTGAAGGTGCTCACCGTGTCCAGGAAGAAGGTAGCAGCAGCTTTGAAATCACGCACCGCCACCGAATAAATGCCCTGGTAGACCTTGAGGCGATTGCGACGATCCCAATCGCCTCCCTCCTCAATTAAATACTTTGCCTTGTCGATGTTGCGTGTGATCAGATCATGATCCAAATAGAATAGCCCCAGGCGAATCAGGTGGAAGACGATGTCGAGTCGATGGCCCAGCGACACTGTCTTCTCGTATGTCTTGCGGAACGCTGTCTCCGCTGCTGTCTTGTCTCCAATGCGACACAAGTATTCCGATTTCTTTAGATTCGCCTCACGTACTTCCATCTCACCGAGATTCTTTTCTGCGTCCTCAATGGCGGCGTCCAACAGTTCGATGGCAATGCCATTCTGTTCGCGCATCCGTGCCAGCATCTCATTGTCCACGGTCCAGTTGAGCTCGGTGCATATGTGTTCATACCACGGTGCCATATTATCGGCCCGAATCGCATCCAGCAACTTGGTTTTGAGTGCCGTATCTTGTTTGTGCTCGGCGAGTGTGAGCAGAAATTTGGTTTGTGCCAACTCAAGGTTGGGATTCTTCTCCAGACCCTGCTCTTCCAGATTTTCAGTGGGCATTTTGCTTATGCTTTTGCTTTACGTCTCTTCTAGTGACTATTTTAAAAACAGTGAAATAATTTCTGAATGTTTTGTGCCAAAGCCGCAGAGTCATGTACAGGCCTAAAGTTGGCTGCGATTGTGAATGTAAGTGCTGTAAAACAACACTCATAATTGATCTATCGATAGCAGTGTGTGTGTGTATCGAAAAAAAGTGGGAGTGCGAGAGCAATTGATTTTTTTGTGTGGAAAATTGATAGAGGACACCCCAAAAATTTGTGTGCGAAAAATATATTGTGGTTTGCTGCAGAGTACGAATTTTCATCAGGCCCACTTGCGAAAATGATTGGTGGCTTGTTCGTTTACAATCACAAAGGAGAAGTGCTAATCTCGCGTGTTTATCGCGACGATATCGGAAGGAATGCGGTGGACGCTTTTCGGGTCAACGTCATCCATGCCCGGCAGCAAGTGCGCTCCCCGGTGACGAACATAGCGCGAACGAGCTTCTTTCACATCAAGGTTGGTTGCTGCCACGTCAACCGGATGCTGTTCTTGTTGTTGTTACCAGTCTAATCCTCACCCGTATTTCTCATTTAGCGTGCCAACATTTGGCTGGCTGCAGTCACCAAGCAGAATGTTAATGCTGCCATGGTCTTTGAGTTCCTGCTGAAGATCATCGAAGTGATGCAGTCTTATTTTGGCAAGATATCCGAGGAGAACATCAAGAATAACTTTGTGCTCATCTACGAGCTGTTGGACGAGATTTTGGACTTTGGCTATCCACAGAATACGGATTCGGGCACGCTGAAAACGTTCATCACACAACAGGGCATCAAGTCGGCTACGAAGGAGGAGCAAATGCAGATAACATCACAGGTCACTGGACAAATTGGCTGGCGACGCGAGGGTATTAAATATCGACGCAACGAACTGTTCCTCGATGTGCTGGAGTTTGTGAATTTGCTGATGAGTCCACAGGGTCAGGTGCTGTCGGCTCACGTTGCCGGCAAGGTGGTCATGAAGTCCTATTTGTCGGGTGAGCTCGAATGCTCTTCCATATATAGTTCATAAACCAATTGCAGCTCCATATTCTAGGCATGCCCGAATGCAAGTTTGGCATCAACGACAAAATCGTTATGGAGTCCAAGGGCCGTGGTCTATCCGGCAATTCCGAGGCGGAAACCTCACGTTCCGGCAAACCGGTGGTTGTCATTGACGATTGTCAGTTCCATCAGTGCGTCAAGCTGAGCAAATTCGAGACGGAGCATTCGATTAGCTTTATACCGCCGGACGGTGAATTTGAGCTGATGCGCTATCGCACAACCAAAGACATTTCGTTGCCATTCCGTGTTATACCACTTGTTCGGGAAGTGGGACGCACCAAGATGGAGGTCAAAGTGGTGCTCAAGTCGAACTTTAAACCATCACTGCTCGGTCAAAAGATCGAAGTGAAGATACCCACACCACTCAACACGTCGGGTGTGCAGCTGATTTGCCTGAAGGGCAAGGCCAAGTACAAGGCATCGGAGAATGCGATCGTGTGGAAGATTAAACGCATGGCGGGCATGAAGGAAACACAGTTGTCAGCGGAAATCGAACTGCTCGAAACGGACACCAAAAAGAAATGGACACGCCCACCCATCTCCATGAATTTTGAGGTGCCATTCGCACCGTCCGGCTTCAAAGTGCGATATCTGAAAGTGTTCGAGCCCAAATTGAACTACTCCGATCACGATGTGGTCAAATGGGTGCGATACATTGGACGCAGCGGCCTCTATGAGACCCGTTGTTAAATATGGATGTGGAGCAGAAGCAATCGAGCAAGTGTATCACATACACGACACTGAATTTGTTGTCTTGAATTTGAAAGAAAAACAAAAACAAAAACAGAAACAGAAAGACAAAAACATAATTGAAATTGTTTCCAATAGTTGATGTTATTGGAATTTTCCTCAATCAAATTGAACAAATGTTGTCACGTATTCCAAAATTTAGTTCTTCAGCAATCAGGCATTATACATAATTAGCCTCAATCCAATTGCATATATAGATATATATATATATATATATGTGTCTACATACCATTAAATACATATATATTATTATTATTTACACTACCACATAATGTTATCTTACTGTTTATATATATATATATATATTCAACGCCTTGGCGCGCGTCTCAAATCTCAAATCGCTCATGTTTTGTACTCTATATATTCCCCCAAATAGTTATGATTTGTATTATTATATTATTAGTTTTCTATTCAACCTGATCACCGCATGTACTCTCTATTTGTTTTTAGTAGACCGAACCTGTCAATCAGCGCTAAATAATATCGATATTCAAAGTGTTAATAATAATCGAATTGTTTAATAAATAAATAGCATGATATATACACATATACATATATTCCAATTGACTGACTGAACTCTTATTATTATCGGTAAGAAATGAAAATGTTGCTGACACTCAACTTGGTCTTATATATTCTTTTTGTGGATGATATGTATATAAATTTATGTATATGTATTTATTATCGGTATCTTTATATGGCTTTATCTGCTACATGCTACGCTTACGCTCTCTGGGAGAGCTTTTTGCCGATCAAAGTTCAGTTTTGATTTATATAAAGCTAACGTTTGCCATGACAGTCAGCAGACGCCGAAACTTTATAGTTGATTTAGTTTTGCTTCGATATTAATTAATTAGAATAAATATATATTTGATATGAGTGTGTGCCTATGTGAGGATCCGCACAGTTGGTAACTCCGTCCAGCTATTATCGCCTTATCGTTTGGTCTGATTCATAAAGAAAATTGCGAAATTACCACAGTGATAACGGGTATTACTATCACACCACTGAGATTTCGTTTACCACGTCGCCTGCCAGAAAGAAATATATACAATGGATGACCTTGTCCCTGATGTGGTTGATGAGCTGCCGCCAAAGGACAAATTGCAAGTTACATATTCGCCGGAAATTGCTGTACGGGAAGGCAACGAATTGACACCTAGGCAGGTGAAAGATCAGCCCCAAGTCAATTGGGAGAGTAACGCGCCGACTGCGCTGTACACTCTGCTCATGGTGGATCCGGATGCGCCCAGTCGTGCTGATCCGAAGTACCGTGAGATCTTGCACTGGGCCGTTATCAATATACCAGGCAATCAGTTGAGCCAGGGTCAAACACTGGCCGAGTACATTGGCTCGGGTCCGCCGGAGGGCACTGGACTACATCGCTACATCTTTTTGCTGTTCCGCCAGAGCCACAAGATTGATGACCCCCAGCACATAGACAAACGGTGTGTATGAAGATAGTTGAAGATCTTGGGGCGTTTCTAATCAAAACCAACTTACGATTTGCAGTACTCGCGAGGGACGCTTCAATTTCAGTGCCCGCCTGTTTGCCGGCAAGCACTTATTGGGCAAACCCATTGCGGGCAACTATTATGAGGCCCAGTACGATGACTTTGTGCCGTTGCGCAACAAGGAGTTCACCAAGTAGTTGCGAGTTGCGAGAAATATACATTTGATTGCATGTCTTTTTCTTCCTTCTCACTTTTTAGGAGTGCTCTTCCACTTCTAACATATTATTTATAATATTTTTCGTAATATATATGTATGTCTATATATATATAGGTGGATCTATAGATACACATATGCTTTTGTCATTGTGGCCTAATAAATTGAAACTAGTGTATTTATCGGCGCTATCAGCTGGCTCAGTGTCTTTATCTTTATCTGTGGTTCGAACATTCGGCGAAAAGTGCACGGAACTGATTAGACGACCGGCCGTCGGATCGATAAATAGCGGCGGCGTTGGGTGTTTAAAGGTAGAGTCACTGCGTTAACGCCAGACAGAGCATATCGGCAGCAAAAGCAATAACTGCAACATGGACACCAGCGGTATCATTCCCGACATCATCGATGATAAGCCAAAGGCTCGTATTACGATCACCTATCCGTCCGGTGCTCAGGTCGATCTTGGCAAGGAATTGACACCCACTCAAGTCAAGGATCAGCCAACAGTTAGCTGGGATGCTGAAGCTGGCGCCTTGTACACTCTGCTCATGGTCGATCCTGATGCGCCCAGCCGCACGGATCCCAAGTTGCGTGAGGTGCTCCACTGGGCCGTGATCAATATTCCCGGGGATAAGGTCGCCAACGGTCAAGTGCTGGCCGAATATGTTGGCTCTGGTCCATCCGAGGGCTCCGGCCTGCATCGCTACGTGTTCCTAGTCTTCAAGCAGGGCGACAAAATCACCAGCGACAAATTCATCAACAAGACGTGAGTCATCCAACTTGATTTGCCATTTCAGCCCGCGAAGATTGTGTTAATTGTGTTTTTACCCATTCTTTTCTGTAGTACATTGGAGGGTCGCCTCAACGTCAAGATCCGTGACTATGTGGCCAAGTACAACTTTGGCGTGCCCGTCGCCGGCAACTTCTACCAGGCGAAATACGATGACTATGTGCCCACCATTCGCGCCCTCATCAAATAAGCAGCCAGCAAATAAACAACATTAAATTTTATACAAACATTTAAAAATTCATTTTCTTATTTGTCGCTGAAAAAATCGGCGACGAGTTTGTTGAACTCATCCGCATAGCGCAGATGAATATTGTGTTTCCCATCGGGAAATTCATGATAGGTAACCTTTGCCAATTTTTGCCTTAGCCAGGGGATGTGTTCGGGCGCAATCATTGGATCCTTCTTGCCATGCAATATAAAAGTGGGTGCGACAATCTGCTCTACTTCGGCGCGACAAAGATCGCCAGCCCGCTGCTTGTAGAACGCACAGAATGCATCGACCCACTCCGTCCAGAGCTGTGCGAAACGCTCCACGCCGTACAGTTTTTCCATGGGTTCACGCATGCGTGGCGACCACTTGGCCACATCGCGAATCGATTGCATTGTCTTCACCTCATCCTCGACCAAATAGGCGCCTGCACCCCAAATTGCCAACTTTTCCACGGCGTCCGCATGGCGACCGGCGATGATGAGGGCGGTGACGCCACCATCGCTCCAGCCAAGAATTGAGAATCGTGGTCTGTCCAGGGCACGCATGAGATTCACAGCGGCTTCGGCATCCTTGCGAAAGAATTCTAAATCAAATTTACGTTGTGGCGGCACCGATTTTCCATAGCCGGGCGGATCCCACGCAATGATCGTATGATCTGGCAACAGTTTGGGCAGCTGCTCAATTTGTGGCTTGAAATCCGTCCATGCGGATCCCAGAGCACCGGGCATCAACAGCAAACTTCTCTTTCCGCTGCCACTTTCTACAATATGCAAATCGCCGGCTCCTTTAACGGCAACTTTGCGCTCCGAGTGAATGCATCTGGACATAATGCTGGGCAGCAAGCGAGTTGTTGTTGCCAGGCGCCTCAAAAGCATTACGTAAGCGGGGAAGTCAAGCGTGGATAAGTCAACAAATCGTCTGCTTTCGAGTGTACTTTAAATTAGCTCGTTTAATTTCTTGTTTGTATAAATACAAAAAAGTAAACTTGAGCACTCTTGTAAAGTGTTTGATAAGCTCAAATCAGCTGTAAACGTCAATCGAAAAATTCGATTATGTACAAAACATGGGAGGGGGTGCAAGAGATGATCGGTGAGCTTATTGCGCGTACTTTACAACACTTCTGCTTGAATTTGAATTAAACAGTTAAATAAATACAGACCTGCCTTTTGTTAAAAATCTTTTTTTGTAATAATTTTGTATGGTTCCATTGTAATTTGTATTTGAATTGTAGATTCTGTTCTCGGGTGTGCTTTAAATTAGCTCGTTTAATTTCTTTTTCGCAAAAATACAGATAGTAAGCTTGAGCAGTCTTGTGAAGTGTTTGATTAGCTCAAATCAGCTGTAAATGTGAATCGAGAAAAATCGACTATACACAACACAGGGGTGGGGGTTAAAGAGATGATCGGTGGCTTATTTTGCGTATTTTATAGCACTTGCGTTTGAATTTGAATTAAACAGTTAAATAACAATCAATAGTTTTGCACAATATGTTCCATTTAAAATTTCAATTAATTCGCTATGTAAGTATACATGTAGCAAAGCTGTGCAATTATATATATTTTAACGTAATTCAATTCCTTAATGCCAGACCTTAACTTTAAAAAAAAAGTGTCGTTAAGTTCACACTCCAATGTTCACCTGAATCACCTTGTGTGCACTCGACGCAAAGCTATCTGCTACATACACATTCAGTTCTCTCACTGCAGCACATTGCAGCAAAGTAGTTTAAGCATCTGCAAGGATAACGCGATATTGTCCTCGAAATCGTGAACAATTTCAATAAAATGTAAATAGTGCAGTAAATATTGCAGTAAATGTGTAATTGTCAGTGCGTGCCTACACAAAATGTGCAAAGTGACGTTTATGTATGCACTATCACACACATATTTATTATAATAAAATCGCGTCGGCCTTGCAAAGTGTAAAATTGCATTTTACAAGCACCCTAAAATCCCAAAGTTCCATTTGCACACACGCACATAAATGCGACCAGACAACAAGCACACACGAACACACTCCCACTCGATTTAAGGCATAGCAGCAAATGTAAATCGAGTTTGACGCCGAACTGTCGAAGTTGTGTAGTGTGTGATAAATGTCAAGGAATTTACACGGGTCGCCGTAGTCCTGTCCCTGTATATGCATGTTTATTTGCGTGTGTATGTGTGTATATCCTGTCCCTTCTAATACACTTCGAGTGGTGCAGGTTATGAACCTGCGTGTTCTGCGCTCATTACGCACATGTGTACGTGTGTGTGTTAGTGTGTCTCAGTGTATGTGTGTTACTAGTACGCATATGCATGGCTCGTCGAAGTAAAAGAGCTTTTAATTTTTGGCATTCTGATGCCCTACAACCCAAAGCAAGAACTTTTCCACAGCATACATCTAGGAGCTATTAAGTGCAGAGGCAAAATGTATTGAATAACATTGTAAATGTATCAATATACAAATGTATATATATAAATGATTTTATGGTCAACTTCTCATTTTATGCTCGCATTTTTATTGTTAGTTGTTGAACTTTATGTTGAATGTAGCACATTAGATATGTCGCCTTGGTCGCATGCTGGCAATCTGTTAATACGTAGACGGAGCTTTCGTTATCCATTGGAAGCACTGCGAAGAAATTGAGTTTGAAATTGCAGTTCAGTCTTGTCGTGAATGCAGCACAGATCGATATTACAACCAGCGAGCAGCGCGAAAGGCGCGTTTGAACAAAGTTCGACACATCATTTTTGTATCCCCGTTTGGGTTAAAAACTCTGCAAAAAATTCCTACATATTTATTTTATTTTTCAACGAAAACAAAATAACGCAAAATTCATAATTCCCAAAAGGTAACTGAAAAATTGTTTAAAAAAAATGTGTGTGCTACAAATAAGTATAAAAATTGTGTAAGCGATATTCGCTCTAAGGTCTAAGCTGAAATCAATAGTTATATTAACAACCAAAAAAAAGAAATTAAAATTCGATAGTGATGTGCTGAATATATTAAACAACAATTGTAAATGCTGTAAATAAATTCATACAATTTTTTTCGCCTACGAGAAGTGAAAATTTTTCCCGATTTTTAGTATGTACATGTATGTTGAGGCGCTTGTGGGCGACCAAGCAGCGCCAGGCGTAGCTTCGGGTGGAGGGGGAAAACTGCGAGCTTTTGCCACCCATGCGCCTAGCCACATATTATGCTGCTAACGGCTTTCAATCACGAACAATAACTGTGCAATAGAGAAAAAAATGTGCACGTTCTTAAGCAATTTGCCTAGCATTATTATGCAAATCAAGTGTAAAAAATGCCAAAAACTTCAAGAACATTGCAATAAAAAGTGTAAAACAAGGCAAAATTAGCAAAAACGAAAAAAAGTTCAAAATAAGTCAATAGTCCAAACAGCAGCGTAACAACAGCCGCAGCCAACTTCGCGTATACGAGCTTTCTACTCTCTTTCTTTCTCTCTATCTGTTACTCTCCTACACTTTGTATCTGTCGCCGCGCGGTCTTTCTCGCTCTCTCTCTATCGAAAGCAAAGTTCAATGAAAGTTACACGGACGGATAAAATTCCAAAGTGCTTTGGTCTCGTGTAGTAATAGTACACACAATACACACCAATACAAGGACACGCGCCCACGAAATACAGTAACAGAAACCTGCCCGTCAAGGACTGGAATACGAAGCCGAAATACGAAACCGAAATACGAATACGAAACACGGAGGCGAATACGAAGTGGACATTTACGTTTTACGCGCGCAACTCTGCGTGTGTTTATCAGTGTGTGACTGTTTGTCAATGTGTGAGTGTCTGTGTGTGTACTGAATGAGCGCGCCAAGTGCAACATAACAGAGCTACAAGGATAAAAAGATATAGATATATATACATATATATACATATATATATTTATATATATATATAAATATATATATATTTATATACATACATATACAATAAACGCCAAGGGCTATGCACTTGGGGCAATGACAGCCCACAGCATTGAGAACGTTCACAAAATGGATAGCGATCATACCGCCGAGCTGCTGTTACGCTCGCAGGACAATGGGACGCGGCTACTGCCCGAGGCAGATGCAGCACCAACTAACACCAACTGCTCCTCCGATTTGCTATTCAATAAGGCGCGATGCCGTCGAAGAGAATCCGTACCCGAACGGCACCCGCACCCACTGAAAGCTCCACGTTCACGTCCACATTCTCGTTCTCGTCTTGGTGCTGCCAAAGTGGTGGAGTATCGTCGCTCGTATCGAGTGCTAATTGTGACGGCGCTCCTTGTCAGTTTGGCGGCCAGTTTTATAACGATCAGTGCTGGATTTCAGTTGGACGGATCACAGAGCTCCTTTTACACATTTCGTAAATGGTATACGGGATTGAATGGAACGCTGGAGCTGGAGTTCAAGACGGAGCAACCCAATGGCCTGGTGCTCTATACCGATGATGGGGGCACCTATGATTTCTTTGAACTGAAACTGGTTGAGGGCGCACTCCGGTTGCGCTACAATTTGGGTGGCGGTGCCCAGATCATCACAGTGGGGCGAGAACTGCACGATGGGCATTGGCATAAGGTGCAGGTGCTCCGCAATGATGAGCAGACCTCACTGATTGTGGATGGGGTTTCACAGCAGCGATCAACCAAGGGCAAAGAGTTCCAGTTTGGCAAGTTTGCCAGCAACTCGGATGTGTATGTGGGCGGCATGCCCAACTGGTATAGCAGCAAACTTGCACTGCTCGCTTTGCCCAGCGTCATCTTTGAGCCACGCTTCCGTGGCGCCATCCGCAATCTGGTCTATGCGGATCAGCCCGGTGGGATCACCCGGCGACAGGAAATGAAACAGCCGCGCGACATCAAGTGCGGCGATGCGCCTTGTGACCATGCCGAGATGCCGCCACGCGAGAGAGGATTGAGGGTAAGTTTTTCAACTACTCGAAAATTTCTCTACGATATATAATATGTAAATAACAACAAAATATTTAAAACTCGAGGACAAAAATTGAGAAAATATTTTCGACATTTGGTAGAAAACTGATTTTTTTTTAAATATTTGAACAATATTAATCAACTCTACTTAATTGAAATAAAACTAATTTAAATAAGCAGAGTAGGATTTCTTTGCGCATAACCTGAAACATATACAGGCTTGCTCTAATTTACGCACAACTTTCCATTCCCCGTTTTTATCAACAATTTTCCGTTTGCATGTTGCAAACACGTAAAAAGCTTGTTCGTTTTCGCAAATTGAAGCGTTTGATTGTGCAGATTTTGATTTAGGAATTGCCTCGAATTTTATTTAAGTAAATGCTAAAATATGCACTTAATTATAAAAAGGTAACAGATGCAAAAAATATTTAACCGAGAAACCCTGAAATTATAAGGAATTTAATAAAAGATTCGTTTACTTCTCCTTAACCCTTTTATAACCCTCCTCTTAAATAAGTAATTTTTATTAATTTCAATTAATTATTCAGGTCTGTTTGTCAAATCAATAAATGGTCCGTCAAACATATTCATATCCTCAATATCCAATCAAAATTAAGAGTTGCTCACCATTATTTCTTCACGAATACAGCACAACAAAGAGTTGGGCATTCTTTGGATTATTACACTTATCTAATATTGTTGTCTTAAAGAAAGCATTTTTAAACTAGATGAACTATTACATCCAGTAGAACAGCATCAACGATAATGTATTACTTTTTATATGGTGAATCTGTCTAAATTCGCATGCGAATAATTTCCATAGGGTGTTCGAGGGAACACGACGGATGCGTGTGAACGCAACGATCCCTGTCAGCATGGTGGTATATGCATATCCACCGATTCGGGTCCAATATGCGAGTGTCGCAATCTTGAGTACGATGGCCAGTATTGTGAGAAGGAGAAGGCGCCATCTGAAGCAACGTTCCGCGGTACACAGTTCCTCTCGTACGATTTGGGCCAGACGGGCGCCGAACCGATTGTCAGTGCCCAGGATGCCATTTCATTCTATTTTCGCACACGCCAGCCAAACGGTCTTCTCTTCTACACCGGACACGGCACCGACTATCTCAACTTGGCGCTGCGCGACGGAGGCGTCTCACTAACCATGGGCCTGGCCAATGGCAAGCAGGAGATGCATATTAAGCCATCCAAGGTGCGCTTTGACGATCATCAGTGGCACAAGGTCACCGTGCATCGTCGCATTCAGGAAATCTCGTCCATAACCAGCTTCTGTCGGGTGCGTTTTTTATCTGTTTGTCAACACTTAGCAACAAGATCGCCCTATATTTTAGTAAATCGCTCTAAAATGAAAATCGCCCTAAAAAAATACTTGCTCCCTTATTTTTTTAATAATATTTTTAAAATGTTGAAACACTATGTTTATAAAACAGAAAGTTTTGCCGTAAATCGACAATCCCAAAAATGTTATAATTATTTATTGATTTTATAACTAATTTCTGTGAATAAGAAGAACATTTATAAAAAGTATAAATTTAAACACTTACTTTTAGAAAAAGTCGTTTGTTAAATGTTGAAAAAAGTAATGAAATTTACTTTTTCGGCTTTTATATTAAAGTTTAGCTGCTTTTTGCCTTAAAGTATATTTCTGAAGAATAGTTTGTTACAATGTAGGGCGATTTTTGAATGATTGAAGCTCGAATTCTATATGGAAGATATATTATGTCCATCTCTGTGTCACAGCTCGTCACTGTGGTGGATGATGTTTACACGGATCATTCGCACATTGCTGGCAAGTTCACGATGCTCTCCTCGTCACGCGTCTATGTCGGCGGTGCTGTCAATCCTCGAGCTCTGCTCGGCGCTCGGGTGCACAATAATTTTGTGGGCTGTTTGCGCAAAGTGGAGTTCTCGGCGGATACATTGAATCTGAACCTCATTGATCTGGCAAAGAGTGGCTCCAAACTGATACAGGTGGCAGGCAATTTGGAATATCAATGTCCCAGCGGTGATCCTCAGGATCCGGTAACATTCACCACACGTGAATCGCATTTGGTGAGTTGACAAGCCAAAAAGTTTGGCATCAGCGTAAAAATGATCTCCATTTTATCTTTAAGGTTTTGCCGCCCTGGGAGACGGGCAAGCAGAGTTCGATAAGCTTCAAGTTTCGCACCAAGGAACCGAATGGCATAATCATCTTAGCCACTGGCTCCAAACAGCCACGCGCCAAGAACGTAAGTTACGCCGAGTACTCCAAATCCTCATAAGACACTGAGTTGCTAAGTCCACTTTTACTTTGCACACAGGCCGTGTTGATTGCCATTGAGCTGTTGAATGGCCACATCTATATACATCTGGACTTGGGCTCAGGTGCCTCAAAGATTCGGGCTTCGCGACGCCGCGTGGATGATGGCGACTGGCACGATCTCATTCTGCGCCGGAACGGACGTGATGCCAAGGTGAGTGTGGATGGGGTTTGGAACGATTTCCGTACACCCGGCGATGGCACCATACTCGAGCTGGATGGCCACATGTATGTGGGTGGCGTGGGCCCGGCCTACAACAGCATCGCCTGGCCGGCAGCCATCTGGACGGCGACGTTGCGTCAAGGATTTGTTGGCTGCTTGCGTGACCTGGTCCTCAGTGGCAAAGCGATCGATATAGCTGCCTTTGCACGCGTCCAGGACTCCGGTGAGTAAGCTAATGGCATGACATTAGTGCACACAATGTGTACACTTAGAACAATCGGAGAACCCAAGTGTAAATGATTTTACAGACGAATTTTAGACAAGTACAAAATATATGTGTTGATTGCTATTTGAATGTTTAAGATTTATTTTAAATTCACGCTAAATTCTTAGTCACACATTTTTGTGAGTGTACAATTAGAAAAAAATTGAATTAATTTGGTAAATCGCGCTAAATCTCTGAAATCGTGCAGAGTCTTCCTTGCTGGCATGAATCTTACCAATTTTGGTTTGAGTAATCACAAAAAAACAAAACTTAAAAATATATTTAATACTCTTTAAAACAGTTTACCTCTATTTATAAGACATTTATTTTTGTGAGTGTACGTTAAACAATGTCAATTAAATAATGAGCCATGCCTTATAGCTTCTGTCAAGCCATCGTGTCACGTGCAGGGCAATGTGTGCACCGGCAATCCCTGTTTGAATGGCGGCACATGCCTCGAAGGCTGGAATCGACCCATCTGCGACTGTTCGGCCACATTGTACGGCGGACCCACCTGCGGCCGTGAGCTGGCCACGCTGGCCTTCAATGGTAGCCAGCACATGACCATTTGGCTGGCGAATGGACAGGGCACCAAGACGCAAACGGAGGAGCTGGTGATACGCTTCAAGACGTCCCGACCGGCTGGACTGCTCCTGCTAACCAGTGCCGAGTCCAATTCACCAGATCGACTCGAAATCGCCTTGGTGGCTGGTCGAATACGCGCCAGTGTGCGGCTCAGCGATCGCGAGAAGGTAAGCAAACAATCAACATAGTAATAAATCCGGCCAATAATAATATATACATATTGTGTCATCTTCGATTCTCTTGCAGAACTTGCTCGCTGGGCAATCGGTGCTGAATGACAATAATTGGCATACGATACGCTTTTCGCGTAGAGCGTCCAATCTGCGACTACAAGTTGACGGGGCTCCCCCCGTCAGGGGTATGTTATGTATGTATCAACAGCACATCTATTGCCCTACTACGTGTCGTGCCGTGTCGTTTTTTTATTCCAAAAGGAAACTCCCGATTCTCGATGCTCGACTCTCGAGTTAACCTGCTAAAATGCATATTTATTACTCGCATCTCTGTTTGTTAGTTTCGTATTTCGAATTTCGAATTTCGAATTTGAAGTGCCCCCATTCCCAAAAGCGCATCCAAGCAGAGCCAGTTCAATCGATTCAAATCCCAATGTCAAAACAATCGATCAGTGCATTATGTTTATAGTTATAGCCAATACAGATATATATATATATGTATATATATACCTCTACCACCCCCCAACCCCCACGCCCCACTTTGCGTAAAGGTGTGTTAAGGTGCTAGGATTTGGTTAAATGCAAGTCAAAACTGACATACATAATAATAAGTGCAGTCAGCAGCGGTTTATTAGTTGTTTTCAAAACTTTTTCGTTTTACTTTGAAAACTTTTCAGTTTACTACGTTTTACACACACACACCAACACACCAAAACACACGCACACAACAATACAGCCACACATATACATAATACAAAATGTTGTACGCCAAGTCAAAAACTATGAAAACTGATAAACAAATTATGGAAAACTTAAAGATATATAAAAACAAACATTTCTTTGTTGCTCATGTTTCTCATGACGAACACACACACACCCACAAAAACACATTTTCTTCTGAACGGACATATACAAAATACATATATATATATAGAGACGATGTCCGATCATCACACATACGTATACGTATACTCATATATTCACAATCACCGTTACACCAGATACATTGTACGCCTCTTTCACCAAATTATGTAACTTCAACCTTAAACTTTTCCACCTCCATTTACTTTGTTGTATTCATTTTTTATTTGTTATCGGTTTGGTGAAAATTTATTAAAAGATTCGTTACGACTTGCCCTTTTGAATAAACCCAAACTCAAACTTGCCAATCTCTCTCCTTCATACTATAATCATTTATTTGATTCTCGTTAGTTTTTTGAGACTTTTTCAAACATCTTGATGTTGTGTTTTCATTTGCGATACCTCTATACAGCCATATAAGTATTTTGTTTGATTTTTAAACTATGATTGCCAATTCCCATTTCGATTGAAATTAAATTGAATTATCAGCAACCAGCGATCGTTAATTACCAAAAATGACTAATAAGATGCCAATCTATATCTTATCCTATAAAATAAACAATACTAAACAAACAAGAATAATAATAACAAGAATAGCAATCGCTTTAAATGAACAAGTTCAGGTGTACAGTTACAGCTGCTAAAATCGCATTGAATGTTATATATAAATATATATATACATATATTTGAAATTTGATTGTCTTGTAAATTGTTATGTCATTGAAAATATCATATTGAGTACTTATTTGTACTTAGTTGTACATGATTAATAACCATTTATTTTCCTTTCGATTTCTTTTCCAAATTTCTTTCGCACAATTGCCTTGATGTTGAGCTTGGGGGATTTTATCGAAACGAAACTCGTATAATTCATATTAAGTGCCCTCTGCTTTGAGTTCTTTGTTTGAAGAAATAATGATCCAATACATACATGTTGCTATAATCGAGTTATTTTTTAACTAAAATCCGATTCTGATTGTGGTACGTAAAGTACAAAAAATCCGTTAAACATTTTGACGGTATTCGGTTTGAAAAAACAAGTGAGAATGTTTCAGCCGGTCGGAATACTCCGATACCATTCGAGCAAAAGAAAATATTTAACATCGGACAAATATAGCAACTGATTGGGTCGGTTTTTTAATTTCATAATGAAACTGAGAGGTCAGCAGGTGGATTGAGCTTTGCAAGTGTTCATTCTTGTTATACACGGATGTCATTAAAATGGGAAAAATTCCGTTTTCGACAAATATTATTAAAAATGCTTTTCAATTGTCCGACTCAACATCAAGGACATTTGTATATTTATTGTATTTTCTGATATAATTTATTATGATTTCGATGTATATATTAAAGATTTGTACTTACAGGCATACCAACTAAGTATAAGCTAAACAATGAAAGTGTGTGCTTAAATAGATTCCGTTTAAATAATTTAAACGACATGTGTGGTATGTGAACAGTTTGTTTCAGGAGTGTCTAATTTAAAATGAAAACATTTAGAGCAATACAAGCAATAAAACCAACAAATGCAACAACAGCAACAGCAACAACAGCAGCAACAATAACAACAACAGCAAGTAATGTCGAATGCAAATGCAATTTTCTAATCACAAACGTGATCTTAATGACCTTTTCTATTTCAAAATGCAAACAGCAAAAAGAAGAACGCAAAACAAATTAAAAAAAAAAACCAAAAACAAAAAACGAAAGTAAAAAAAATTCAATAACGAAAGAGAAGAAAAAACAACGAAAATATTTTCAATTCTTTTAGGCGAGAGCAAAAAAAATCGACACGCAAGAACTCGGTGAAGCATTTTTTTGCCAAATCGCTCGATAAAAGTCGCGTCAAGGATGCAAAGCGTGACGACAAAGATATACAAATATACATATATATATTTATATATATATATATACATATATGTTATGATGAAAATGAAATTGAAAATGCGGTCGGAACGCACGCGACCTGTGACTTATTGAGACGAGGGGGCAAAACAATGTTTTTAAGCACCCAGGGCTGTAATTTTGCACCATTTAATATTTAATTAGCTTTGTGTTAAGTAAACTATGTACTCGTTAACAACAAATACCAATAGCAACCGCAACCGCAACCAAAACGTGTCCAAACGTACAAATTAGTTTCGCACTGTGTCCTGTGTACAGAGTTGCAGCTTGGTCAACCCAAGAAGGCAACGGCAAATAGGCGGCTCCTTCGAGCCGTTTTGCCCAGCCTTGGGCCAAAACACACACACACACACTCACTGTTTCGGACATTTGCTGCACCACGCACGCACACACCTATTAAACTGCACACTAATACTACTACACACACACACGCGCGCGCACACACACCCACACACATGTCAACGTTTGCATGTGCGCACCTGCAAATAAAGAAAAAAGAAAACAAACACAAAAAATTAATAACTCTGAATAAATAATAGTCGAAAATCGCATGACTTGCTGTACATGCCAAAGCCACGCTCTCCGTCTCTCCCTCTCTCTCCCTCTCTCTCTTTCTCTCAATCTCTCTCTTTCTCTCTCTCTCTCTCTCTCTCTCTGTGTCTGAAGTACTTTAGTTTAGCTTGTCACAATTCAAGTATAAATGCGGCTAATTATATGGTTGCGAAGCAGCTGCAACAAACTGTGTTCCACTTTTCGCTTTTCACCTAGTTTAGTCAATTTCTAAGCTCATTAAATCTACCCTCTCTCTCCCTCACCCTCTCTCTCCCTCTCCCCCTCTCTCTCTCTCTCTCTCACTCTCTTGATATATTTTCCAATCGTCATCATCGCTTTCTGCAGTCATTTGCATGTCCAGATATCAATCATTTTTCACCACGCCGGCCCACGCGTCGTATGCGCAATGTGGTGCCCATTGACCATTGCCTCATTTGTGGCAATTGCACCGTTATTAGCTACACGTAGTCCCACAACACACACTATAAACACAAACAAGAAACGACATGCCAGGTTAGACACACACCAACACACACACACAACATACACAACACTTTTACAATAAGTACACAAGATTTCGAGTATAAATTACAAATCGATGTTTAGTTTCAATGTCGTTCAAAAGCAGCAGCAAAAGTTGTCATTGATTTCGATTTGATCTCATTTATATATGTTTAATTATCAGTTCTTGGCGTTTAGAGTTTAGGCAAAAAAAACCAAAAATAAAACTCTTTACGTTCGTTCTAGTTTAAAGCAATGCACCTAACGAATTTCAAATGTCACCGCCTCAAGTAAAAGTACTCGTAATGATAATGATAACTCACCATAACACATAAAAAAAGTGGCATATACTACTACAACTACTACACTGTATGTATGTGTGTAGATATATATGTATATGTATATGAGACAAGCGCACCCTAACAAAAAAAAGAAAAAATATTACTACTTACATACTTATTTATCCTGAACTAATTTAACTACACACTTATTTCTTACTTTTCTTTCTGTTTTGAGCAAAGCTGCAGCAAACAATTTATAAATTTATCAATTTTCTTCATAATTTTTTTAATTAAATTAATCAGTTGAAAGTTAAAAAAATAAATAACAAAAAACAACACATGCATATGCATAACACATATGTATTTATGAATAACTATCGTAATTGCACTTTTCTTTAGTATGTACCCAAGCTGCATTGACAATTCTAGCTCACTGTCAGAAGTGACACCAACTTACAACAACTGCTTGAAATGATTTTTGAATCAAACTTTAGCTCTATGTCTACTAAAATGCATACCTCTACTACTAATACTACTACTAATATATACTCTACTACTACTACTGCCACTACTACTATATAATACTTAATATTTGAATACATATAATATGCGTATGTGCTTCTAGTAACTAAAACATTCATTTGTCACCAACAACAACAAAAACAACAACTATACTCCATATAATCAATAATATCCATATATTTTGAATACGTACGTTATATACGTCTATACATATATATATGTATGCCTTTATACCAAAATGTTAACGGTACTATGCCTAGTCTAAACTAAACTTAACTAAAATATTAGAGCAAGCCCAGGCTGGCACAAACCCCGATTAACCCCGAACCCCCCGAGTTTTATCAAACTCTGCTGTATTCTTTGCACAGCTGAGACAATACTGGGACGCCATAGCACCATGGAAATACGATCCATACACCTGGGCGGCCTCTTCCATGCCGAGGAGGAGATCCAGATGACCTCGACCATGCCAAACTTTGTTGGACAAATGCAGGGTTTCATATTCAATGGCCAGCGGTAAGCCAAAGATCTTCCCCTGCAAAACTTATCATCATTTTTTTTAGTTGTGTTTTCAAATTTAATACTCCGACTTTAATGTGACTAGTTGGAAAACCGTCGCTTTTCGTTTATTGCAAGTATTTAAAGTTATTGCCTCTTACCCATTAGCTACTTGGATATTGTGAAATCTCTGGGTCCGGAACTGTCGGCCCTGCCCAGTGCCACCTTTAAGCTGACAGCGCGTTTTGTCAACTCGCCCTCTGGACAGCCGTATCATGCGGCAACGTTTCGCTCCAAGCACTCCTATGTGGGATTGGCCATGCTCAAAGCCTATACCAGCATATCGATAGACTTTCGCTTCAAGACCGTGGAGCCAAATGGTCTGCTAGTATTCAATGGTGGGCGACGCAATGATTTTGTTGCGGTGGAGCTGGTCAATGGACACATCCATTACACATTCGATCTGGGCGACGGACCTGTAACGATGAGGGATAAGTCACGCATCCACATGAATGACAATCGCTGGCATCAAGTCAGCATTCGTCGGCCAGGACCCAAGACGCACACCCTCACCGTGGACGATTCGTTTGAGATTATCACCTTGACCGGGAATAATATGCATTTGGAGCTGGCGGGCATACTCTATATTGGAGGTGTATTTAAGGACATGTATTCTAAGTTGCCCGGTTCTATTTCGTCACGATCCGGCTTTGAGGGGTGTTTGGCATCGTTGGATCTGGGCGACACATCGCCATCGGTCACAACCGATGCGGTTGTGCCCAGCTCTTTGGTGGTCAGCGGTTGCGAAGGACCCACCAAGTGCAGCCAGAATGCGTGCGCCAATCGAGGTGTCTGCGTGCAACAATGGAATGCCTATGCCTGCGAATGCGATATGACATCATACACGGGTCCGACCTGCTACGACGGTGGGTGCTGATCAAACACACAGTCAATGCCACAAGCAATGCCACACAAAGCCTTACTAATCATTGTCATCTATCCTCATCTTGCAGAGTCGATTGCTTATGAGTTTGGTAATAACAAGGGCATGGTGCAGTACAATTTTCCGGAGAACACACAAGCGGATACCGAGGAGGATAATGTAGCGTTGGGTTTCATTACCACCAAGCCGGATGCGGTGCTGTTGCGCATCGAAAGCGCCACCACACAGGATTACATGGAACTGGAACTGGTCGAGGGCAATATCTTCATGGTCTATAACATTGGCAGTGTCGATTTGCCGCTGGGCGAGATCGGCACCAAGGTCAACGATAATGCGTACCATGTGGTGCGGTTCTCCCGCAAGGGTGGCAATGCAACGCTCCAGCTGGACGACTATAATGTGCAGGCACTCACACCGCAGGGTAAGATCGAGATTTTATCTCCTAGTTCCTTAATAATGATATTCGCTGTTACTGTTTCTGTTTCTGTTTACCAGGCCACCATTCGACCGTGTTCAACACCATGTCCAATATACAAGTGGGCGGCAAATTTAGTCGCAACGGTCGCACAAGGATCGAGCGTCCTTTTGCTGGTGTCATTGCCGGTTTGTCTGTGAATAAGCTGCGCATTTTGGATTTGGCCGTCGAGCGCGATCCTCATATCACCATACGGGGAGATGTTCAATTGGTAACTGGAGTATTAGATAGAAATGATCTGCAGAGAATGCAGCAGGTTAGGGAATTTATTTGAAATTTTATTTGAATTCCTCTCAACTTTCAACTTTTCAAGTATTTCTCTTCATCCTAACAAAAAAAAAATCGAAGTTTATTCAAAATTCTTTCTTTATTCAACAAAAACTAAATCCAAATATCGTATAATAATCAGTTTCATTACGTTGTGTGAACCCCTTTTCCCCTGAATTGCCTAATGTACAGTTTCTGAAGTCCTTCAACAAATGTCTGTCCCAATGCCCATTATCACTAAGTTCGGGGAAATTTGGTTGCACACTTAAATTTTAAAAACTAAATACTAAATTATTAGCCACTAAATGTATAAGCTAGTGTAAATGCCATATTTGATTTATGTACATTTCCAATATTTATTTTCCTCGTTTCCATCAGCGTGTTTCTTAACGTAACGCTTTTTGTAACCAGCACCAGCAAAATAACCCACAGCAACAACAAAAATTGCCATTAACCTCAGCTAACTGCTATTTGACTATTCTCTGACACAGCACAGCATATGCATAATAATCAATATGTGAACATATATATTACATATAACACACACAAACAGACACACACATTTACACACACACATACTATATACATACATATGTATAGCAAACATATTATATACTACCATATGCAGATAGAATTATCATTTTGTTTGCACTGTAACTGTACTCGTTATGAAGCCAGTTTGAGCGCACTAACGCTGCATGACTCTACACATATCTCCAACTATATCTTGCACAAATATACTAGTACACAATCACACATCTGCCAGCACATGCATTCACACACACACTCACACACACACCCTTCTTTGCATATATACAAAATAACATTCTAGAAAGAAGGGAACTTTTTCTGTCTTGAAAACTGAATTACAATTTTACAAATCAAAAGCAATTTTGAGAAGAAATCATCTAGACATATTCCTCGGTCAGTTATCTTTATACTTGAAATATATAAATGAAATTCTCGTATAATAGTTTATCGATAAAGTTTATCGACAGCTTTTTCCTATTTGCAAATATTGATTAGTTTTCGATAGGAATAGAAGTCCCAATTTTAAAGGTATAGCTTTTTAATTGATATTTAATATTATATTATTCTTACATTATTCTTATTCAACTCTAACAATTTCATTAAGATCGGATAAGAAACACAAAAATCATAGATTTAATATTTAACAGATGGGTTGAGGGTATCTCCTAGTCGAGCACTTTCGCATAGATCATTCTCATTATAAATATAAAATTTTAATTAGTGCACTAACTGACAACAGCAACAATAATCAAGTAGTATCTGTGTCCGTTTGACTCATCCGGCTAAGTAGAAATAGAACAATTTCACTTTTTAAAACAATTTAAAAAAATGATAATCATCTTTTGCAAACATTTTGGTATATTATTTAAAACTTATTTGAACTCAACGCGTATTTTGTGAGTGAAGGTTTTTATGTTGCATAGATTGCATATTTGCCAAACAGATATTACAGTTTAATGATTCAGGTACAATTTAATACAATCATCACGTCGTAAAAAGAAACACATAAAACATGGCTTCACATACAAATACATATATACTTATAATGCACATACTCAACTCAGTTAACACTGACTTACATACAAAGTAACCGCTTGGCCAGGTCGGCGCCAGATCAACTGAAGTAAAATTAGACTTTGAACTCTACTCCGCAGACGCCGGCGAGTGGTTATCCGGGTGCGATAGACGATCTGATCTTCTCCGGTGCGGGATCCGGGTGTCGCGGCGACGATGAGGACGAATGCACGCCGCCCTTCGAGTCGGGCAGCGGAGATGATCTAATTACGCCCGTCTATGTACCACCCACCAAACAGACGACAACCACGCAGCAGGGCAACAGTCTTGGGCTCGATCGCAACAACAATAACACAAACAACAACAATAACGGCAACAACAATGGCACTGAGCGTGCTTGCGACGATGAGGATTGTGTCCATGGCTCCGGGGATTATGGTGAGACAACGGAGCAGTTCACCTCAACATCGACGGCAAAGGGTGCAGGTGAGTCGCACATTCGGCATTAGTTGTGTTATGTTCTTTATTTCCCCTGTTTTTTGTTACCAGTGTGGTGTCATTTTGTCATTGACATTTGCATCACACAGCCACACAAATCATATCAGACATTATCTTAGCTAGCAAACAAAACTGTATTGTTCAAGTAATTATAATACATATATAATACTGTATGTAAGTAGAACTAGAACGTTGCCACGGTTAAGCTCTGGATTCCTTTTTAATATATATCTTTATATATATATATATATATATATGTGTGTATATATGCCTAGTACATACATAGTTGGCGTATGTGAAAATACGTGTGTTTCTAGTTCCAAATGCTTTTACAGTTTCACGATGTTCCTTGTTAGTGATCTCGTCCTCTGGGTTTTTGCGCGCCTTGAAATATGCAACGCTTTGAACGCTTACACATATATAAACATACATACCAACTAATAGTAACTAAGCTATTTACAACGTACATATGCATATACATATACATATACATATATATATACATATACATATACATATACATATACATATACATATACATATACATATACACATACATATACATATACATATACACATACATATACATATACATATACACATACATATACATATACATATACATATACATATACATATACATATACATATACATATACATATACATATACATATACATATACATATACATATACATATACATATACATATACATATACATATACATATACATATACATATACATATACATATACATATACATATACATATACATATACATATACATATACATATGCATATACATATACATATACATATACATATACATATACATATACATATACATATACATATACATATACATATACATATACATATACATATACATATACATATACATATACATATACATATACATATACATATAAATATACATATACATATACATATACATATACATATACATATACATATACATATACATATACATATACATATACATATACATATACATATACATATACATATATATATACATAAATATATACATATACATATACATATACATATAAATATACATATACATATACATATACATATACATATACATATACATATACATACAAGAAATAACCAACTTAAAACAACTTTTAATTGCCAAAACAACTCCATCGCAATCGAAATCGCAATCGAAATCGCAATCTCAAAATCAGATACTCAGAATTCAAAACTCAGTCTCTCACTCTGTCACCGTGTCATCCTTCAGCCTCAGATTCAATCTCAGATTCAGATTCAGATTCAGTTCAGCTGTTTCCACTTCATCCACTCAGTTGTTGATGATGCTTCTAATTTTGAACTGACAATGAGTACGCCTTATGTGTCTCTTTCAGAATGTGAACACGTCTTCATATTTCTGACTGTGATCGCGCCTTGGATACTCTGTAAATTAAACTAAAAAAAAAGCATAAAAACCAATTACAAATGCAAAGCTAACGTCTAGTTGCAAATAACAAATGCAATGCACATGGGCTAAGCTCCTACTAAATACTTAGACAGTGTCTAAAACTACTTAAATAACTTTAGCATATATACTTATTTATATGTGTATTATATGTATCTGAGCAATACCACCACCAACAACAACAACAACAAGAACAACAACAACAATAACTACAACAACAGCAACAAGAACAACAACAACAACAACTACTCCAAATAATGCTACAATAATAACAACAACAACAACAGCCACACCGATCAGAAGCGTGTGTGCATTCAAGAAAAACCAAAAGAAATAAAAGCGTTTTTTGTGTATGAAGAAGAGGAGAAGAATGAGAAGAAGATGAAGGATGAGAGAGGAGAGAGGAGAGAGGAGGGTACATTCGGTAGCCTTATATACCCCAAATATGTATATGTATTGTATATAGCAGTAGCGATACCTCCGTGTATAAGTCTCAATGTGTATGCGTAGGAAAGAGTTAGTGAAAGAAAGAAAGTATTTTTGCATAGTTATAATACATACTACTTACACACATATTAGATAACCTACATGGATAATGTACGGTTCTCAGTGTACGTTCAGTTATCTCCAATTGTACATATCAACAGCAGCAGCAGCATGAGCATATCTCTATCGAATATCGAATATCAAATTACGCTCTTTAACCTTATGTTCAATAAAAGTAATTGTGAAACTTATTTTAGACCAGCAGTCGAACTTTCCTAAATCGAACTTGGCTCAACTGGAGACCAATTAAATTGAATTCTTTGTGGCTTAAGTAAATGTTTGATATGTGTTTTCCAATCTGAGTTTCAATATCGTTTAATATTACATCTATCCTTATATTGTGAACTTTGAAAACATCCACAATGTGTTTGTTATGTATTTGTTTTGAATTTTGTGGTATTTTTTTAATTCCTAGTGCGACTCTCGTAAGCAAATTCAGCTATTAAAATGTATGGAACCAGTCATCATACAATATTATTTGTTCTGTTTTCTTTTAAAATATTGACTTTAATTAATATTCTTATATGTTTAGATTTGGTAAAAGAGTTTCCATTTAATTTTAGAAGAAAATATTACACATTATAATTTTTTAGATTTATAATTGATTTAAATTTTATAAAATCACTCTTAAAGTACATTTAATGAGTTAAAGAAACCAAAATTATTTCAAGCACAGAATATTTTATGGCTTTCTTGAAGAGTTTATTTTTTAAATATTATTATTTCATTTGTTTCTATATTTATTTATATTGCATTACACTCAATTTGGCTTTAGCTAAAAGTCTCTTTAACTGAAAATTGTGTGGCGAGGACGGTTCGAAATAGGGAAGTTCGACTGTATATTCTTTCTGGGAGGGAAAACACTGTCGCATTGTTGCACTGTCACTGCACAGCACTGCACACAGCACACCACTTCCATAACACTAAATTGCCGCCAAACTGAAACACTAAAAACTGCTGCTAACCACTTGCAGAGTCCAACAACGAGCTGGTAACCGCCTCGACGACAGGACGCAGCGATGTGACCACGGAACAGCAACAACATAGCAGCAGCAGCAGCAGCAGTAGCAGCATTAGCGTGGGTGGCAGCAGCACCACCAATTATATGACCACAATGCCAAGTGCCGGCAGCAGCAGCACGTCTAGCGGCCAACCGAGCAGCACCAGCAGCAGCAGCAGTGTGAGCAGCACCACCCAACGCACCGCCAGCAGCAGCAGCAGCAGCAGGCCAACAATATCCACAACAACCACAACAACAACAACAACGACCAGCACCACAACGATGCCGGAGATACGCACCACAGTCACAGAGCGCGATACCACACACGATGACTTTGGTGCGATAGGTGGTGGTGGTGGTGGTGGTGGCAGTCATGATCATGAGCGTATGAAGTTGCCCGATGAGAATCCGTTGCCACCGATGCCACAGCCGTTACCACCACAGCCAGATCCACCGCCATATGGACCGTATGGCGGCAACACCTACAACAGCAACAATGTGAACAACTATCGTCCGAAGAGCAAGGGTGGACGCATCAATTCCATTGAGGAGGAGCGCACAGCGATGATTATTGGCATTGTGGCTGGCATTCTGATTGCTGTTATCCTTGTTATCCTGCTCGTCCTGTGGCTCAAGTCGAACGGCGATCGTGGCTACAAGACGGAAAGTGAAAAGGCTGCCGCTTATGGTTCGCATAATCCGAATGCGGCTCTGCTGGGCAACACCAGCACCAATGGCTCCTATCATCAACAGCGACAGCATCATCAGGCGGCTGGTGGCGTCAACCAAGGACAACTCCATGGCCAGCTTCAGCAGCAACAGCATCACGGACAGAACGGCCACAACGGTGGTGGTGGCGGCGGTGGCAGCGGTGGCGGTGGCGGCATGATGTCCAGTGGCAGTGGCTCACTTGGTTACGGCAGCGATGGACGGCCCCAGATGGCCGGTCTCGTGCAGCCGAAGGCCAAGAAGCGTGACTCCAAAGACGTCAAGGAGTGGTATGTGTAAGCAACTCCCGCCAGAGAAAGCCCCAAACACAAAAGAACCGCGTCAAATTAGCAATAAACCACGTGATCCACATGATCCCGATAAAATGAAACACAAACCACAAAATATATGTACTCCATTTATATTTACACGCATGCATACGAAAAAAGAATATATATATAAATATATATATATATATATATATATATACATATATATAGATATATTTGTTTAGCAACCTCATGGCGTTAATTAAACACAACATCTCAAAGTGTACAAATGACGGAAGGATAATAAGCAAAGCCCGCACGGACATACATACGTTAGCAAGGACATAAGGACACTCGACACACATACACATACACATACACATGCATTGCAAACCATACAATATAAATACAATATTTTAGCTGCATATGCATTAAGTTTTAAAGGCATTGAATCTAGCAGAAAAAAAAAAACCCATAAAAAAAAAACACAATCGTCAAAAAAAAAAACTATGAAAAAAATGCAGCAAAAATTATGCCTAAGAAATTATAGCTTCAAACTCAAGACTTGCAAATAAAAAAAAAAAACAAAAGAAAAAAAAACGGAAATAGGAATCACAGCATATATCATTATGTTAAAATTAATTATGCCACTAGCCAATCAAATAATTGTGTATAATATATGGGCTATAAAGTAAAGAAAAATATGGAACATCTATTTAAAGTTTTCGCCAAGCGCCAAGCAGCAAAGCAAACTATATATATAAATTAAATAAAACGTAAACTGCAAATTATACAAGAATTAAACAATTTAGCGAATTTCGATGTAAACGTAATTTAAACATATATTTATATATATGCATATATATATATATACATATATATATATAATAAATACACACATACTACATTTAAAGTTATGTAAGCAGTTTCTGTTTGTTTGCAAGAACAGCGTGTAAAATTACAAAATGTGGTGCTGTAATCTAAATGAACGACGCAGATCAAATATTATTATTATAAAAGTAATGATAATGATAATGATGATGCATAAGATTGTTTATTGAATTGAAACTGGCTTTAATTAGTTAATGACAAGAACCACTTAAGACAATTCGCAAACATTTCGATTGAATAAAACGTATGTAGAATGTAACGCGATTTCTCCATTTGCGTGCAGCAACTACTACAACAAATGCCATATTCAGTTTACCACTAAATTGGTTCGTAAAAGACCCCAACATGTATACTTTTTAATATGTATATGTATTTGAGACTAAATATTGCCATAGACTCTTATGCAATATGAACTCGGACATATCAATTAACAAGACACCAACTCTTACACACACACACACACACACACACACACACACACACACACACACACACACACACACACACACACACCACACACACAAAACTAGACACTGACGCGAACCTACCTAGCTTTTTTACAAAAATGCGATCAAATGTGAGCAAAATTACTTTACAGCTGAAAACGAAGAAAACGGAAACAAGCAACAATTTTACAGTATTAGAGCCGCTTTGTGCATATTTTTCGAGGCTTACGTGACGTATACGCAATCAGCAACAGCAGCAGAAACTAACAATAAGGCAACTTAATAAGGCAACACACACAATGCACACACACACAAACACACACACAAAGACACACACCTACACCGACTCCAACAAAGTTGTACAATTTATTTTAATGGAATATCACTTTTTAGGGCTTTCATTTGATTTTGCTGCTATTTGTATACCAAAATTTTTGTAATCAAGTCTTTATATTATGCATATGTACTTATAGACCTATATTGGAGTTATACACGCACACTTACATACATACATACATGCATACATGCATACTTGCATACATACATACATAAAATTACTACGCCCGCATTCCAGAAATCTAACTCCTAGCTAAATTATTTAATTCTTCTTCTGACTTATCTTTAACCAAAAAATTGGTTTATATATCGAAATACTATATATATATTTACATATATTTATATTTGACTCCTAACTACACACATACATATATATATTGCATTTCAACACACAATTTTTGATATATTTTCGAGTTTTTGAAGAACTTCAACTTGTATACAACCGAAATACCACATAACATAACTAGCGAATCTAGCGAAATGAAAACACTTAGGACAATTGCAACAACAACTACACAATACAGTGCACACTTATTTATACACACAAACATACATGCATATATATACATATACTATATACAACAAGGAAACCCTACTAACAGAAAAAAAAACAAATAATAAGAAAAAATACAAATTAAACATGCATACATACTCTACTATTTATATATATGTACATCTATATATACAAAACATATACATTGCATATACAATACTATAATGTACAATTAATTATGATTACTATTATGTATTATGGATTACGTCCCTTCGATTTGATAATATTAATTCATAACAAATTACAATGCTGTTGATAACAAATTACCATTCCCACTTAAATATGTATGTACCCGATCTCCAATGGCTACGACAACAAATTTCTATATATCTTCACAATGTTAACGCTGCACAAGATACAAAGAACGAAAAGAAAAAACAAAACTCTGCATTTAAAACAAACCACGAAGTTTATTCATTTCAATTGAAACAATAAAACTCAATTTTTTGCCTTGCGATTACTAAAAGTGCACACGAAAAACAAAATTAAGAATGAAAACGGAAAAACTAAGAAAACTTCAAACCTATTGAAAATTCTACACACCATGCAAATTATACTTGATTAATTGTTTAAAAACAATTTTAGATAAACGAAAAAATAAAAATGAAAAAAAAAAACAATACAGATACCAATTGATTAAAGAATAATGTTATGTATGATAAACATAAATGATAAGTGGGCCGAGGCAAGTAAGGTTAGTTTAATGAGTAAAAGTAACTTAGTTAAAGCATGTAATAGTTGAATGATCATAGGAACAGATAAATGCGAATGATGAAATGCAAACAATGTATCAATACAACTTAAACTTACATATATCTATTTAGGCTTAATATCATTGTTATCTAATATATATATATATATATACGAAATTAAAGCCCATACAAAAACACATAAGCACACTTACACACACACACACATACACACACACACACACACACACACACACACACACAAACACACACACACACTGACCCAGTATATATCTACAAAGAATATGTATATGAACATGTAATGGCTGCGCCTATATCATAACAAATCGTAACGTGTATGTAACATGTAGCGGCAGTGATTGTTAATGAAATGGCTTTGTTTTATGTTAGATTTTATAATTTATGTGAAAGAACGTAAAAAAAAGGTATAAAATTGCATACAAATACAGAATGACTGACAAAACACAGAATTATAACATTGCATATAATAAATAAAGTAAAAGTATAAAAAAATACGAATCCGTTACCTTTTATTCGAACAATATTTATCCCCTTTGTCGACACTGGTAACAGCTCTCTGTTATGCCGCTGTATTTCAAGAACCCTTTGGAATCTTTGAGGAACCTGCTGCAAGTTTACTCTTTTTACAAAACTGACGAGTCACTGCACTTTTGAATTATAAACGTGCGTCCTGTTAAGGTTGCACGTGAACGATAGCCGTGCATAACAGTTCTTAGGGATGAGCGAGTCACGAAACCAGTTCTTTTTGTAACGTGAGTCATTCGTTTGAACTTGTTCCGCACGATTGCAATACAACTCTAGCAGATTTGTGTGTGACAATTAAGAATAAAAATTTACATTTATTAAGTTAAAAATTTAAGCGTAAAATATGTCTGGAACCGCAAATGCTGCAGCAAAAACCGAGATGATCGATCTCACCAAGCTCAGCCCCGACCAGCTGATGCAAATCAAGCAAGAGTTCGAGCAGGTGAGTGCCAGAGTCGCGTGTGGGTGTTGCTCACTCGCCATCGAGTGTCATTTCGGGGAAGGGGGCCACCACAAATGCCGCAGTTGCTCGGAGAGAATCGCACATGTTTCTAACAATTGGGATTTCGTTTAGGAAATGAATAACATACAGGACTCGCTGTCGACTCTGCACGGCTGCAAAGCGAAATACGCTGGCTCCAAAGATGCGCTGGAATCATTTCAGCCCGATTGGGAGAATCGTCAAATACTCGTGCCGCTAACAAGCAGCATGTACGTGCCAGGACGCATCAAGGATCTCAACAATTTCATCATAGACATCGGCACCGGCTACTACATCGAAAAGGTAACAGCAACTCAATGAAATCAATTATTTTTATGCTCTGCTCACATCGCCGTCTGTGTTTGCATTTAACAGGATCTGGATGGGTCCAAGGATTATTTTAAGCGTCGTGTCGAGTATGTGCAGGAACAGATCGAGAAAATTGAAAAGATCCACATACAAAAGACACGTTTCCTAAATTCTGTGATGAGCGTGCTCGAAATGAAGCAAGCCGCCGCCGCAAAACTGATTCAGCAGCAACAACAACAGCAGCAGACCAAGCAAGGCGCCTAGGGGACTTGGGACTCCGTCAGGATTGGCGCAGAACAACGTTGATTAAATTATTGAACATATATAAAGAATATTTGTGCATTTAATTAACATATGTAGTTTATTAAATTGTTCAACTATTTTTTGGCCTCTGCCAATGCGACACTCAACACTTTCAACTTTTGCTCATAGGCCGCTTTCAAATCCTGCCAGGAAAGAGTTGAAATTCGTGTTAGTGAGAATATATGTATTTTGTTATTAAAAAAGAATTCCATACCTTAAATATCTTCGATTGTGTGTCGTATTCGGCACGCAGTTTGTCATAGACACCCTTCGATATCTGCAATTTCTTTTCGGTCAACGCACACTTGTCCTGCTCGGCTTTGATCCACAATTGACTCTTCTCGAGACGCGCCTGTGTGTGTTCCCCTTCTGTGGTCCTCAACTGCAACATGTCTTTGGTCACCTGCAGCACATCCTTAATGGACTCGACTTGTTCCCGGAGCACGGCAATCTGTTGCTCCTGCTGCTTGTTCACCTTGGTCTTCTCGAACAGCAATGTTTTGGCCTTAAGCAGCAGCTCGTCCTGTTCTTGTCGTGACTTTGGTGCATCTACTCCGCCCAGCATCACCGATTGCTTCAGTGACTGCTCCAAATTAGCCACTCGCTTCTGCAAGCGTTCATTCTCGCAGCGTGCTTCCTTTGTAAAAATCGAAACTGATTACATTTTTTTTGGTCAATAAATTGGAATGGCCAATTGAAAACTAACCTCAAAATCTTTACGCAGCGCCCCGATTCGTTTGCGAGACTCCTCGAGCAGCGCTTGTTTCTCGCTCTCCAATGTGAACACCATGTCGAGCAGCTCGTTTTGTGGCTGCTGCGCCGCTGGTTGCAGCTCCACTTGCTCCGCCTGACCACCATTTGCCGTTTCATTATTATTCACATCGCCTTCAATTGGGCTTTCAGTATTATTTGCAGACATATTTTCTTATATTTTACAAAAAATGTTCACCCGCTTTCACGTTGCTCACACGATTGTAGTCAGTATTTTGTTATTCTTTTCGTATATACAGGCAAAATAGATGCATGCGCTATTTATAGCCGACTTTTTGAATATTCTACTCGGGCTCTCCGCAGCACACACAGCAACGCAGCTTTTCTCTTCTCTCAGAAATACTTTCTATACACTTTAGATTTCAGTTGGAAAACAATAAACATTTAGTTTTTGATACGCCGCAGCATATATTCGGTTGTTTCATTTATTAATATGCATATTACGTGAAATGATGAGGACTTTGAAATGATGCGGGATTAATACAAAATTGCAGTTAGCAAAGAAAGAAACAATTAAATTGTTGTTACAATTAATGGGGGCGAAAGTTTTGCAGTTTGCAGTGAGTTTTACATTAGATTAAGTGCCTAACCAAGTATATAATGCCATATTAGGAGCGGCTTTTTAACCATTCAACTCGCCAGTGGCACAGGCATCGGCATAGCTCTTGCCGCTCTTGTCTTCTGGATTCAGTTTGATCATGTCGTCAATCCGCAAAATTGTGATTGCCGCCTCGGTGGCGAACTTCAGCGATTTGATCTTGGACATTGCTGGCTCCAGCACACCCGACTTCTTGTTGTCGCGCACGACGCCCTCAATTAGATCCAAGCCGGTCCACTTGAGTTCGGCATGCTTGGTGTTTGTCTGGCTGGAGTTGTGGTAGGAGCGCAGCTTGGCCACCAAATCGGTGGCATCCTTTGCCGCATTTACAGACAATGTTTTCGGAATGACCAACATCGATTTGGCGAACTCGGCAATTGCCAGCTGTTCGCGCGACGACAGCGATGTGGCAAAGTTCTCCAAGTAGATGGAGAGTGCTGCCTCCACACAGCCGCCACCAGCAACGACTTTTTTGCTTTCGAGCACACGCTTCACCACGCAGAGAGCATCGTGCACAGAACGCTCCATCTCATCACAGTAGAAGTCGTTGGGACCACGCAGAATAATTGATGCAGCAGCTCTGTAAACACACACACAAATATCCATAGGTTAAAATATGTTTAGCTGATTATATTGAATAAAAGATGCCCTACCGTGCCTTGGTACCCTTGATCAGGATAAGCTCATCGTCACAGATGCGCTCCTGTGCCACCTCGGCGGCTTCGCCCACCATGGAGGCATCGAAGCTCTCCTCACCGTCCATGTTCGTCAGCGACGTAAGGAATGCGGCACCAGTTGCCTTGGCAATGATCTTCAAATCGCTCTTCTTCACGCGACGCACAGCCATCGCTCCCATTTCAATGAAGTACTTCATGCATAGATCATCAACGCCACCACTGACGAGTACAACATTGACACCAGTGCCCAGAATCATGGCGATGCGCTCCTTGGTAATGTCCAGTTCACGGGCGCGAATTGCCTCGAGCTTGTCGGGATCATTGATCAAGACTTGCACACCCAACTTCATTTTGGTCTTCTGAAGCGAGAAGTCAAGGCAGGCAATCTTGGCGTTCACTATCTTCTTGGGCATCTGCTGCGAGGCAATGGTGCAGTTGAGGGCATAACCAGGAATCAGAACCGATTCGCGAGCCGATTTGCCGTGCGCTTTCAATACATTTATGGCCTTGATCGAGTACGCTGTTTGTCCCTTGGGATCCGTGATCTTGACAGCATGAGCGGCATCCACGACCATTGTGGAGAAGAAGTCAGCATCGGCACCGATGATTTTCGAGCTCATCGATGTCTTGGCAATGTTGATCAGTGAATCACGGCTCAGCTCGTCCACTGGGGCGGTTAGGTGCTCCGAAATGTATTTGCATGCCTCCTTGCAGGCAATACGATAGCCCGAAATGATCGAGGTGGGATGAATCTTCTGCTTGACCAACTCATCGGCGTTCTTCAGAAGCTCGGCGGCCAAAATGACAACGGATGTGGTGCCATCGCCAACCTCTTCGTCCTGTAGCTGAGCCAGCTCCACGAGTACCCTAAGGGAACACTTAGTCACTCAGTTACAGTCACTCAAACTGATTCTTTTGTGAACTTACTTGGCAGCCGGATGCTCCACTTCCAGCAGACGCAGAATCGTTGCGCCGTCATTGGTAACAGTAACATCCCCAATATCATCCACCAGCATTTTGTCCAAACCAACGGGGCCCAGTGAGCTCTTGACAATGTTCGATATGGATAGCGCTGCCATGACTGTAAATATTAAAAAAGCAATTATCACAATTGTTGAATCGCAATCTCAGATGCCAGATGCATTTATGGGAGTTCCGAATGCCATAACCTCACTTTGAGTGCCCAGTCAGAGCTTATAACTCTCATTTTTTGATTTGTTTGCTTTTGTCTTGTGAAAAAAGAGTTCTTCTGAAGCTGAGTAACATTTCTTAAGTTTCGTTCGAGAATATTCTTCACAGTCGTCTGGGGGTCTGATTGGCAACGTGCTTGTCCCCGGCGACTGCTGTCAGCTGCAGCTGTTGTTCAAATCAACGATTGCTTACCGTTCTGTGTGCGAACCGATTCGCCGGACTGTCGCGTGCCAGCGATGGATAAGGGACTTGCCATTGTCGACATTTTGCGTCTGTGTTGTGTGACTTTTAATAAAAATTTAAACAAATGAAATACACTGCCGCTGCTGCTCTGTGAAAAATTGCCGCACGCTTAAACCGCCTGACTCAGAGTTAGTGATGTGTCTCTCGGATTGTATCGATAACCATTATTCGATTACTACGAAAACATCGGTCACATATGTTGTGCAGGTAATTATGAACCTTTTATGTATATATTGTAGAAGGCTACATTTCACCTTTATGCAATTTAATATATGTTTAATAACATGCAATCTTAATTGTGGAGTATTTTTAAACTGTAATTTGGCGGTAAGCACCCTCTGCTTCTTCTTTAATAATCATAACGAAAATGCGACAGATAACTATTGTGAATTTCAAAGTATACGACTTAATCGATGAAAACTGATCTTATAAATCGAAATTCTATTAACAAAACCGCGGCAAAAACAACAAGAATTATTTGCGCATGGCATTTTTTGCATTTGCACTTTTACGTATTTTTACCTTTAATTTTTTTTTGTCATATTTCATTAAAACACATATAAGATAATGAGTACCATTCCAACAAAAACACAATCAGCTGCCGAATACAAGACACCAAAGAAACAAAAAGAAACAAGTCGAGGTAAAAAATCGGCCATTCGAAAATCCCTTGAAATGGGTAGCAGTTCCGATGAATCGACTGCCACTGCAGAGCCCGTCGAGCATCCGCGCACTCGTCGATCAGCCCGCAAACCGAGTCCCACCAAAAAGTATCAGGAATACAAGGGCCAAGCTACCAAGGAGCGCATTGTGCTCAACTATGTAGAGTGTACGGATGAGGAGCAGTCTGAAGAATATGAAAACGATGTTGCGGGCGCCGATAAGCCAACTTCACGCGATGTCGAGCTCATACAGGCCGACTATAATGTAGCTGGCAGCAGTTTGTTTGGCTTCAATACGCCCAAGAAGAGGGATGCGATGTCAATGGCTGCCCTGAATGCCACTCCCGGCACTCCAAAGACGCCACGCCTGGGAGTCAAGACACCGGACACCAAACGGAAGAAGGCTGATCAACCAAAAACGCCATCGCATGTGCGCACACGGGTCAAGAAACGTAAGTGGCAAACAACAAAAACATTTGGTTTTTACTTTCAACTCTATTCTCCATTCTCTTGCAGAGATTGCACGGATTGTGGCAGACTCCGATGAGGATTTCTCCGCTGATGAAAGCGATTATCGACCCAGCGATGGCAACTCGAGCAGCAACAGCAGTAGCAGCAATGGTTCTGGCTCCGACAACGATGCCGCCGACGACGAGTCCAAGACGCCGTGCAAGGCACGTCGCGCCATTGTGGTACCTGTGCTGCCCAAGACACCGTCGGCAGCGCGTCAACGTCAGTTGGCGCGTGTCAAGAGATCCAATGAGTTTGTGCCGGAGAGCGACGGTTACTTTCACTCGCATGCTAGCAGCAAGATACTCACCTCGGATCACACATTGGATCGCTTGAAGAATCCTCGGCTCGCGGCAGATCGTGTGTTTAGCCTACTGGCCGATATGAAGGCATCCGCCGAACATGAGACGGCCATCGGTGCCATTATGGAAGAGTATCGTTCGTACTTTCCCAAATGGATGTGCATCCTGAACGAAGGTTTCAACATTCTGCTCTATGGATTGGGCTCCAAACGGCAACTGTTGCAGTCCTTTCATCGTGATATTCTCGCCCAACAAACGGTGCTGGTGATCAATGGGTTCTTTCCCAGTCTGACACTCAAAGATGTCTTAGACAGCATAACGAGCGAGATTCTCGATGCGGGTCCAAGTCCAGCCAATGCACACGAGGCTGTGGACATGATCGAAGAGGAGTTCGCATTGATACCCGAAACGCATCTCTATCTGATTGTGCACAATTTGGATGGCGCAATGCTGCGCAACGTGAAATCACAGGCCATCCTGTCCCGCCTGGCTCGAGTGCCCAACATTCATCTGCTGGCCTCCATAGATCACATCAATACCCCATTGCGTGAGTTGCCCAAAATAATGTATTAATTAACTAGTTAATCTTTTGCATTGCAACATATTTCACCAGTTTGGGATCAAAACAAATTGGGCAACTACAATTTCTCGTGGTGGGACTGCACCACCATGCTGCCATATACGGATGAGACGGCCTTTGAGAATTCGCTGCTGGTGCAGAATTCGGGTGAACTGGCACTGTCGTCGATGCGTAGTGTCTTCTCCTCGCTGACGACCAACTCACGTGGCATTTACATGCTGATTGTCAAGTTTCAGTTGCAGAACAAGGGCAACGCCAACTATCAGGGCATGCCCTTCAAGGATTTGTACTGGAGTTGTCGGGAGGCATTCCTGGTTAGCTCCGATTTGGCGTTGCGTGCCCAATTGACCGAGTTTCTCGATCACAAATTGGTCAAGTCAAAGCGTGTCGCTGATGGCTCCGAGCAGCTAACAATTCCAATTGAATCGTCGCTGTTGCAACAGTTCCTGGATGAGCAGGAGCAAAAGAAATAAATAAATTGAATTCGCCATAGTCTTTAGAACATATTAATTTATTATCTAATTTGTTAAATACAATTACAATTTGCTTTTTAAAAAGGTTTCCCGTGTTCATTCTCAATTTGTCTGTTGCTTTTCGCTTTCGTCGCATTCCCCAGTTTTTTGTATTTTATTTTTTACTATAAATTTCTATTACTTACTCGAACTCGCGTGTTCTGTTCTCCTGTTTGTTTATTGTTTTCTACACATTTAGATTGGCATGCATAAAAATTTCTTTTTTAGTATATTTTCAATATGTTTGCTTTTGATAATTTACCAACTTTAGTTTGTTTGTTTGATTTTTATTTGTTTGTTTGTGGTTTTCAGTGACGGCATTCACACAGCACTCTTAAATGTATTGCTTTGCTTTTTGGTCAATTGGAATGAAACTAAGAATCGGTCTACTTATTTCCAGCCTACTCACCATTTGGTTTAATATATTGGCTTATTTTTGGATTACCTTCGGCCAAATTTGAAAAGCGTTTTTATTTATTTATTTATTTTTTGGTTTTTGTACTGTGCAAATACCGCTTAAGCTTTTTGTTTGTTTTTCTTCTTCTGTTGTGCAATTGAATTAGCCATACGAGAACGGAATCAGAGAAACTAATGCTATTTTTATGTACATTTTTGCAAATGCTGCTTAAATCAAATTGTCAACTAACAAAGCAAATGGTGCCTCATAATTCCACATCAATTGCATGATTCTGGTAACGAATTCGACCTTATTACAAAAATTGGAGTATTCATATATTAATTGGATGAATATTATCACTGTTACTTTATTCGTTTCTTGGTTTCTTGGTTTCTTAGTTGCAGCCTATTCATTTTGTAGTTTTTAGTTTTCAGTTGCAAATGAAATCAGAGTGGGGCGGGGAGCCTAATTGAACTAATAAATTTCCCACACACAAAAAATAGCTATAAAAACAAGCCTGGTTCCTTTCAAGGATCCGCACCATCATCATCATCATCAACATCATCATCATCGTCATCGTCATCGTCACAATCAATTCGGTTGTTAATCCCATCCCTAAAACTGGAGGCGTTTTTAGTTGAAAGACTTAGTTGTTTGTTTGTTTTTTGCTTACTATACACAGAGTGCTACATTTTGCATTTATTTCGACAATGTTTGGATGTTGTTCTTATTGTTGTTTTTTGTTTTTTTTTTTTTTGTTTGTTTAGTGTTTTTTTTTTATACAAGAAATAAAGAAGTTGCATTAAATACTTAAAAACAAAAAAACATTGGTGTTTATTTGTAAACGAAAAATAGAGAAGAATTTTAATTGTATACATTGTATTTTCATTAACTGTGCTATTTTTGCTTTTATTTATATATTTTTTATTTTGTTAAGCCCTTTCTATGTATAACTGTGTGTGTGTGTGTCTGTCTGTGTTTGTGTAACGACGGTGGTTGCTGCTTTGTTGTTGTTGTTGTTGTGGTTGTTGTTCATTGCGCGAGTGTGGAAGTTTTGTATATATATAAATATATATATATAGATATATATATATAAATGTGTCTGTGTTGTGTTTGTTGTGTGGCTGTGGAGGGGGAGGTGGAGGTGGAGGGGAAATAGTTTTTGTTTTGGTTGTTTTGTTTTAATCGGTAAATACAAAAATAAAACCTTTAATGCTCTCTTGAATTCAAATTGCAGAGTTTTACATATACACAATATATAAATCAACTTCATTATCATATCCGTATCATTATGCATTAGTCATACTCATCGAATATACATCACAATCAAAGTGTACGCTTTGTAATTATACGCGGTAATCATAATAATATAGTTAATAATAATAATAATTAATAATTATAATAGTTACGCATTTTGTTTTATTTATTTATGTATATGCTTTCATATTTTTTTTCTTTTGCTTTTGTTTTAGTTTTATTTGCCATCGTTTCTTCTTAATGAACTCTTCTATTCTTATTGATTTGTTTTCATTTATTTTGTAATTGTTGTTTGTTGTTGTTGTTTGTGGTTTCTCTTCTTTTGTATATATTTTTTGTTTTGTTATGTTTGTTTTTTTTTTTTCTGTTTTCATTTGCATTTTTTGTTTTAAATCTTAGAAATAAGCATTAATCGTAATCATAAATCAACAAAATAAAAATATTACATTTATCAAGTTTTTGAAAATTAAATTACTCGATATTGAAACAATAAACGGCATTTTTGATGGCTTAAGCCAATTGTTGTGGTTGTTGTTTGTGTTTTTGTTATTGATATTATTAGTTGCTTTTGCTGCTGCTGCTTCTGCTTCTGCTTCTGCTGCTGTTGTTGTTGTTGATGTTGTGGAAGAAACGCTTCTGTTGCAGTGCTTCTTGCAACCGTTAAAATGTATGTTACAATTGTTGTTTATATTATTGTTGCTGTTGTAGGTATTGTTGTTGTTGTTGTTGTTGTTTCTGTTGCTTGTTGCTGTTGAATTGGTTGCTGTTGAATTGGTTGTTGTTGTTGTTGGTGTTGCTGTTACTGTTACTGTTTTATGTTGATTGGCTGCAGCATTATGGTTTCAGCTCATTTTCACGCGTTTCCTTGGTGGTCCAATTGGTGGGATTTGTTGTGTTGCGAGCGCACGAAATGCCTCCGCTATCAAATGTGAATGTGTTGTGATCATATTTTGCCAGCCAGAGGTTTCCATCACATCGGTGGCATGACTATTGGCAGGACAAACAAACAGAAATTAGATTAGTTGTTATCTCGACAATATTAATAATAATTTCGTTCAACTTACGTATTAATGAAATCTATCGTTTGTGCTTTCAATTGATCCGCACTGTGGAGATCAGCTAATATTAACGTTTCGGCTGCTGTTTCAACAGAGAGATTGACGCACAGCGCCTCCTCGCACATCACTTTCAGCTTTTCGAGTGCGTACTGTACACCAGAGAGAGAGAGAGAGAGAGAGTGAGAGAAAACAGAGAATGCAATTAGTTTTGGCTTCTGTTCAGTCTGTGTGTGTGTGTGTTTGTATTGGATATCAGCTGAGAGACTTGCCTTATCAGCAGCCGCTAAGAGATCATCAGCCATTTTTTCTAGGTTAGACGCCTTGCCCGTATATATGAATCGGAGCATCTCTTTGAGAACCTCATGATCCACATCGGTTATGGCGACACGATTCAGCTTGCGCTCCTCCATCTCGTGCTCAAACATGGCCGCAAAGACATCACTGCGCGCTGCAAGATGATAAAATTTAAGTTGCAAAAAGTTTACAAAAGTTTTATATACACAATTTTAAGCTTGGAACTATTTTGGGGACTGGATAACTCTACAGGCACAAGACAAGATTTGATTAATTGAAATATTTTATACTATTCAAAGAGACTTTGTCATTACTTTTCAACGTCAATCGTTATAAATTTAGATGGTTAAAGATTAATGAGATTTGCTTTACTTTTGACAAAGCTATAAAAAGAGTAAAGTGTAGCAAATATCTTGAAAATTAAAACTATCTTGAAATGAAACAAAGCAAAACCGAAAGAAATGTTGAGCGCTCATTTTAGATGTGTACAATAAATGAAAATTTGGATTGCTTTGATTAGAAATTAAATAAATAAAAATATGATAGACATGCAACGAATCAAGACTCGAGTTAAAAAGGCCTTGATTTTGAAGAGGAGAGAGTTATAGTGGACTCTACATTTATGGGGGTTTTCAGTGTGTATAAGGAATATGTGTCCCACCTGCCAGTATGGCTTTGTGCGCTTGAAACTCACGGCCACCGACCGAGAGCGTTACATCGCTGAATTTCTCGTTGTCAAAGAGATTGCCGAGATCCTCGGATAGTTTGCACTCGGGCACTTTGAACTGCACAATATTGGATTGTCCGGAGATGTTCACGCTGTCCGCAACGACGCTGACTTCACAGAATATGGTCAGCTTATCCTCGGGCAGGAGACCGTTGGCCTCGTCCAAGAGGAAATCGCGGCGTATGAACTTCTTAAAGCCCCAATCTTTGCCCTGCACGAAACGGTAAGCTCTAAAAATGTGAGAGAAAGAGAACAAAAATTATAATTATTTATCTTATTTTTTTCTATTTTTTTTTTTTTGCACTTACCGCTGGGATTCCATTGCTTTGGTTTCCTCACGTTTTGCATTTAGTATGGAGAATTTGAACTTGGCTCTGACTTCAGATTTGTTACACGAAACTAACAGTAAATATAATGATAAGTAATCCTTGCTCTCCTCATCTAGACCCTTGGGATTCACCCGTAAACACCTGCACAATTAAATAAATGCATTTGCTTAAATTTAAGCACTCTTTTATTGGTTTTCTCATCGCTCAAACTTACCATTTTAGTTTGTCATTAGCACCGGCTGAGAATGTGGACGATTTGAGTACCTCACCCATCTCTTCCCGACAAAAACTAAAGTTATTTATGGTCCACATATAACTAAATTTAACAACTTTGACCTGAAAATGGAAGAAGAAATTTATGAAATGCTTAATAAAGGAACTACAACTTGTAAATAACTCAAATAAATTAGTTACACATGTTTTCCTCTGCTACGCAGGCTAATATTATTTGGGCTCCACTTTGACGAATTTTTGGAAGACTCAAATTGAAACAGAAATTTAATAAAGGAAGTAAACTTTTAAAAATATAAGAAGGAAATGATTTAATAAGGAAAATATAGTTTAGAAGCACCAAAAATAAATTAATTACTCAGATTTCTATGAGTTGAAATCAGCAAGAATATTTGCCTTAATATTTCAATGATTTTTCTTAGAATAAGTCAAATTGAAGAAATTACTTGAAATGAAAATGTAATTTGAAGACTTTAAATTAATTCGTTGCTCAGTCTTCTATGTGCTTCGAAGGCTAATAGTATTTAATATTTATAATTTGAAAATAACTGAAATTAATTAGTTAAGCTAAACAAATTTACGAAATTATTTAATAAGAAAAATATAACTTATAAACACCTAAAAATTATTGAGCTTCTCAGGCTTGGATGAGCTACTAAAATTTAATAATATTAAACGATGTTTTTGAATGACTCAAATTTCAACAGAAATTGAATAAAAGAGACAAAATCCATTTTTGTCGGCGAATTCTGGTTGCTCTTTGCCCGATTCTGCTCACATAACGGATCTCTCTCCCGCTCTCTCTCCCTCTCCCGTTTTCTCTCTCTCTCTCTCTCTCTCTCTTGATCCCTCTGCCGCCCCGTCTGCCGTCCTGCGTTTCCCATAGTCCATCACCCGTCTACAGTTACAGTTTTGTTCATTTTGAGCGCACACCTGCGAAACGGGCGCATTTCATTTCATTTTATTACAAATAAACAGCGGAAATGCATTTTTCCTCTGGGCCTGGCCTGCCTGGCGAATAAAATGCTCAGCAAACATAACCACAAAAATGTATTCACTTTGCACACTCACAAACGCTCACACACACACAGCACACACACACACACGGATTATGGAAATTTGAGCAGCAGTGAATAAATCCATAGGAATGCAGGCAGCAGGTTTTTTTTTTTTGCTTACATTGTAATGTAATCCTTTTCTCCTGACGGAGTGGAGGGGAGGAGAGGTTCTTACCTGCGTATAACACCAGTTCTCGGCAACGGGCGTATTTACTTCCGGCAGGGGCGGTGAGGGTACACGGCTGACCGCCATTGTGCTACTGGATGCGTGCAGGTTCGAGGTGACTCTAGCTGTTTGGCTTGCCTGACATTCGTTTACCGGCAATCTGCAAATAAGCCAAAACCGAAAGTGAGGTTAGATACGTTACGAAATTCAAATATAAATATAAATATAAATATCAATATAAGTGATATATGTATGTAAAAGAAGAACAAGCACCTTGGCTCTTGCAGTAACTCCATGATGCTGCGCTCGAACTCAATCTTGACAAAATTGCTGTTGGCAGTCGAGTGTCTGGCCAGTAGATTGAGCAGCTTTAGCAGCAGCGAGTTCTCCAGCTTGACGCCACTCACACACACACACGACGCACAGGCACACACAGCAAGTCAATAAGTTATTAAATGTGTTTTACTTTCAAATGAGATATTTTAAGCAGTGCTGCTCTTGCGGACAAAGGACAGACAGAGACACAAGCACACGGAAATCACAAGACAGAATAATGCGCCAAAATGTTGTGCAGAGCACATAATTTGTACGGGCGAAAAAAGGCGCGCGCTTAAAACGATAAATGAGCGAAAGCTTTAAGAGTTAACCGTTATTGCGTGCGTGCAGTGAGTGATCGATCTATCGATTGAAGAGAAGCTTTCGTAAGAGAGTACAATTTGCACAACTGTGTAACCGAGAAGAGAGAAAAGAACACGAACACGAGCACGACGACCGTCCTGCTGAAGCGGCAAATGAAAACTGAGGCCGCTTCAAATCAGCGTTTATCGTTTTAGGCCTGAAAATCTGTGAAATCTTTGCCGGCCAAGATGCAGCAACAGCAAGGATAACTCAGGCATGCAGCGTCGCCTGCAGATGACAGCAAACAATAGACCAAAAATATGTAGCCAAGAGTGTAAAATTGACAAACAATGAAGGACGTAGTAGAAAAGAGAGGGAGCGAGAGAGATCTACTGTAACAATGAGAGTGTTTGAGCTGGCGCAGATGCAAAAGGAAACATCGACAACAATAACAACAGCAACAATTAAGCAAAAGAAAAACTTGAGGGAAATCTGTACAAGGCTGAAGATGCTGAGACGCTCTATGAGTTTTTCTTGCCACTTTTTCAGTTCACTTCAGCTGGCCATCAAATGCTTGACAAAAAAAGGACCTTCACATCAGCAATGTATGTGTGTGTGTGTGTGTGTGTGTGTGTGTGTGTGTGTGTGACAGCGCGTGCGTGTGTATTAAAAACGTTTTTTTATCAAGGTGAACAAACCGTAAACCAGCATTCCGAAAGAGCAGCAGTCACAGTCGCAGTAGCGGCGGGCAGAACCCAAAACAACCAAAAATAAAACAACAATAACAAAAGTCGACGTCAAACAAGCGTGGCGAAGCGCGGATTGGGGGAGTGGGGGAATGGAAACGGCGACGGCGACCGCAGAGTCGTCAGGTTTAGTACCTTCAAGTAGCTTTATACAATTTTAGTGAGTGTGCTTTAATGTTAATGACATTGATTTGGCATTGAGAACGATACAAACACAAACACACAGACAGACAGAGAGACAAACACCTGCCGTAAAGCACAAGCAGCCGTCACTCTTACGCTCTCTCTCTCTCTCACGTGCCCTCGTCGAGCTTGCACGCGCTCTCTTTTTTTTTTTTGCGTTTCGAAGGGCTCACAGCCAAAAGTTTTGGTTTCTGTTTGTGAGATGACATTGGAAAACGTTTTTTAAGTCTCCAAACATTTGGCTTTGGCGGCGCCGAAAGACACAGCTAAGGTTAAGCGAGATGAGCAGAGGGAAAGATGCGGGGTAGGTAAGTGATTTTTCGGCACCCCAAGTGAACAACAGTTAAACTCATGATGATTAATGGAGTTGTTGCCGTCTCTATCCGTCAAGAACTCCCAACGTGACCAATGAGTCAGCGTTCTGGCTGATTAGGCTGGACCTTAAATATTTCGCGGTGCATTTGCTACATATATAATATATTATGTGGGTAGTAAAATTACAGTTGTAACAAATAGCCACAACAGGGTATAATATATTACGAAATTAGATTATTTACTATATATTTGGTGTGTAATTTATGAAAAAAAAAAGATTATGAAATTAATTTACAACTTTAAAAAGACTACAATCTTGTTAAACCTGTCAAGTAATCCTTAAGCTGTGTCAACGATTATAGCATTTGAGCACTGTACCAAAAGTTCAGCTGTTTGTGTTTAAGGTCCAGCCTTTTCATGCATTTGCTTCTTCTCGCTGTGCAAACAAAACACAACAAAACACAACACAAGAGAAACAGCCGCCGCCATTGGCAGCTGAATCAAATGCATTTCGTCACGGACACGCTGTAAATGCAAGCACCTTGAGTGATCTTTATGCGCAGAATGGCGCAGAACGCCGGACGCAGAAAAGAGCAGTGCGAGGGCGCAGACAAAGGAAGAGAGAGATAACTGCAGCAGCAGCGGCAAGAGAGCGAGGTCAACAAAGAGCAAAGAGACTTAAAATGACAGACAAAGAGCAGCACGTGTTTAAATCCGCACAATAAATCGGTTTAGGGCAAAGAAAGAAAAATGGATAAAAGAAAAGATGGATAAATTTGATAGATGAAGGGGCAGCAGCAGCATTTTGTGGGGGGATCTCCCGTGGCAGCTGCTGAAATAGTAAATTGCGCCAAATTTGGACACCGAATTTGTTTTGTACATATTTTCACCAATTTTCCGCGCCAAAGTTGCTGAAGTTATATAATTGAAAGCGACTCGCGTGGTACTTTTTCCACACAACAACTTCCGGCAACTTTTCATTAGCATTTGAATGAAGTTTTATAGAAAATGAACAGCAACAACAACAACGAAAGTCGACAACAAAAGCCAAGCCAATAATAAAAATGGTGAAAATTTTCATTTTTTTGTTTATTTTTTTTTACAACAAATTATCGCATGAGTTTTCACTCGCGTGTGTTTCTTATTGTTGTTGCTGGCGTTTTCACCAACAAAACAAACAACAACAACAAAAGCGCGGCAGAAAATACTCCTTTCACTCGTCCAACAACAACAATAAATGAGTCGAGTGAAAAACGTTTTGAAGAAAAGGAAATGCTTTTCATTTTACGCACACACATAAATATATATAAATATATATATGTTTATATATATGTGTGTGTAAATGCGATGCAAAGATAAATTGAACAACAGATGAAGAAACGACGAACTGGCAATTTAATTTAAATAATGTGATCTTTCATGCCAATGAAAATGATTTCAAAAGAGAAACTAACTTGGCGGCACTCAACTAACTACTCATCTCTTCACTTCCGCTACTAAATGCAGCAGCAGCAGCTACAACAACAACAATAGACACCCACCCAATGTTCATGCAATTTCTCTTCGTCTTCGCTCTTCGTCATGCATACACACACATAAACACACACACTTACAAATACATATATACATTTCGGGCAGCGCGATGTCAACACTTGAACGCATATTAATTTTGTAAACTCCCACGCTCAAGTTTCGTTTTATCGTTACGTTTCGTTTCGCTACTTTTCTTGTAGTTATAGTTGTTGTTGCTGTTGTTGTTGTTTAGCTTTCAATGGAGTCACAGTCGTCAGTCGTCGTCGTTGCGTCGCTTGCGTTGCGTCCATTTGCCTTTTGCGCCAGCAGCAGCAAACAGCGCAGCAGTCCACAGAGCCAAAGGCCCGACCCATAAGGAGAAAGCTCCTCAGCAGCAGCAGCGCTCTCTCTCTCTCTCTCTCTCTCTCTCTGTCTCACACACTCTCTCGGCGGCTCTGCAGTTTTGCTTGCAGTTTTCGTGAAAGTCGCTGCCGACAACGAAGCTGCTGCTGCGGCTACTGTTGTTGTTGTTATATAAAATGTATAAAATCATTTAAGTAGAGTGAAATTTGTCCGTTTTTTGCAAACGATTGGAAGTTTGCATTTGACTATTATGGTAGCTAATAGCAACTCTCATCTGCAATAGTGAAAGGCTCTGCTTAAATTAATATTTAAGCAACTGTCTAACTGTAATTTCTTGTGTCATTAAATAAGAGCTTTTCTGCTCTTAATTTAAACTGTAATGCAAAATAGATTGGCAGAAAATATAATCAAAAATGTTAACATATGTTGACGTGCTAGTCACAAAAATAGGGCATGGCATATTTGTCAAGTTTTTGACACTTTGAGGCATTGCAACATAAATGAAAGTTTACACTAGTTTTTTTTTTTTAATTTTTGCGTCAATAACGCATGATGATGACGAAGGGAAAACAACATATTTTTTTTGTTCGGTTACATAAGCATTACAGCAAGCAGCATTGGAAATAAAGCCGACAATGTTGCGCAGTCGTCGGCTGTGGCCTGTATTTATTTGTATGGCGTGCACTGTTGTCTGAACGCGCGCAGGCGCGTAGGCGTCAGCAACATCGGCAGCGACGCAGGCAGCGAATTTCACCCGACCGACCGCAAAACTAACCGACGAAGCCAAACGACGTAAAACGAGAGCACGAACAACGAAACGAAACGCGATGCTTTATGTAATCGCAGGCAAAAACAACACAGCGTGATGGGTTAAAAAAAAAACTAGTTTGATGACGTACGAAAGCAGCAATCAAAAGCTCAGCTTACACGCGTTCGCTCTCTCGCTCTCCCTCGCTCTTTCGGAGTTTGCACGTTGCTGTTTAGCGCGTGGCGTTTATTATTGTATAATAGTAATAAGACAACAACATTATCATTATCGAATATACTTCATTATCGTATTTGGGGAGTGCGCATGAAATGAAATCAATAAATTAATAAACATTTTGTGCCCAATTTTCAACACTGCACAAAACTTGACTGTTGCTGTTGTTGTTGTTTGGTTGGCTTGTTTGCATTTTGCCGCTTTTACCATTTCTCTGCACTTTCTAAACAAATTGTGCGGCGACTGCGACGAACCGAGCAAAGGAAACGACGACGACGACAAGAAATTGGCTTTCATGCGTTTTCACATTTTGTTTTTGTCGTGCTTTCATTTTGTGCTGCTGCCGCTGCTGTTGTTGTTGTTGTTGTTGCTTCCGATATTGTTGCCGGATTTCTACTACTCTTTTCTTTTCTTTTCTCTCGTTGCCAGCATTCGCTATCTCTGTTTCTCTCTCTCCGTCTCTCTGCCTCTACGAATATCTTTTTATTGGCTTAGAAATTTGTGGTTGTTGTTGTGTAGAGATTTGTTCTAAATTCAAAATGTGGGCCCCTTAGAGAAAGAGGAGTCGGCTTTTGTTGCTTTTATGATTATTGGGTGAAATGCGTTAAAAAAACAAAGTGAAAACTAAAGCATCTATACAGATGTATTTTTATCTGTGTATGGCAAATGATTGAATCGAGAGTTCAACTCTCTCAGCAACATGTTGCTGCTGCTGCTGCTGCTGCTGGCTGCAAGCGATGTCTAATTAATTTAATGTTGGCAAATCATTTTTTGAAAGTTTATTTTAACATGTTGCTGTGTTTTTTGATTATTTTTTCTATTTTCTCAAATAATTTATTAAATATTTATATGTACGCTACATACTGATATTAAAATGAGAAAGTTTTTACTTATTTGTGCAACGTCGTATTAACAATGAGCAAAAGGCTAAAACAACAACTTGTTGCAACCACATTTCACTCAGGCATTTGTTACATTTGATCAGTTTGAGGATCATCGACATTTTTTGGGAAAGTTGTGCTGCAATTACATAAGCCTTAAAATCCACATTAACATGAAAATGAGCTTAAAGCTGTCAGCTTTAACAAATAGCATGAAGCATGAGCTTTTTGTTGTTCTGACCCTTCGCACTCTGAAGCACTCAAGCAGACTTCCCCTTCCGTTTGCGCAGGGGAGCATGGAAAAAAAAGAAGAAGATAACCACAGACATTTCAGAGTCCATTAACAACCGTAACAATAAATGCAGCGACAGCAATAAAAACAACATCCTGTGCACTGAGCACAAATTGGAATGAAGAAGTGTTCGAAATTACCATTTATTGTGTCAATAAAATAAATCATGCTGAAGCTGCCTCTTTTTTTCTATGATATGTAGAAATAATAAAAGTAGCTTTCCCAATTTAATAATCGATATTCTTTAAGTGCAAACAGACCTTGATGTGTACTTAACCAACAAAAAGTGTTCTCCTTTCTCTTGCTATCTCTGATATATACATTTCCAAATATCGGGGAATGAAATATAATCGGAACAAGAGGTGCGCTATCGCTTCCATAGAATATCAGATGATCCGACGTCGCAACAGCGCCCAAGGCTAAACAATTACTATGACAATAACAATAACAATAAGTAAAGTAAAGCAGAGTAATGCAAAGAAAAACACTCACAACAATTCCAATTCCAAATTCCAATTTCCATTCCCATAAGCACACAGCAATAATAAACTCTTCCATTTCTTTTGTGTGCAGCTGTTTACCTTTTGAGATCAGTCCCATCGACCTCTCTCTCATTCTCTCTTTTCCTCCCTCACACACGCATTTTAAATGAAGAACAGCTGCTTACCAAAGCGAACAGAAAACAAAAGCTTTCAGCATACAATGTTGTTGTAGTTGTTGTTGTTCTTTCATGAAATGCATTTTGTATTGCTTTGAATTTGAATTGACCAACACTGCCGCATAGCCTAAGTCGCTCGCACAACACAACACTAAGGTCACCCATCTCCATCCAAAGCCAGCAATTAAAGTGGGTTACGCCGAGCTTCAAAACTGAACTAGCACAAATCACACACACACACACACACTAACAAATACAAATTCAAATACAAATATGTATATGTATATGTGTGTCAAGTGAATGTCAGTGGAAACAACAAGTCATCCAAATTAACACAGCAAATATAATGTTGGTAAATGCATGAAAACAAAAAGAAAAAAGCCAAGTTACACACGAAAATGCTCTTGTTGCTCGCACGTATAATTCAAGGATTCGAATTGCTAAACACTTAATTGTCTGAATTAGTGCTCGTAAATGCACTCAGAAAAAAGAAATATATATGTGAAGAAAAAGCAGTGTTAGGCAAGTGTTTCTCAAATGCATTAATAAAACTTTCTAATGTACACATAAATGCAGACATTCAATTCTAATTTTTTTATGGTTTAGCTGCATTTTTTAACAAAAGTTTCTAAAAGTGGCCATTGTTGAACTTTGAAGTTTTCACAGTGCTATCTTGAACATAAAAAAAAAATGTATTTTTAATAAGTGTTTTTCTTATTTTATTTTGGGAAATGCATAATTCAAAACTGAAAATATCGTAAGCTTTCAAATGAGTTTGTTCAAATATGCAGCTGTAGTCAAAAGTGCTGCAACTTTTGCCCAGTGTCTTCAAGTGTGCGCACAACAGTTTAATAAGATTTCAATTAACAAATTAGTTTTTAAGAGTCAAACAGCAAACTGAATACATACGATTTTCGCTGTTCAACACTGTATTCCTTTTTATATTCATAACTAATTCGATATTAATTTCACAACTGATGATGCTTATTAATTTTGTTTATTTATTCAATTATTTAATTATAATAATGATTTAGTTGCTTTCTTGGTTTGTCTACACGTTTATTATAATTAGTATTATTTTTGTATTTACCTTTTATCACAGAAATTTGCAGCGGCGTTACAAAACTCCTTTGAATTGGGGCATTTAACTAATAATACTAGGCACAAAGGAGATTGCTGTTGTTGTTGTTGCTGATGTTGTTGCTGTTGATGATGACTGCTGTTGCTGTGATGATGTTGTTGTTGTTGGTGGTGGTGGTGGTGGTGGCTGTTGTTGTTGTTGCTGTTGCTGTGTTGATGATGGCTGTTGTTGCTCTGATGTTGCTGATGATGCTGTTGATGATGTTGCTGTTGTGCAGGATGAGCGCAATTAAAATGTTGTTGCTGTTGTTGATGTTGTTGATAGGCAGAGGTGGAGGCTGGTGAGGAATTAGAGCTGGAGCTGGAGCTGGAGGATGAGGCGGAATTTGAGGCGATGTTGTTGTTGTTGTTGTTGTTGAGATGAAGTTGCTGCTGCTGATGTTGCTGATGATGATGTTGCTGCTGGTTGAGATGCCGACGTATCGATTGATTAATGCGATTCGTAATGGAATTGGTTAGCGCGGAATGATTACTATGCAGATGATGATGCGGCGACAGCTGATGGGATGTCGATGAGGATGAGGTGGGGGATAAGGAGGAGGAGGAGGCAACAGCAGCTAAACTGGAGCTGGCGGTGGTTGAAGTTGGTCCAAAAAGGCGGCTGGCAATAATGCTGCTATTGTTGTTGCCACCGTTATAATGCCTGTTGCCGACACAGGCGCTGCTGCAGTTGTTTGATGAGGCAGCAGCAGCAGCAGCAGCGGCGGCAGAGACAGAGACAGGGGCAGAGCTGCTGCTTGAGGAACTTTGTGCGCGCGTCAAAATGTTTTGCAAGTTGCTGCTGCCAGTGTTGCTGCTGGTTGTGTTGCTGTTGCTGCCAGTGTTGCTGGCGTTGCTAAAAGCTGCCTGCAATATGCTGCTGGGTGTTGCCAAATGTTGCGCCAGTGTTGCTGTGCCACTTCTCGTCGTTGCTGCTGCTGCTGCTGCTGCTGCTGCAGTTGCTCCACTTTCGTAACTCAGGTGACCCAAATGTTGTTGCAAAACTGAAGGCGCTGCCGCTTGTTGCTGCTGCTGTTGCTGCTGCGACGACGGCGGCGGCGGCGTTGGCGGCGGCGGCGTACTAACAACAGCGACGGCGTGTGGGTGTTGCGGCGACGTTGATGCTGACGCTGACGGCGACGCAGGCGTCGACAGCGATGATCTGCGCAGTAATACTGGAGGCGTTGATATCAATTGATGCAGGCGGCTAAAATTGTTGCTGCTGCTGCTGCTGGTCGCAGTTGTTGCTGCTGCTGCTGCGGTTGCTGCTGCTGTTGGCGTCTCTGCCAATGCGCTGCTCAAAGCAACATTTCGCGGACAGCAACAATTATCACTTGAAGTTTGTTGCTGCTGCTGCTGCTGCTGCTGATGCTGTTGCTGCTGCTGCGGCTGCTGTTGTTGCTCCAAATTCACAGCAACAACATCGACATCGACATCGAGTTCGACATTCTCATTTTGATAGATTTCATGCACGTTACGCTTTTTTTTGATTTTCACATACGGCTCAAACATTTTATAACACTCTGTTATTGTTGTTGTTGTTGTATTTTGTTGTATTTGTCGATTAAACTTTTATATGTAGTCACACACACACAAACACACACATTTACACACACAAAAGCACAAATGAATAATTTTTGGCAAGCTTTTTTTGCTTTTTCTTACTTATTGAATATATACGTAAGTATATTTTTATAAATATATATATATATATATATTTTCTTTTTTTTTTTTGCTGTTTGTTGTTTTTTTTGTTAATAAACCGTTTTCAGCGCGTTTGCAAAAAACACAAAATTGATTCAATTTATATGCTTAGATTAATTTACAAAAATTCCACAAATATATTATTGCCACACATTGGGGAGGAGTTGTACGAAATGATTGAAACCCTGCAATGCTCCATTCCGTGTTGCTGTTGTTGTTCTTGTAGCTAGCTGCTCATTTGGCCGTCAGCTTTTTTTTTTTTTTTGTTTTAGTGGGCGAAACGAGAATCGGAACGAACCACAACCGCTTCGCTTGAAAGTTTGCGGAGAACTGAAATAAGTGTAGCCAACTGAGCAACGGGTCGAGCGATTGCTGCCGACGACAACGACTACGACGACTTTGCTGCTGGCTGCTCGCTGCTGCTATTCGACTTCAGTTGCTTGTCGCAATTTTGGTGTCGACGCCGACAGCGCTGCTCACAGCGTTTCATTTTTCGTTTCGTTTCACTAGCACTAGCCGACCAACTACCGACGACTGAGATATTGGGAGAGGGAGAGCGTGAGAGAAACACACCCACACACACTCTCACAGTCAAGTGAGAGGCGTTGGTGGGTCGCTGTTGCTTGCTTGCTGTGTGTGAGGTCGATGGGCGCCGTATGGGAAAGGAAGCGACACTGAGAAACGAAACAACCACTGAGCGCGCAACTGCGGAGAGAGTGTGCGAGCGAGAGAGTGTATGCTGCTCGAGGGCAGCTGATAATTGTATATACACTTGCGCACATGTGTGTGTGTGTGTATGTATTGTACAGGAGTAGAGGACGGCAACAGCGAACGAGGCCACCACGAGGCACAATAATAATAATAATGATGATGATGATGACCAGCCGGAGGTCCTTCAAGCGAGCATAGCAGAGATAAGCCTTAATCATTTAGTCGCAGAGCCAGCAGCAGCCGCAGCAACAGCAGCAGTCACTCTTCAATTGAAACACCGCCGCTGCAGCGGCCTTGCTGCCATTGGCGACTTATCGGCGCTTCCTACTTTACATCAAAGTGAGCGACGGCTTCAGCTACAGATTGCATACACTGCTCTGCCTCTGATCTGCTGCTCTGCCCCTGCTGTTTCCCTTGAATAGTGGGTGTTTTTTACGTTACGTTACGTTACACATTGCGTTATTGTATGTATGTTTGTCTGCATGGGTAAATTTGAGCCAGGGGCGTTGGCAACAACGCATGTCACGTTGTCTCGTCTTGTTTTCTTGGGCCACCCAACTAGCAACAGCAGCAAAGGCAGCAGCCGGCTCTTCACTTCACTTCCACTCTGTTTCTCTGCTTCTGCTTCTGCTTTTGCTTCTGCTTCTCTGTTCGCCTCTCTGCCCACGACTCACTCACTCAACTCTACACAACTCAACACATTCGTTTTACATTTATGGCGTGCAAATTAGCTTCGGCCGCAGGGGCTTCGTGTGTGTCCATCCAACCGTTCATTCAATCCATATGTGTCCTTTAGCCCGGGCCACACATCAACGGGAATGGCTACTGTATGCAGTTAGCTCTGCTCCTCTCTCCTCCATCTTCCCTTTCTCTATCTCTCTCTCTCACTCTCAGTCAGCAGCAGTGACGATGGCAGTCAATCTGTTTCACATTAGCTGCCTTGCCGTCGACGTCGTCGTCGTCGTCACTTGAATGTGTGAAAATTCGACAGTAATGCGTCGTTTGCTTTGAAGTTGCAAACACCGCAAACATTAAAGAGAGACAGTGGCAGAGCGAGAGAGAGGCAGAGGTGTTGAAAGTTTTGGGCGAGAGTTGCAATTACTTTAAATGAGTTATTGCTACACAGCAAGAAAATAAGTTTAACTATGCTTAAGAGAGACTTTAGAATATTAAATAAATAGTTAATAATAAATAATTAGTCTAAAAATAAATAAATAAATAATAAATATATAATATAATATAATAAATATTCATTTTCTTTTACGCCTAAAAGAATTGAAATTCACAAAAGTTAACTAAATAACAATTTAAGCATGATTTTGCTCAGTGTAAGATTGCGAAACTGTATCATCGATGCTCTCATCTCCTACAAAAAACAGTTAACAGTTAACAGTTAACTAACTTCCCACATGAAAAGCACCTTCTAAGGCAAAAATAGAGAACTGAATATCAAGTTCATATGCTGATCATCATTAATTTGTGCATTTCAATTTCAAAGGCCATTTGGATGTTCATTGGCCTTTGAGCACTTCCTTCAATAGCGGAAATGATACGCAACTGGTTCACCTTTTCGTTCAATCGATTTGTTTGATTATCGACTTTCACAATGCGCGCTTTGGCTTTTGACATTAATCGATTTTCAATAAGCTACGCTTATTCAAAACTCTCATCGAAATTTGTGTAAATGTATGTGTGTGTGTGTGTATATTTATTGTTTGGCAAAAGCGCATACACATGATTTACTTGACACTAATTTCCATAAATAAAACAAAAAAAGTTCAATAAAAACGAAGCCACCACCCCCCCTCCCCCTTCCACAACAACAGCCGTCGTCCGCTGACTGATGCCGCTTCAATGAGAATGTGAATGTGAATGTGGCTGCTGCTCTCTGACAATAACCCAATTTTCACTCTAGCAACAAAGCAAAATTCTCGTGTGCATGTGTGTGTGTGTGTGTGTGTGACGACCAAGGCAGGCAGCGACGTTGACCGCGACGTCATCTCATGCTGATTCTCATTCTCATTCCCAATTCCGTTACGTTACCTTCTATATTTGACGACGAAATTGAAACACACACACACACAGCAGCAAGCAAGGGCAGCAGCAGAAACTCTCGCAAAATTAAACTTTAACGCTTTCCCTCTTTCTCTCTCTCTCTCTCTCTCTCTCAGTCTTTCCCTTTGACCGTAGACGTTGACAGCGCTGCTTGCAGTGATGCGTGGGTAGCAGCGACGCAGCGACCGCAGCTGACGAAAGTGTTAATTGATATTATTGGCTTCGCGAGCTGATTTAACTGGCTAAACAAAAACTTATTCCAAGTCGTCGCCGTCGCCGTTGCCGCCGTCGCATGCGGAACGAGTTGAACTGGCTACAAAAGACACGCAAAGTGTGTTAAACGAGTTGCGCTGGTGTTTTGGGGGGTGGGTGTTAGATACACAAATGGAGTTGTAAGAGGCAAAAACAAAATTCAAATAAAAAAAAAAATTAGATACCTTCACACATCGCATCGCATCGCCTCGAATCGGATCGCTTGGCGAGCGCTGCCCCAAAACAAATGCCGTGGGATAAAAACTTCCGCACTCGTGCCGAGTGAAACTTTTGAGACTATTTATTTATTTATTTTTTTTTTTCGTAATCACTTTGCAGCAATTGCCGTTTTTCTCTCTTGGGTTTTTGTTGTTTTTGTTTTCGCCTCTCTCGTTTTCTATTTGAAGCTGCTGCTGCTGCCGCTGCTGCTGCTGCTGCTGCTGCTGCTGCTGCTGCCGCTGCTGCTGCTGAGTAAAATTTACATTTGAAATTTTCATAATCTTTTTGTGGCCCATGTAACAAAATGAGTGATTGGAGCAGTAGACAGCAGATACAGCACACAAGACAGCAGTGGCCACTTTCCGCATTTCACACACACACATAGAAATCGTTGGCCAAGTTTGGTTGTTTCTGGGCGTAACTGAAGTGCGCCCACATTTTTATAGCCTCTATTCTATTAATATGGCTAAAGAAAATCGTGAGTTGAAGTTGTGCAAATGTAACAGCTGAAGCCAAATATGTATCGATAAATATCGATAACAGATATAAATGTTATAATCTTAAATCTTTCCATATTTTTCAAATTTCCGATTTATTTTTTCTATACCACAAGCATATTTGTAAAGCCATTTTCATATTTTCTTAAATTTTACTATATATATTATATAAATGATTTAATTAATTATGGCACTTGGCACGAATGTGTGTAGGGATTAAATACAGAGTATCTGGCCGTCTGGCGCATGCGATATGTTAAAAGGTTATGAACATTCTGCTGTCGTCATCGCTGCCAAATCAGTCACAACTTTCCAACACTGACACATTATTAATGCTGTTACAATCGCGAGAGATGTGCAATATTGGCTGGTTAGCATCCACATAAATATATATTTTGTAATTTGTATCAATGTATCTATGTATCCGTATCTATGTATCCGTATCTGTCACGCGCCACAAAAGAAACTAGTTCAGTGATAATAGTTCATAAACAATTTTTGTTTTCATATACATGTTTGGATATTTTTTTTCTTCTTTCTTTTTGTTACCAAGTTTTGTTTAGGAGTTGTTGTTTAATTGACGTTTTTTTCTTTCTTTTTTTTGTCGTTTTTTGTTGTTGTTTTTTTCTTTTTAGGCTGGCCAATGGGCCGAATAGGGTGTCGAAAAAATGCGTGTCGTGTTTGGTTTGGCCTTGGCTTACAGTTTATAGTTTATGCTACTAGGCTCATGTGGCTTTCAGTCGATTATACAACAATCTTCAACGACGAGCGTTTCCCCTTCTCGTGTTTTCTTTATTTTGTTACTTTTCTCTCGCAATTCACTTTTTCTTTTGTCGTTTCGGCCATTTCCTGTTGGCCTCTGTTAACAATTCAATTGACAGTCATCAATCAGTTCCACACATCGATTTTACAACTCTCGAGCCAAATACAAATTGTTGCCAAAGCAAATCCTGTCTTAGGCTCCTATTTATCTGACCATCTTTTTTTTTTTTTGGAACAGAGGAACAAAAGGAACACCCAAGCTGCATTTTTATTGCACCAGACCAAAAATGTCAAAACACAACAATTGTAATTTGATTTTCTTTTTCCTTTTTTCCTTATCCTTTCCATTTTCTTTTTCTTCATTGGTGTTCTTAGTGTCCTGCCTGGGTGGGCAAAGTGGCAGAAGGACATTGTTGTTTAATTGTCGAAACACAGCTTAAATTATCAAAATTGCCTTCGACGAGGTAGAGAAAATCAACTACAGTGCAGGCTCGATAAGTGGAAAATGCGGCTCTTTTGGAAAAATTTACAGTATTTCTAAATGAAATGCACATTTTATATTTTAAGCAAAATTTAGTTCACTTGTATCAAGCATTTGTATCTATATCTTTTTATATATTTTATTAGGCATAGGCTTGAATATTTTCGTATTATATCATTATCACATTATCTTATATCATATCTCATATCATCATTAACATCAAATGTTTTTAGTTTTGTTAACACAAATCATAATTTTTCATTATCAGAAAAGCAAGCTGAGTTTTGTTTGTTTTTTAAAATTGATTTTTTAATACAAATATAATTTCAATAAGTGGTATTTTGTTTTATATCGACGAACAGACTAATTAACGAGGGTTCACTGTACTGAGGCCGTCACCCGCTGACAGGCAAAACCACAAGAAACGGTTGGGTTCCTCTTTAGGATAATGGCACTGGCAGCAGCCGCAGAATTCTATACTAGACACACACACACACTTGTATATATATATATATATTCATATATATATATGTATATACATATATAGATTTACGTACACATACATTGCAGACTTCCCACGGCGTTTGTTTGCGCTCATTAAAGGTAAAAAAAAGGTGGCACTGGCAAGCTGGTAACTGGCACCTGTACACAGTCACACACACACACACACACACACACAGACAGACATGTATATGGCTAAGATTTGCAGCGTGTGTGGCCTGATCTTATGTGGTCTCCACTTGGCTTTGGTCTCCGGCTTGTTCTTGTTGCAGTTGCTTCTTTTTTCTAACAATTACGACTCAATGGCAAATAATTTCAATTTTGTCTGCCGCTCTTTTGACGTCGCGAGTCCATTGTGATGGATAGTTTCCCCCTCCCCTCCCCTCTCCCCCTCTCTCTCTTTCTCGCTCTGTCTTAGCGGCCAAGTGCGAGAGCTGGAGCAGTCAGCATGCAAAGAACCAACTCACACACAGAACTCCGTACACAGCGAGAAAAATCATTGATCAATAAGTATGAAAGTTTTTTATGATTTGCAAAACTGAACTTGCTTAGAATTAGAAATTGTATCTTAAACAAATACTGCTATCAACTTGTATTAAGTTAAGGAATTGAGAATGGCGAAAAGAGTTTAAATTTTAGCTCTCTCAATTATTGATTTAAGAATTTGATGCTTAGTTTAAGTAAGTATAGTAGACCTATGCGTTCTAGTCTCTAGTCTCGAATCAAATGTTGTTTTTTAAGTGTATACTTCTTTGAAGAAAGAAAATCTAATAAATAAACATTTTTACTATATACGATGAGATCCGATCTCAAAGCATATCGGTTTGAATGTGGGAAACTTATACGCGTATTATTTATGTTTGTTTTCTGTGCAAAAAAAAAATTCTTTCGACTGATCTGAAATGGTAATCCGATCCGTAGTAACTGTACACGAATTATATGCCAAGATATCGACTGGGCTAGTTGATTATGATTATATAAAACTTATGGGTTCGTAGATGATTACTTCGATGTAGTCTGACAAACTTCACGATTAAATTATAAAAGCCTCGACAAGGGTACTGGACTGGTACTGGTAACTGGTAATTACATTTTTTTTCCGGTGTACATGCACATGTAGGTCTTCAGTTTCTGTGTAGCTGAGTGTGTGTGTGTTTGTGTGTGTGTATTCGTGGCTAGGCTAATTTGAAGTGCGTGTGTGCGGCGCTTTGTGTGTGGCCCTCGATGCCCATTCAGTCAGCTACCTGTGAGCAGCAGTCGGCAGTCGCAGCAGCCGCGAAAGAGACAGATAGACACAGCAAGAGAGAGCGAGAGAGAGAGTAAGAAAGAGAGAGTAAGAGTGAGTGAGAGAAGGGAAGTTAGTTCAAATGGTTGACTGCACCTTGTAGAGGATGCAAAAAGGAACCCCTTCTCGCCATTTATAATACATCTTTTTGTTTCTTTAATAATTTAAATAAAAAGAAAAAGGAAAAAAAAAACTAAATGCCACCAAAGTTGTGCGGCTTCGTGTGTGTGTCAAGCGCAGACGCAGAGCCTAAACAATCACAAATACACACACACAATCACACACACACACACACTCGACCTCGGCCTCGGCGACGTTGGTGCTGGCAGCGGCGGCAGCAGCAACAGCAGCAGCAGCGTTGAGTGGAGGAGCCACACACGAATTTGGATTTCTGTTGTTTTTGTGTGTATTTTTTTCTTCTTCAGCGTTGGTGGCCAACGACGCGTCGCAGCCAAGAATAAGTAAGAAGAAGAAGCAGCAGCAGCAGCAGCAGCAGCAGCAGCAGCAGAATATTACATTTTATTTGTCGCATTGCTCTCCCAAGTGCTGCCAGCAGCAGCAACAACAACAACAACTCGCGTTTAATTTGGTTTCCTCTTCTTTTTTTCTTGTTTATTTCTATTGTGGCTTAATTGTTTTTGGCTGTCATCATTTGTTGTAGCCACTCCACCCCTCCCCCCCAACCCCGCCCCTCTCCGATTGCCCCCCTTAGCAAACATTGTTATAGCCGCATCTCAACTTGGCTTTGATTTTGTGTTTATTTTCTTTGTCTGGGCTGGCTCATAATTTGACCTTTGACTTGGCGATGGGCCATTAAATAAATGCTGCTTGTTTGTTGGCTTCTTGTAGATTCTTATCGGCTAATTAGCGGGGCTTAAATGGTTTTTGGAATGAATTACATTGGCCTTAACAATGTGTTTCTACCACTAAAATAACAGTAATTGATTAGATATAAAATTGATAGGCAAAAATCACAGCTCGGAATAAATAATCAAATAAATAAATAAATAAGTAATCGTAGAAACAGTTGACAGCTTCAAATTAAATAAAATTAAATTAAATTACAATTTTAAAATGAAAAAAAAGACGAAAATAAAGATATTCGAAGCACTTTTAATGGATAAAGATTGTAATTTAATTTGAATTTAATTTAATTTTAATTTTGTAATTATACAATTATTATAATTTCCTAGTTTTTACAAAATAAATCATAATTTTTGCCGTGGTTACTCTGGATTGTGACGAGTAATGTGAAGCAGCAAACATATCTTCGATATTCACATAGCCATCAATTGGCAATTAATCAAAGTCGGCACAATCTGCGATTACAATGTTGTGACACATGTATATATGTATATATACATATAGATATATATGTAAGCAAAGCTAGTTCGCAACTGTACCTTGAAGTGGCTGCGAGTGACATTTGAGAGGCAGAGATACAGATACAGATATCTATCCAGCTATGATTTAGGTGCAGCAATTGGGGAAAAGCAAATTGTAACAGCTAAATCTTTAGGCAAACTTTCAAATGAGCTGCTAATCAGGCAACCAGAAAAAAAAAAACCAACTTGAAATTCAAACAAAGGCAAACAGACGCAAAGAAAACCAATCGCCGTCAAGGCCCAGTTAAGAGAGCTGCGTGACAAGCCAAACAACGACGAGGGAAAGAGTTGGCCCCGAAAAATGTGCGAGCGCGCCCTAAATGAAGACAAATTGTAAATAAACGTAAATTTCTTCAAATGAAATGGAAGAGTGAAAACTGCGCGGACAAACATTTAAAAGCAGTAGTCCACCAAGAAAGAAAAAAAAAAGTAATAAAAATAAATCCAAAAGTGCCACAGACAAACTACAAAAGACAGAAACACAAAAACAACGATGTCGAATTACATCAAAAAAAAAAAAAAAAAAAAATGAAGAGCGAAAATAAAAGAGAAAAAAAAACCCAAAAAACTAAAACTTAAATTTGTGGCTCAGACAGAGATGAACATTAAAAAAATAAAAATAAATAAAGATAAAATGCGGGCGACTTCGCCGCTGTTACGCACAGCTTGTAAAATTGTTATCTCTTTCTGTGTGTGTGTTTGTGTGTGTGTTTGTGCGTGCGTGTGTGTGTGTAAGTGCGTAATTAAGCGAAATTAGGGCGGCCCAAAAGGCGCACGCCAAACAGTTGGCCAAGATGGCAAGCAACACTCGCAAACGTATTCAAAACCATTTATCAAATACCCTGTAAGCAAAGGGCATATTAACTATTAGTTTGCCTGGATGTGCAAAGAATGAAGATTAATTAAAGACAGCTCAACAATGTGATATATTTCACATATTTTGATTGTTGTTTTCTACGTTTTGTAAACTTCTATTTCCAAGTTGTAATGCTTTAAAAGATTTTTTGTTTTAATATCAAACGGAAAAGGTCAAAACTGATGTGGGCCATAATTAAAGAGTCGTTCGATGTGCTCAAACCTTATGTGCCAAGCGCCACAAAAGAAGTTATTGAAAGCATTTAACACAAGTTTTGAAAAATCCGAAAAAGATTTGAAAATTGTTTGCGAAAGCTCTTTAAATGTTTTCCAATCTTTTCAACACTATTTTCTTTATGTAAATTTTTTTAATATTAAGATTTGTTTCAAACACATCTTTGATAATAATAATATCTAATAATAATGCTTAAATTCAATTTGAAAAATAAAAATATAACGAAACATTTGTCGGTTTAAAGTGCGGACATCTGCGTGCTTCATGCTTTACAGGATATGTGTCAAGTCAGTCAGTTGACTGCATTGCGTACTTATTTGCTGAAGTTACAGTTTTCAAAAAAAGGTATCTTCGATGGAGAGATATTGTGTCTCTTTATATCATGATGATATACATATATATATATATATATATATGTATATATATATATATACAAAGATGTGTGTGTATAAAAAAGAAAGCCACAAAGCGATGCCAAATTTTGGAGTTCAATCAGCGAGCTGTGAGCTGAACGGCAAACGGCCAACTAAACCAAGACGACGAGTTGTTGTTGCTTTTGATGATGTTGCTGCTGTTGTTGTTGTTGTTGTTGCTTATTACGTCGTCGCCTGCGCCAGCGAGGCTTGTGGCGCTCAGTCGTGCCCCCTTTTTTTTTTGGCCATGTGACGTCGCCGTCGCAGCTGCTGTTGAGGCTTGCACAAAATACAACAAATAAAACAAGAAAAATAAAATAAAACGTGTCGCGTTTGTTATGTAATCGTCCCCAACGAGGCGTTGACGCCGACAGCGACGCGAACAGCGACAGCGATGGCGACGGCGACGGCAACTTCGATGCTGGCCAGGTTTTGTCATTTGTTGTTTTCTTTCTTATTTTGTTATTTATGCATTTTGGTTTGTGTTTGGGCTTTTCAAAATTTTTTGGGTATTGCCAAAAAAAAAAAATAAAAAATAAAACTGCAAATGCAACTGCGACTTGCAACAGTGCAACGCTGCAACGGTGCAACGGTGCAACGGTGCAACAGTGGGCGCGCTGCAACAATTCGTTGCAGCATTGGCTTTTTAGCTCTCGCTCCCCATCTGTGTCTCTGTCTCTGTCTCTCTCGCACTTTGTCACTCTGTGCGGCGCTCGCCGTGTCTATTTTTCAGTCGCGCTTGTTTATAATTTGCTGCGCTTTTTAAGCGCATGCCATGAAAAAGAGGTGAAACTAATTTTTTTTTTCCTTTTTTTATTATTTTTATTATTTTGGTTTTGGAAGTGTGTGTGGCTGTTTGACTTGTTAGCTGTTGCTGCTGCTGCTGCTGTTGTTGTTGCAGTTGTTGCAGTTGCTGCTACTGCTGCTGCTCTGCTGCTGCTGTGTGTGGAAATCCCTCCGGAGTGTTTATGTAATGCATATTTGTCATGGATATTTGTTGCTGCAGCTTGTGGGCGCTGCCAGCCAGCCACACGTTGTATAAATGTCACTCAGGCTTAGCAGCAGCTCAAAGCTTTTCAATCTAAATCGATGGCAATCCACAATCCTGGCCAATTAAGACTGGAGCAGATTGCACAACTCACAGGCCACCAATGCGATGGGTTGGGATGGGATGGGATCGAATGGGGCAGGTGAGTTGTGGGGAGACGACAATTGAAATTAGAAAGGCTGCAAATTTTGGAGATCAAAATTGGAAACAAAGGCAGAGGCATAGCTTTAGTTGTAGCTGCTGTTATTGTTGTTGTTGTTGTTGGCGTGAAAGGTGAAAGGTGTAGATAATCGGCTAACAGCAACAGCAACAGCAACAACAACAACAACAACGAGAAAAGAGAGTTTGCCTCATGTGATAGCGCGGGTGAGATTTTGTTTGTATTTACTCATATATATATATACATATATATATATACAGATATATATATATATATATTGTGTGCACACACAAAGACAAAGACAAATCGCGGGTGGTTTCGTTTTGTCTTTTGTTTTAATACAAAAATCTCAACTCGACAAATTTTGCAACTCTCTTTTTGGGGTGTTACGAATTCAAGTGAAATCGAGCAAAAATAAAGAGTTAAAAACTGCATGATGTTTTTTTGGTTTTTCACTTTTTTTCTTTTTCTTTCTTTTTTTTTTTTTTTTTGGATGTTTGTTTTGGGTCGCGCATAGTTCCGGCATTGTTGGATTTGCCCAGCCAGCTGGATATATGCAGGCGGGATTTAAATTGATTGCCAAAAAGAAAGGAAATTGAATTTGAAATGCACAGAGAGGGTTAGAGATAGTCGGGAGGAGAGAGAGAGAGAGAGTGAGAGAGAGAGAGGGAGTGAGAAAGAGTTCGATTTAGAGAAGTTTATAGAGTCCCCCCATTGGGGAAGAGACCGTTTTGGACCTTGATGTTAATGCTATGGGTGTAAAATCAAATAAGGCGCCAGATGTTTACTTTGAATGCACATATATAATTAATAGGCAACTGTTATGCAAACTGTTATATGCGGCAAATGAATGCCAACTGTTCTACAACAAGTTTGTGATTTATATATGCATCTATTTGATCAGCATTTTAATTATAGTTTTATATGCGGTTAATGCCAACTTGTTACTGACATACAGTCATAAAAAAAACCAGGAACTGATTTACTTTTACTGTTATACTGTTATACAAGTGTGTGTTTTGCTCGATCAATGCAATCAAACTTCAAGTCAATGTGCTTCAAAAATAATAATAATAATAACAAATTGCTGCGAACAATAATTACAAATGGAAAACATGAAAAATGAATAACATTCATGTTATGTCCGAGAGTCACGCAACTCATGGGCCAAACCCACTCCAGGGTTCGGTTTGGAAAACCTTTGTGTGGGTGCACAATTCCTGGTCCAGACGCAAACCTTTCCCTTTCCAAATTCGCCCCCCTCCCACTCAACACAAGCAACTGGAAAGTGAACTTTTCAAAACAGCGATTTGAATTCAAATTTTTGAGCATGAAAGCCCAAGCAGTAACACTGATATATATATATATATATATATATATATAGCTATATGGCTTATGACAATGGGAATCGGAGGGGTACTGGACAAAAAGTGCTCATTGTTTTGCATAAGCTGAAAAGACGAAGAAGAAAACAAAAAAAAAACAAAAAGAAGAAAGAAATGAAAAAAGCAGATCACCTTTCGTTTTTCATGTTGCTGAGAAAGTCATTAAGCGAATGCGCCCCAAAGGCCCACAAAATTAGAGTTGAAATTAAGTGATTATTATTATCTGTTATTAGTGAGCCAACTTTAATGGACGACGTGAGTCGAACATTTCAAGCCAGACGATATCGTTAGCGCCACATTTAAATGAAAGCTGATTGTTTTCTGCAAAGCGCATGGTATCCATAAGATACACAAAGTGCAACAATTCCTGCAGATACTTATACAAAAAAGATATATATATATATAATTTGCCGATTTGTTGGATTGCACAATTCAAAGTTACCATTGCCTGCCCCAAAAAAAAAAAAAATCACTTTTCACGTGAATTTCGAAGCTGTTGCTAAAGTTGAAAAGCAAAAAAAAAACAAAAAACAAAACCGGGCAACAACAATTTGCGTTCAACTTTCCACAGTCGCAGTCGATGCGCCGCTGACGTCGGCAGCGGCGTCAGTTATGTCATAGCAGCGGCGCCGTCGCCGGGAGCTGCGATTTCCCTCAAGTGAAACTGTGCAGCAACTTTTCGAAATGTGTTTTGTTTTTATTTTTTTATTTTATTTATTTATTTATTTATATTTTTTTTTTTGGAAAGCCGCAAAACGCTTGCTCCATGAAACTTCCTCGCTGTGGCAGAGAGCAAAGCCAAGTCAAGAGTGGCGAACTGAGCCCGTAGGCCTCTGACGCAGGGAAAGAGCAAAAGTAGCAACAACAACAACAATAACAAGGGCAATAATAGCAATAACAACAACAACAACAACAACGAAATCGAAAGTCTGCGCATCCGCAATTAAAAAGTTGAACGCGACTTTAAACGCCAGCCAAATTTCGAGGCGAGCGTTTTAAGCGCAAATTTGACCTGATTATTTATTTTGTATTTTTTTTCTTTGGAGTTCAGTTGCCACTGGTTGGACAATAGTTGGCGACTCCATTACTGACCATGCTCACTAAGCTCTCCACTCCACACACCACAAGTCGCCTCCCCCTGGCCGTATCCCTTCTCTTTTAAGTTGCGCCCCCCCTTCCCCACTTGAACTTTGGTATTTGGAGCATGCACGCGGTAAACTCGCGGTGAAAAAAGTAGTGCACAGTAGTCAACGACTACAATATACTCATTGAGATCGTAATCATTAAGTTATATATACTTTTTTAAATATATATTTTTTGAATTCTTGCAAATCAGTTAAGCCTGTCAACGATTTGGTTTTATTCAACTCGTTGCTTGGTTTTATAGTTATGATATTAGAAAAATAAGAGCAGAGTAGTCAGTAGAGTCAGAATAGTCACTCAATTTTAATTTTTAAAAATTTCTAAACACTGAAAATGTAAATGATAACGATCAAATCAATGAACTCCTTTCGTTCTCACAGACTTTCTTATCCTTAATTTAACTTTACAATTTGATCAATAACAGTTAATGTCGATCACTGTATAAAAAGTCTAAAAAACCTCAAAAAATGATCAACACAATATTAATGTAAAATTTTAATAGACGCCTAAACCGCAAATTTACAATTATGTTAATCAGTTTTGAGCTCAGCTTAAAGTAGATTAGCAATCGAAAGCATGAAATCATCATCAGCTCACAAATGTATTACCGAAATAGATACTGTGTTGTGGTACTAAAAGGCCCAATCAGTTGACTCCTGCTAGGGTATAACAACTTGTCAAGAATTTGTAAAAAAGTTTTTGGAATTCAACTGGTTGGGGTTTATTTTTGTTTTTTTTTGCTGGAAGTCACTCTTCGGTGTCGATTTAAATGAATAATTGCGAGTGCCTGTTGAAATGGGTCGCCCTCGAATAGGAGCGGATCGGAACGGTTCGAATCGAATCGTATCGTTTCGATCGGAGCTGATCGAGTTTCGGTGCATCGCCTCGACACGTAATCAATTTAAATAAATTATAATTACTCACACGCACAAGGATTTCGATATTTTGAGCCTTTCAATTCAAGAACAGCTGCCCGTGAAAGCTTTATTGTTTTTTGGTTATTGAATGCTGCCATTTATGGTGTTTTTATTTTTGTACATACCTGTAACGAGAAAGAAGAAGGGGAAAAAATGTTCATTAATTATATTTTACACTATCGAATGCTGTGCAAGGAATCTGAGCAGGAATTCATCTAATAAAAGTAGTGAAAAAAACGAGTTCAAAAGAATTCCATTCCCATTAAATATATATAAGAAAAAAAAAACCCGAGTCTGATCTTTACAAAGGGCCACACTGCCAAGTCCCAGCCTTGATGGATCATTAAGAATTTCGAAAATATGTTTTGTACCGAATGTAAGGTATTTAAACATGCCATAAATCCGTCAATCGTATCATGTCCATCATTCAATACGCGTACGCGTGTTCTCCCAAACAAAACGATGCACACAGCATCAGCAACATATTAAAAAACGAACCCATTTTGTGTATTTGGTTTTTGGGCAGGCAATAAATATTGTAGTTGTTGCGACAAAGTGAAATTGGACCAAAGTTCGAAATCCGTTTCGAAATCTAAATGAACTCAAAAGTGTTTTAACTGTTGCAGGTAACAAAACAAAAAAGGCAATGGAGAATGTGAGTGGAGGGTGGGGAGCCCCCTCCTATAGCATAGCTATGATATTAATCCATACATAAATCAAATCAGCAACGGGCCGTCACGTCAAAAGTTGACATGGGACACGGTTGTTACTGTTTCTGTTGTTGTTGTTGTTGTTGTCGTTGTTACTGGGCCTATGGTTCAGTTGGGTGTTATAGCCACAATGGGCAGTCGCAGTCGCTGTCGCTGTCATAATGCTTTATTTTCTATTCGACATGCGTGCACTGATCAAAATAGAAAAACAAAATATACACAAAATGTTGCACTTAAATTAAGTAGAAAAATTGTCTAAATGTGACCAAGGACAAAAATCAGCGCATGAAATAATTATTTAAAGTTTTTTTAACATTTTTTTTTGTAATGCTGCAATTGCTTGACCCTTTGAGGGCCATTCTTGTTGTTATTTATGTGCACTACTTGATAAATCTTTCTTCTCTTTTTTTTTGTAATCAATCATGACTTGTACCAAAGTCAGAAATAACAAGCACAAATTATGCTAATAATTTTGTGAACCAAACCGTTGACCAAACATCTTCTTCATTCTGAATATGTGAATAGGGTTTTTTTTTCGCGACGTGTACTAATCTGGTCTAGTCCAATAGGCGCGTGTTGGGGTCATCTTATTGTAGCCACTCCCATCCGCTCTGCTTCTGGCAATGAGCCAACTATTGTTAGTAGTTTGTAGCTGTTGTTGTTGGTGTTGTTGATGTTGATTTTCGGCTCGTTTGAAACAGACAAATATCAAACAAACTCGAGTTGAAACAATAAATAAATAAATAAATATAGGCATACGCATATTTGTCCATTGCCGCGCTGAAGGCAATGCCCAATGCGATGCTGCTGATGCCTAACTCTAACTCTGCTGCTGCTGTTGGTGTTGCTGCTGTTGCTATTGCTGTTGCTGTTGCTGTCTCTGCTGTGACGTTAGTTTCACGGCCAGCATTGGAGAAACAATTCCCCCCCCGTGCTTCGTGCCATGCCGCTCAACGGTCCGCTTCGCTCCATAGGCTCATTAATATAGGCATATTTTGCAGAGCTCTCGGCTCGCAGTGAAAAGCCGTCTCGCCTTACCTTGTCAAGTGTTGTTGCTGTTGCTTTAATTCACACAAATTTCACGGCAATGGCCGCACAACAACATTAACAAACAACAACAATAACAATAACAACAACAACAACAATAGCGACAGCAACAAAAACAGCAATCACAATTTGCGCTGTCGTTTGAAAATGTTTTCTGCGCCGCTTGGCAACAAAACAAACCGCATTAAATGCGGCAAGGGGAAAACTATCTAAACAAAATGTGAAAAGCAAAGAGTTAACTATGAGCATACATTTAGTCGATAACAGGGAATATAACACAACACCTACGGATTAGGCAGCATATGAATTTTGTTTGAATATCGCTTCATTCACAACATGAGATTATTTTTAGCCAGAAGCCAAATGTCAAAAGTAAAAATCAAAACCAAAAACAAAAAAGGGTTTTGCGCTAAGCTCATAACTTAAATTTTGAAATGCATTCACACAACACAGCTTTGGGTATCGTTTAAAATATAATTAATTCCCGCTTGGAATGTGGGAAAAAAAAAATTGAAAAAAAAAATACCAAAACAAAAATTCAGCTTTCAACCGTTTACGCTTCATGGAAAGCAAATGAAATATTGGTTTGAATTTGACAAAAATTGTTGTTAACAGCAGCAATTAAAATGCTTATAAAATGTTTATGCAACATTAATACACTAATATCAATTGGACTTGTGCATTATGGCCAAATCATGGCCAATAATAAGCGCGTTCATTCAGCTGACAGATTTTGTTTTCTTTTTTGATGTTAGCAGCAAAGCAGCAGCGGGTTGCGACTTTCACGCGCGACTTTAAACGCTGCCAAAACGCATCGCTGCACAAATTTGCATTTGACTGCCCAAAGAGACTGTCACATTTTCAGCATGCAAATGGGAAAGCAGCAGCAGCAGCAGCAGCGAAACTGAAGACAACAACAACAACAACAACAGCCGCAGCAGCAATAAAAACCACTGACAACTGTCATAAATATAACTCGAGCTCAATTGAGCTTTGTTGTTGTACTGTACATATGTATATACATATATATATATATATATATATATATATATGTAAATTTATATATCGCTTGGGTTTTAGGTGATATCGCACCACATCTGTGTGCCGTTTTTTAATGATTTCTCCTTTAAACAAATTTCGGTTTCTTTTTGCAACACTTCCCTCATTTCTCCTGCGTTTGGATGACCAACAAAAGTATCTCTTAGATAGTCAGCTGTTTTTTTGTTTCGATTATGATCTTAAGTGTTTTATCGATATGGCTAGATAGCTAAGAAATTATAAAAGGAAAACTCATAATATTTTAGCAAAGTGTTGGCATTGAAAAAGTTAATCTTTTTTAAATTCTTTATTTTTCTATATCTTTGAAGATCTGATAACTAATTAAAAAGATTGATTAAGGCAGATTTGAAATATTAAATACCATTATCAACTCTTTAGATTGTCAAGAAAGATTAGCTTGTCTTTGAAATATTTGTTATTCTTTGTCTAAAAACTTCGAAACGATTGACTACAAAATGAGTCCAATGTTAAAGTTTAATCATTATTGTTATGTTCTTCCTTGATATAACATTGAAACTATCTTTAAATAAAGTTCTATTAAAACTTCTCATATTATAAGGCAGCTGTCTGTTTCAAGACTGCAAATGTTTACAACTTTATTTAGGTTGAAAGGATTTCAATTATTAAAAACTCAATTGTCATGCTCAAAATATCTACTTAGAGTGAAGCCAAGTCTGTTTATCATTTATTTAAAGACTAAAATGGTTAAAATTGAAGAAAATCTCTCTTTAAGCACTCATCAAATAGACGTAAAATTCGATTTGTTGCATTTTGGAGTGGTATAAAAAAGAGGCTTCAAGGAGTGGTGTATTATAGTAAGTACTGCAAACAAATTGTGGTCATAAAATTGAGTATGACTCTAAAGTTGTGCTTCTTGGCGAGGTATAAATGACTGAGTAGACTGAGTGGGTTTCTTTCGGTTATTCGGAGGGGGTTCCGATTCGGGTTTACATTTGGAGTAGAGTTGTGTTTGTGCTTTTCTTCAGCTTATTTTTTGTGTTTTGTATTTTTATGGCAGCACGTAGCGCAAAATGTGTGCATTTTAATGGTCGAAATTATGGTTACTTTATTGCGTTATTAATAACATTTTGATTGCATCACGTACGCACACGCATCGCTGGTGTCATCAGACGGTCGCCTTCTCTTCTTGCGTGCCACACGGGCGGAGAAAGGGGGGGTGGGGGACTGAGTCAAATAAAGTGTTGGGGGAGTGGGGCAGTTTTGGTTGGGTTCGCAGTTCCACTCACGTTTCGTATATGCGACCACGTAAATGGGAAATGGCATGGAAATGGGTGCAAGGTGTGTGTGTGTCTGTAAGAGACTCCTCCTTGGGGTCTTGGGTCTTGACTTGGGTTTCTTTTGCTTCTGCTGCCGCTGTTGTTGCTGCTGCTGCTGCTGTTGCTGTTGAGCTGAGCTAAACGAAGGGCATCCAAAGTAGAAATCGTGTCGAGCTGCAGCCTTGGTTCAGTTTTGCTTTGGGTGTCTTATCAATGCGCTGGCTCTGTGCTCAGTGTGTGTGTGTGTGTGTGTGGTGTGTGTATGTTGAGTCGACGAGTGCCGTTTTCAGTTAATTTTCCGTTTTTATGTTATTGAATTTTTACAACTGCCAGAAGTAGGTCAAACATACAGATACAGCGCAGCAGACACAGATACATTTTGCAGATACAGATACAGAAACAGGCAACATTACGCTCAATTCAAGTTAAATGCAAAAAGGGCCGCTGCAAATTACAATCAGCCACAATTTGGTGTTCATTATGTGCCCTAATTGGAGAGCTGTGGTATCTCCGCAGACAACTAAAAAAAAAAACCCGAATGTATTCCACAAAAAGGAGGTAAGTATGTAAGTAAGATTGATCTAGAAAGAAGTGCGATTAAATATTGTGCAGACAACCCAAAAGCAAGAAGATAAAACTTACTATGAAAATACACTGAGATGAATCGCAAGACCAAAAAACATATGTCCTGCAAAATTGCCAACATTTAAATTTCCTATTTCCTAAATTCACAAAACTATACGAAAAAATTATGATATTTTAACACTGAACCCAAAATAATAATAAAACTTTACAATTATTTTTGATTCAATTATAAAACAATACAAATTTTTTTCATGTTTTGTTGCACTCTTTTTACTCAATTTAAGGAATATTTTTAGGAACAACAAATATATTTATAAATTTTGTAGACCTATTTTAAGAAAAATCAGAGCTGATACTTCAAAACAACTTTGCTGATAAAAAGATAAAAAAAAAAAAACTACATTTAACCAAATCATTTTATCTATTCAATGTATTCTATTCCCGTTTCACTTAGCTTTAGTAGACTCCGACTTATTTACTCATTTTTCTAACTTAGTTTTAAAGAATATTTGAATAAAGAAGATTATTTATGAATTCTATAAATCTATTTCAAGAAAAACTTGAAATTGTACTTAAAAACGACGTTGCTGATAGTTGGTTATAAAAATCAGTATTTAGCCATTTTATCGGTTCAATGTATTAAGACGAGTACGCTGATAGACAAGTTGTCATCAGAGGGGGTAGGGGCGTGGCTCCCTTATGGGCTGGCTGGCAATTGAGGAAGCGCCTTGGCACGCTGTCATGCCAGCAAAAACGAGTCTAAGTGCAATAATCACAATCAACGAGTACAGCAAATAGTTGTTGCGCTGACTGATATCTTTGCCAGTCAGCCAGCCAGCCAGCCAGTCAGCCAGCCAGCCAGCCAGCCAGTCAGCCAGCCAGCCAGAGATTGGCAGGCCAACCTTGGAAGCTATTTTCAGGGGCGCGCGTCAAACACAAACACCGAGGCACAAAACACAGCACAACAAGTACGGAACAGTTAAGAACACAAGAATATTTGTGCGACACGATAAATATAATGAAAGAATAAAAATAAAAAGGCAGACAAATTCATGCTTGACAACATTGAAATATTTTGCAGACGCAAATCGCAAAACGACCAACATTTGCCTTTAGAAATTCTTTGTAAAATTTCACACCTTGCGGACAAACCCTCAAAAATGTAACTTACTTTTGGAAGAGCTCTTTTTGGCTAATACAGATGACATTTTTCTTCTTTTTTTCATTTTTTTTTTTTTTGTAGTGAAACTCTTCTAAGCAGTTCAGTTGATGGTATTCCAAAATTTGGAAATAATAAATCAAATATAAGATTCTTAGAAACCCATAAAATTGATGAGATTTTGTTTATTTCTATGTTTAACTTAATAGAGTTCGTTAGTAGAAAAAGAAAAAACTGCCTAGAATCTAACCCAAATACATAATTTATGGATTTGTTGAGGATAGATTGAGAATTCAGTCATTTTAATATGCATTCGTATTTCGTTCATTTACAGCACAGAGTATCGGCGAGTCAAGCAAGTCTCGAGTCTCGAGTGTCGAGTGTCGAAATATTTTGGGTGCTTCTTATTGTTTTAACGCACTCAGGTTGCTGTTTTGACCATGAACCCATCGTAAGTTTCAAATACCAAACACCGCTTCGCGGATGATGCCTTTCGGTGTTTTTGGCTTATGGTTTTTGGTTTCGGGGCGATGTTTGCCATAGAATGTGTCTGCCCACAGGTCTTTCAATAGTTTCGTTTCTTTCGCCCTCTCGCTTTCTCCCTCTCCATCTCTCTCTCTCTCTTTCTATGTCGCTTTTTTGTTCTGTCTCCCTGTCTCCCTGTCTGCTTGTCTTGCTCACGTTTGCTTTGTTTATTGGTTTATGGGCGGACTATTTGAACTCATTTGACTCTCTTCGCATCCATTTGCACGCCGACGTGTATTTTTCATTTTATTTAGCTGGCCTTATTGAAATTTGTCATAATTTCGTGGGTTTAGACGGCATAATTAACGAGCTGCGTGACGGTGTGTGTGTGTGTTTTTATGTGTGTGCCCAGCAATTACGAGCGTTAGAAGCCTCAAGACTCATAAGTATGTATCTTGTGTATTATTAGTGACTATGTGCGTGTGTGTGTGTGTGTGTGTCTATCTAAGTCTGTGTGACCATCGGACTCAGTTTGGGGCATTAAACGTGCGATGAGCTCTCAAGGTTTAGGGCGATTGGAGCAGCTCCAGCATTTTGGGTTTTTATAGTGGAGGCCCCGAGGCAAAGCGGGTTCTTTTTACGGCTGGCCTTGAGTTCTGAGTTTCGTACACACGAAACCCGCTAAATTTGTCCAAACAAAAGAAATTAGCAAAAGGCGCAACAATAAAAGCATCTTTGGATTATTAAGTATCCAAAAAAAAACTTGCATAATTTTGCCAGATAATTGCGGCTTGATATGAAAGCAGACAATAAAATCTCTAAAAAAAAAATAAAAAAAAAGGTTTAATTGAAATTTAACTAATGCTGACAAGGATCCCAGATTTGTTTTTAGAAGCGTTTCAGCAGTAGAATAATTTGAATAATTTTACTAAAGTCAGTAAAATCTGTATATAAAAAACTTACATATAAATTAAGCAAAATTCGTTAATGCTCACGAATAATTTGGTAATGTTCTGTTTCAAGCGTTCCGGCAGCAGACTAAGGCAGTAATAAGAATTGTCTGAAAACAATGTTCCATTCCAAACGTACCAGCAGCTACAAACATGTGCTGCATTTTGAAGTGGCATTCAATTGTTTGGAGACACTGTAAGCTCTACTTGCCGTGCCATTCCAAGCGTTCCATTCGCTGAATAATAGCACAAATATGTCGGAGATAAGTAAAGTCAGCTTGTAAGCGCTTATTAAACATTATAAATTACATATTGTACAATCAAATCACAACATGTATTTTTTTTTGTGTCTTTTATGTCTCATTGCGATTAAGATAGCATCGCGCATTGTTCATACCCATGAGGAGGCAACCCGGAGGGGTGGGGCTGCTGTGAAAGGGGAAGGTTGACGCAAAGGGATCTTTTTTGCCCGTTGACAGAGAGACAGCAATGATGACAAAACAACATCAACAACATCAACAGCAACAGCAACAACTACAGGAGAATCAACCTAACATCAGAGCCCATCAAGTCAAATAAAGTCAATTGAAGTTGAGCACAATGGCAGATAAAAAGTGAAGGCAACAACTACACCAACACCAACAACAACAGCACAAACTTGACAACAAAATTTAAAAAAAAAAAAAATTAAATAAAAGCGCAGACAGCAGCGGCGGCGGAAAGCAGAAAAGCAGATCAACATAAAATGAAAATAAATCAAAATGTACAATAAATTTTGCATAAAAAGCGAAGCAAGCAGCAGTGAAACAAAAAACTAAAAAAAAAAGAGCAAGCACAAAAAAAAAGTCGGTCGCTGAGGATGCCAAATGAAACTTTTCACCATTTTGCATAACAATTTGTATCTTTCAGTGGAGCGCGTTAAAGCAATACAACAATGACGACAATAACAATAACAACAAGAAACACAACACAATGCAAGGGGCCAACTTTTACTCGATGTTGCTCAACTTTAAATTTGTGAGGGACCGAAAGACAAGAGACAGACAGACAGACAGAGGAGACAGACAGACAAGACAAGACAGAGGCCATAAAAAGGGATTGGGATTGGGATTGGTGTTGGGCTAGGGCCATGGCTAGGGCTTCAGACTGGCACTGAAATTGAGGAGAGCAAGGACGGAAGGAGCAAGGAAACAAGGGCAGCAGCTGAACGAAGAGCAGCGTTGCATGCCAGATGCAAAAGATACAAGAGTCGCAAACAAAACAAAGCAAAACAAAACAAAACAAACCCCAACAATACACTCAGCAAACAAATACGACACTCATCGAACTAATCAGAACTGAAGCGATTTTCAAGCGATTTTTAATTCAAAAACCTTTACAGATGATTATTAGTGATAGAAATATTTAGTTGTTAATAGTTTTCATTACACTTAAGTTCCTCTATCAATAATCACTTTATTTGTAATTCGTTGAAATAATGATTCGAATTTTTAAGAGCAGATATCCAATGAACTTTTTTAATTGATTCAATATTTTTTGTTTTGTAATGTTTAAAAATCAATCTTTGCTATTACAAATTTTTATTAATTAATATATAACTAGAAATGTTATATTAAAGGGAATTTAATTAACATTCTTACTTAAAGATTTAAGTGCTAAAATTATTTAAAAACTGCTTTTGTTTGGTCAAAAATGGTTCTGTTTCGTTCACAATTTTCTCCAGTTTTAAGACAGAAATGTGCTCCAACTTGGTTTAATAAGACGCCTTTTTTTTTTGAGTGTACATGCATGTGTGTGTCTGTGTGTGTTGTTGTTGTTGTTGTGCACTAAATGTGTGGAAAAGGCGGTGGCAACGAAATTAACTCAAACTGTCGACAGACCGATGACGATGACGAGGACGAGGCGAGTGTGGAGCAAAAAAAAAAAAGAAAAAATAAAAACGATCCCAACATTGCTCCCTGAAACCCCCTTCACCATCTCCACTTGCCACCTCTCGTGGCACCCATTCTCGTTTCAATTTAAATGCAACTGACATTAAATTTACTACTTTGCAACAGAGCTGGAGACTACTGTGCGAGCGACACAGTCTCTCTCCCATGGAGCAGAGACCAGAGGGGTTTGGGGGTGGCTGCTGAGTGTGTGTGTGTGTGTGTGTGTGGTGTGGGGGGTGTGGGATGCAGAGAACCGGGCGGTGTCTGAGGTTTTCAACAGTTTTTCATAAATGTGTGTGCTTGTGTTTGTGTTGCGTTGTGTTTTTTTTCTCTTTTTTTGCAAACTGCTGCAAACTGAAACCGTTCCGGAGTCTGAAGCTGAAGTTGAACCGGAGACACAGACCGGGTTGCAATCAGCAGCTGACAGAGCGGAGGCCGAGGAGCAGGTGCAAGGAACGGAGCGGTGGAAAGAGGAAAGGGGCCTTCTGTTGTGCAGACATTGTTGTCGCTGTCTGGTAAACTAAATTTAATGAACTGGCGCAGCCATAAAGCGCAACTTATCGGCAACGCCACAGAGTAGAAGACGGGGTGGTGGAACAGGAGTTGGTGCAGATTGAGTTGGAGCTGCAGATGGAGATGGAGATGGAGTAAGGGGCGGCAGGAGTCGTTGCACAGTGGCACTCAGCGATGTGCTCATATTCGTCAAGTTAATCTCCATATGCAAATAGTTATAAATATTAATATATTTTTTTCAAGTGCATTTGTTTGACAATTTCTAATGCTTTTGTTCCACTGTGCACAGCTTATGGCTTAAAGTCATTCAACATGCTGTCCAATTGTGCAATAAACCAACAAACTCAAATAATTTACAAATGCAAATTTGATTTGCACACGAAACACAAAAAAAAAAAAAGGATTACAAAAAAAGAAACTTCGCCGTAAGTGAGACAAAATTGGTTTGGTTTCGATTTTTTAAAGCTAATCGAATTTTTAAGAGAACTTGTTGCATATAAATATTATTAAATTAATACATTATATTGCTGCTGGAATCACCAGAGAAGCTAAGCCAGCTAATTAGTTTTGTAAATTCAAGATTTATAATTAAGTAATCAGTTCAGTTTCAACTAATAACACAATAATAGCCACCTTTATTCACAGTGAAGCTGATAAGGTCGCACAAGCCTGAACTCTTAACAAAGTAATGATTTAATCATCGGAATTAAGATTATTAAACATGCAATAAAAATTGTAATTTATATGTTATTAAATACAAATACGGAAATCTCATAAAAAAGATTCTTTGGAAATCCCGTTCAATTCCAATCCGAAGAATTGGAAAGTAAACCAATTTTATTACAACTGCTTACACACATAATGGCAAAAGCTATCAAGAAATAAGCCAAAGCAGATTTTAGATTATCTTTCCTCTAAGTAAAGATTATATTTACCCAGCGATAAATATCAACTACTCTCACAGCTCACAGCTCCCCCCGTAGTCCGTCTGCTGCTGTTGTTGGATTTGTGAATGTGGGTGTTGTCCAATTAAGAGCAAACAAAAGGAAAAGCTTTTGGGGCATGTCAAGCGCTTAGGCAATTCCGACAAAGTTGCAATAGATTTGGGAGACAAGCAGACAAGCGACAACTGTCATTTGTAATTGTCTCTTTGGTCAGCGTCGGCAACAGTGACTAGTTTGGGCTGCGCCCATGCGCGTCACCCACATGTGGCACTAAACTGGGTACCCAACACCCCTCCCCCCACCGCACCCCTTCAAACTCTTTATGATATCCATCATTTAGCGCCCCAAACAGGAAGAGAAAGTAATGCAACAAGCGACGATAGTTGAGTTGTGGACTTGAACTTCTCTTTGACTACGACAACTCCGACTCTCGACTCTCGACTCTCAACTCTCCACTCTCGACTCGCTCTCACTTCATAAATTTCAAGCAGCAAGGTGTCAAGTTAATGCCAAGCTGAGGACGCAGCTTCAGCTTCAGCTGGCCGCCAATTGAATGACAGTTGCCACCTTGAAAACGGCTGCCGGTGCTGCTGTTGCTGCTGTTGCGGCTGCTGAAGTTGCAGCTGTCGTCGGCCAATGCCAAACTAAAAAGCTTTCATTTGGCCGCTGCCTGAAATCGCTGTCGACGTCGACGTCAACGTCAACGTCGAAGCTGGCAGCTGGCAGCTGAGGCATTTGGGGCTGGCGCGCTTCAACTCTTTGAAAGCAAATTTCATTTCTTCATTTGATTTCGTTTCTTTCAGTCGCCTGCCTGCCTTTCTGCAGTACTTTCATTACTTTCATTTGAGTGAAAGATACTCCACGCTGACTGCGCGAAGCGTGCTGCGGCCGCCCAGCATGCTGCCAAACGTTGCCCCATCTCCCCATCTCCCCTGCTCTGCCCCTCAGCCCCTCTTGTCCGCTCCCTCATTCAGTCAATGCTCATTTGGTGGCTCGTTTTCAATTTTAGCCACTCATCGCTTCGCTTTTGGCCGTTTTCATTTCAGTGAAAAGGACCAATTTCAATTTGTACAACGACTCGAACGAACAGCTTTCAAATAGCCACAAAATATTGCTGCTAATTATTGTATATACACTGCGAGCAAAATATGTGACAAGCATAAATTAATTTTCAATACACCAGTTTAAGGAATGACTAGATTTTTAACTTTTTGAATTAAATGAAATTCTTTTCTTTTTTTTTTTGGGAGAAAGAGAATGACTAATGAAATCAGTAATAATTTGTTAGCTGGTTTTTTTTTTGTGAGAAATATTGCAATTATTTAAATAACTAAACATTTTTGTGTTAAGACAAATCTACTTTGTATCAGAATTTAAAAAAAAAAAAAATAGACAAATTTAATCATTAATTAATCAATAAAAAATCACACCGAAAATACATAATTTTACTAATTAGTAATTTGTATATGGTTTTGATGATTTCTTTTTCTCAGTGTATGCATTTTTGAGCAGCTGCAACAGCTACCACATATTGCTACACAAAACAGGAAGTGAAGTCACTTTTACTCGCCGCTAAAACACTTTAACAAAGTGCAATTTATGTTGCTGCTTTATTTTTTTGTAGTTTTTAATGAGGTTTTCTTTTTAGCTGTTTGGTGGGTGGTTCAGAAAAAGACCCCAAAACGTTAAAAATCTTCAAGAGAAATAATGCACATCACAGTCAAACCACTTAATTGCCATGGCTGCAATTTCTTACGAAAAGAAACTCTCAAATCTCATCGTCTCCGAATAACTACTTTGGTCACATAAAACATGCTGAGGGCTGAAAGACCAACAACATTTTATCCTTGATTTATTTATTATTATTTTCTTTTTCTTTTTTCGTTTCAAAATAATTTGTAGGCACCTTTTTCCTGGGTTAATCTGGCAGCCCGCATAAGATCTGAAGTCAGCGTTGAGAGTCTTGTACTTTCTAGTGACTATCAAATTTCACAAAGTGAGTGGTAAATTCTTGGCAAACGATGTAAATGAAGCGATAGAGGCGGCTTTAACAAGAATTTGGGTGAAAGCTGCGTGGCTGCGATTAGCTGTCATAATTTTCACGCTTTTCCGGTGAAGAGCAGTGCAGAGCAGAGCAGCAACAAAACAAGCCAAAAACACGACGACAACAACAACAACAACAACTGATTTACTATGCAAATTAAAAGGCGGGGAGAACAGAAAACCAGCCTTAAAAAAAACACTACAACAAATAAACAATGCTGAAGCGTAGGAAAAACCTTTGTGAAATGATTAACTGTAATTAGCGAGAAGTAAGGTTTTGCGACGCGTCACGAAGAGGGGCGGGTCAGAGCGATGCGGGACGGGTGGAGGATGGGAAATTTGACGAGCCGCACAGCGATGAACAAGATCAAAATGTGCAGATAGCTGAAAAGCAGGCAAGCAAATGCGATATAATGGAAGCGATTAACAACAATAAAAAAATATACAAAAAAAAAAAAAAAAACTAAAGCTGATGAAAACATAAAAAAAAACAACAACAAACAGATGACGACGACAACGTTGCTGATGACGACGATGTTGAAGTGGATAGCGTCGGATTATACTTATTAGCAAAGCAGTTAAAGAAGTTCCCTTTGCCGATCCGACAACGAAATACTCTTAACGATTTACCAAGTCAGTCTTTTAGTTTTAATTTAACTAATTTATTGACTTTTTCATTTGTTTTATTTTATAATTTAATTATGCTTTTTGCTAGTTGCAGCTGAAGTGTTTTTTTTTTATTTTTTAAATAATAACAAGAATTAAAGTTGAATCAAACTGTTTGAGTTATGTCTGCAAATAATATCAGGGTTAATTAAAGAACTTGAGCACTCTCAATAAAAGACAAATCTGTCTTCAAGTAAAATAATTCTTGATGAGTTTTATGTTTAAGTTTTTTAAGAGCACAAAATAAAAAGTTTTGGATTTTCAACCTTGTGCAAATTTTAACAGGATTTAAGTATTTATTTCTGACAAGCTTCTACTGCCAAACGTACTTTTCTTAAATATAAACGTAATTTTTGGAGAATCTTTACAGTTGCGGTAGAAAATTAAAAAAAAAAAACTGTATTTGAGTTGGATCTAAATGCAAATCAACTAAGCAGCCAAGTTAGAATATTCTCTGCAGGCATCACACATAGCATAGCTAAATTGTTACACTTTCGGCAAGCGTATAAAAAGTCAATGAGGGAGTCAAATGACCAAAAGCGAGAGAGATAGGGAGAGCGAGAGAGAGAGAGGGAAGGAGAAGAGTAGAGGCATACACAAGTTGCTTGGCACTAGGTAGCTGTCAGATACAAACCGCAGCAGCAGCGAAGCCATGCCATAGCAGGCAGTAATATGTAGTTATTGCTCTTGAGATACTTTTGGACACGAAGCGGAAACACACAGCCACAAAACAGACCGCAAACAGAAGATACTGCAGACAACAAGAACAACAGCAACACAGCAACACACAACACACATAGAATGGGAGGGACAACGAGACCAGGCCAACGGACAGACACAGAAGCAGCCGCAGAAGCCGAACGGTCTTTGAGCGAGTTAACTCTTTGGCTACATAATAAATATTTAATGCGAAGATCTACAGATCTTTAGATGCGTGTCGGCAGAGAGTGAGAGAGAGAGGGAGAGAGAGAGAAAATGCGATGCAGCCAGCAGCAACAGCAGCCATCAGGCAGCAGGCAGCAGTCAGCAGTCAGCAGCCAGCGGCACCATTTGCTATATCTTAAAGATACAAATTACAAGTAGGTAGATATTGAGATTGAGGCCTAAGCGAGCACGTCGCCATCATCGCTTGTGGTTGTTGTTGTTGTTGCCGGTTTGTTGTTGCCCCGCGTGGAGGGCAATAAATAAACAGACAGAAGCGGAGGCAGCATGAAAATGATTAAAAGAGCTTAAAGAGCATGTCTGGTCCGAGTGTAAGTGGAAGTGGCAGTCGCCGCAGTTGAAGGTAGACGGCCTCATGGTCAACGGGGCGGTGCCAACTTAACTCAACTGGCTGCAGCACGAAATGCTGCGGAATTGAAACAGAGACGAGGCTACCCTTGAGAAATCAGGCAAACAGTCAAAGCCCAGGCGCAGCGGCAGCCAGCAACCATTCAACCATTCAACTTAGGCAGAGAATGAGAAGAAAAGCAGCCGCTTTTTTTTATTTTTCTCTCTCTTTTTTTTACGGCCTGTCATCATTTTTGTCACGCACGTCGCCTTTTGAATTGATGCGGCTCACTCCTGGTTTTGTTTCCAATTCAATTTGCAGCATGGCGGCACAAAACGGAATGGAACATGCACAAGAGCTTCAAGGGTCGCGGCGTCGCCACTCATAAATCATTGTTATTACGGGCTGAATTAAAAAAAAAAAAGAAGAGGTCTCTCTTCTCTCTCTCTCTCTCTCTCGCGCTCTCTCTCGCTCTCTCTCACTCTTTCTTTGGCTGTTGGCCACAACATGCATGGTTTATGTTGAAATTCAAGTCAACGCTTGTCGGCTTTTAGTCGAAGCGCTCTTCTCTTCACTGCTTAGCTCTGCTCAGCTCTGCGCTGCTCAGCTCGGCTCAGCTCAGCTCTGCTCTGCCATTGACTTCAATTATAACCCAGTTTCCAGTTGTTATTTTTTTAAGTTTAGTTTTCAGTTACACTAAATGCAAGTACAATATTATCCATATGCATACACTCAGCAAAAACAAAAGTGAGTTAACCTTAAAATCACCCCGAAAAGATGAAATTTCATTTATGTGTTATTGACCAAATTTTTTAAATTGAATACAAATTCTTAGCTATTTTGAAATATTAAAGATCTTTAATTTATGAACCAAAACTTTGTTGTTTTTATTATAAATCTATACATTTAAACAAAATATAACAAACACTTGGAAATGTATTTCCAAATTTTTACAAATTCTGTTAATTAATTAAAAACAAAGGCTACTTCTAGAATAATAACATTTTTTAAACTTTTAAATTAATTGTTTTCATTTAAGCCTTGGAATCCATATTTTAACTTAGAAATTTAATAAAAATGCTTAAGGGAATTTCTTGGGCATTAAACATTTGCAAATTTATTATAAATATAAATTTTTATAAACTGTAAACACACACAAGCTACAATTTGGAGTATATATGTTTTTTTTTTCGAGTGTATGTCTTTACTTTTCTCTAGCTTGGCAGCTTGGCCGCACTGAGATTTTCGCTTTGGCCTTTGCTTTAGCTTTAGCTTTAGCGTGCTTATTTTCAATGAGCACTGTCCGCAGCTCATTGTCAGATAATTATCAACCATTGCGAGTAGTTTTTATTTATTTATATAGTTATATATATACATATATATATATATATATATATGTATTTGTATCTGTATTTGTACAAATGTAGATGTTGTCTGTGCACTTTAAAGCCCTGACCTGAAAGGCAGCTTTATTTGCTCTGCTATATTGGGTATTATACACACATATATATATATTTATATATATATATATATATACAAACATACGTTACATATTGTTATAGTTATGGGCATGGGCAGGGGCAAATAAAAAACATGCAAAGCGCTTTGGCCATAAAAATCGATATTGGACAATGGCAATTACTGATAATGGGTCGCTTGCTGGCTGCCTGCTTGGTTTATCTGTCTATCGGAGCTATCGCTTATAATTATCATTAATGCGCTTCACACACACACACAAACACACACACACACACACACACATACACAAGCACACACAAACACACACAAACACTCACGAAACACACATCAAATGCCACTCCTCATGAAGATACTCTCGCAAGGACTTGCTTCCTGCCAGACCTATTTCCAATTCTGACCGGCCATGAAACTACAAATGATATATGTATATAAAATGTATATATATATATACAAATATATATATATTAATAGCAGGCAATGGCAACGGCGACAACAACAGTGTAGTTGATGACCCTCAGACAGTAGACACTTTCAAGGATATGCCGTCGACTTCACAGCAAAAGGTTAAAGGTATTATCAACAACAACAACAACAACAACACAAGCAGCAGGCACAAGGTTAACATGAAGCGCGGTCAGTTGCCAGCCGGGTGACCAAAGGAACCGTCGATGGAACTAGTTGCACTCAAAACGGGTAAGATTCAAGCCGAGCGGAGACGGCACGACTAAAACATGTTCTGTAATCGGCTCTAACAAACAATAAAAAGCCATCCTGATTTCAGCAGGAGTCAAAACACTTTTCACAAATATGTTTCCTGTGCAAAGCCATCGTTTAAAAAGTTAAGTTAATTAATAAATGCTTTAATTTAATTGTTTATATTTTCAATTTGAATTTAATACTATTTAAATATTATATAAAATAACTTTATTTTAAAGTAAAATTTAATAATAACACTTTTTTCGCCCTTGGGTCTTGAATTGACTTCACTGAGATCGAGCAGCTGGGCATGGCTATATCGACACGAGTATTGAGGCTGATCATGAATACATATGCACTTTATGGTGTCTTCTTCTGCCTGCAGCAAGCACATATCCCCTTTAACCACTCGAAATGGGTGCAGCTCATAAAAAGTATCGAAGCGTGTAAATTACATGGCCCCAAGACAACAGCCAACAAGGAGACAGAGAGAGACAGAGAGAGGGAGGAATGGAGCGGAAAAGCAATGCCCGCAGGAAACAGTTAAGTTGCAGAATGAGTTTGCAGCGCGGAGGCGCCACAGGCTAACAAACTAATGAAAATATCCACTAATAGCAATAATAGTCAAATAAAACCACAATTTACTCAGCGAAAATGAAACGAAATGGAACCAAATGAATTAGAACAGAAACAGAAACTGAAACAGACTTGTAATAGGGGTAGGGATAAGGGGCAAGGGTAGGTGCAAGGGTAGGTACTGTGTGTGTGTGTTTGTGTTTGTATGGCCCTGGCCCTAGGCAAACGAGTGTATTAAGTGATTGAAGATGGATGGGGGAGTGGAATGTGTCAAGGGGATGGATGCCGGGTGCTCGACAATAATAATGATGACGCCGAGCAACGACGAGAATTGCGATTGAAAGCGTTGCAAGGTTTCCAATTCTGAATACAAATTTTGTTGTATGTATGATTTGTGCAGAGAACACGACCAAATCAAGTGTTAATATCAAGTTAGAATTAAGAAAATGACATATAACCATATACTTAACTTGATACTTAATAATCATAAATAAATTCTCCAATTAAAACATAAATCCCCAAAGGATTTGTTTTGACTTAAGTTTCAATACAATCGAGAAGTGACCTAAAATACCCAATTGTTCATTGAGTACACATATGCCATAATTTCAAGTATACTCAGCACACACACACACACACACCTCTCTCTCTCTGCCTCTCTCCTATGCAACATTATTTCCCAGCATCGCTGAATACAACAGATTTTCAATACTTCTGTGGGTCGCTGAGCGATTTTCATGCCCGTTGAGAATGCCGCTGTCAGAATTGGGTCAAGTTTCGGTTTTATTACGCTCGACATCAGGGCCGTGACGAGGGGCATTGTGAGCGGGCGGGGATTGGGGAGCCTTGTGTGTTCCCTATGGTACCAGTGACGGGCACTCCCTGTTCTCCAGGCAGCCATATATATATATATATATAAATATTTATATATATGTAAATATGTGCATGCGTATGATAACTTTGATTAAATCATGAAATATGCAAAAATATAAATTTACTTATACATGCATACACTCAAACAAATCCCCCACAATATTGCACTTAACTAAAAGCACAAAATGTTGAACAAATTTGGAAGAAGTAAAAGAATTTGGAGTAAAACATTCATTTAATTTTTGAAGTTCAAAAGCTGTTAAGTTAATCCAGTTGATCTTTAAATAAATGAACATGAATCAATTTAAGTTCTTAAGTGAAGAACGAATATGAAAAGTACTTCGACTGAGTCTTGAAATTGAAAAGTTCTTAAGCACTTAAATCAATTTGGTCATAATTTCAAAATAAACAATATTTAATTAATGCGTATGAGTATTTTATACTCGAATTAGTTGCAAATTGATCTATGTTTTGGCTTACTTTAGTTGAAAGCAATAAGAAATTCTACTTAAAATAACTATAACAAAAGGAATTCTTAACCGATTGAGCTCGTTGTTAAAACATTGTTGTTTTTCTCTGAGTGTATGAGTGACCTTTTTCTTTTTCTGTTGTGCGTGGGCAACAGGAAGCGGAAGAGCTGTGAGATGGGGCTGTGCGCCCTGGAGACATGGCAAGTAAAGCCAAGTTTTTGAGTTTTGAATAACGGTGCCTAAGAACCGGAAACTGGGTCAAAAACTGCTCCGCAGCTTGCCGAAAATAACATGAACAATGGCAGGGGCAGTGGCAGCGGCTTCGGGATGGGCGCTGGTGATTTTGATGATTGGGGGGGGGGGGGGGGTGGATGGAATTATAGCAAACAAGATGAAGGCACACAGTACACGCTGCGTATGCGTAACAACATAACGCAATTTCTTTTTTGAAACACAGCTGCTGCTGCTGCTGCTGCTGCTGCTCACTGCTCGCTGCCCAAAAGGTCAAGCTGACGGCAGTGCGCTGACGTCGACGTCAATCATTCAGCAGCAGCAGCAGCAGCGACAGTGACGGCAACATTGAGAGACTCCAAAAGGCCTCCCCGCCCTCATCTTTCCCCCCTCATTTCCAGCGAGTGCGGGGCAATTAGCGCGCAATTGACCTACATTGGGGCAGCATGGCAGCATTAATGGTGTCAATAGTAAACGAGACTGACGACGGCGGCGACGGCGACGGCGAGTCAGCAGCAACAGCAGCAGCAGCAGCAGCTGACGAACGAAAAATGTTGAATGTTTATGCACGCACACACACACACACACACACACTCGCACACACACACAGCGAACATGATTTGGGCTTGTGGAGAGCTTTGTCGGCTGAGACATCCAATTCAAAGTGCAACAATTTTTTACACACACACACACATAAAATGCTGTATGTAGATTAGCAGCAAAACCCGAGGTGTTCAATGACTATGAAGCTTGTGACGTCAGCGTTTGACCAGGAAGCGGCAGCAGTTTAATTACTTACAAATAGTATTTAGTTCCATTTCGATTGAAATTGTAATTTGCCCATTTAAATAACAAAAATGAAGATTACGCGAAAATTAATCTGTCCAAATATTAGGCTGTATTATTATATTTAAATCATTATTATATTTAGTAATTCATACTAAATTCTGATGGTCAAAACTGAGAGTTATTAGTCGATATATTCTTGTATTTAATTTCAGATAAAATACTGAAGGCATGCAAATATGAATTAAGTTCAAAAACTGTTTTTGAAAGAAACTTACAAATTTAAAAATTTGACATGTAACCCAATTTTCGAAAAGGAAAAAGTGTTTGTATTTCTACTATTTAGAAAATTGTCGATTGAGACAATAAAGTAATATTAAAAAGTGGAAAGTTTTAGTTTTTATACTTTTAAAGATAAAATTGAATTTATTTATTATTTATTTTAAGATTAAGTGCGTTTAATCTGATAGATATGCAGTTTCACTGGATGCCTTGCCTGACCATTGCCAGCCACAGCACAACTCTCTGAGACACACCACACACACCCCTCGCCGTTAAACGCATTGTGTGTAAACACAGAGTGTGAAAAATGACAAAATTCGTAACTGTGGTCAAACAATGAGGCGCACTGATGTGTGCGCCGAGCACTTTGAATGACTGTTCGACAATTGCCAAGTAATCGAGAGATAGGCGTAGACCACGCCCCCTACACAACAACAACGCCACTGAGAGTGGGGCAGGCGGCAGGCAGACAGCTGCGTAGCAATAGCAATACCAAAGGCAGAGGCAGCAGCAGCAGCAGCAGCAGCAGCAGCAGCATGTAAGTTGTACACGATAAATGAGAAATGAGGTTACCTACTTTTTAAGAAGGTCAATACAACCCAAAACAAACGAGCGTGGCAACGTAACGTAACGCAACGCAGCAGCAGCAGCAGCAACGGCAGCAACGGCAGCAACAGCAGCAACAGCAGCAGCAGCAGAAGCAGCGATGTTGGCAGCAACAGCAACAGAGGCAAACGTTACGCTGACGGTTGTCGTGCAAGCGACAAGCTCTCAGCTCACACATACAACGACAACATGTTTAGAGGTGCCGCTGACGCTGCTGCTGCTGCTGCCGCTGCTGCTGCCTCTGCCGTTTAAGTTTAAAATAACTGTCAGCCGTTGCTCAGCAAAGCTCAGTGACCATGTGAGCAGCGACGGCAGCGACGTTAACGACGTCGGCAGCATACACCACAAACATATTACAGCAAACGTTTTCAATGAAAACAAAAGTAGTACACGCTGCTGACGCTAACGTCGACGGCGACGCTGACGTTGACGCTTGCTGTAAGTTGCCACCTGGTGACGAATTCGGCGCCAAGATTTTGTGGCCTGGCCTGGCCTGGCATGGAGGGCAACTGAGCTGTGTTCGCTGCTTTAGCGTTGGCGTTGCCGAGGGCGCGGCTGACGCGCGACCGCTTGTAACGAGGTTAGCGAGCGCAGCAGCAACGTCAACGTCAACGCCAGCATCGACGTCGACGTCGCAGTCGCCTGCATTTTAGTCGCTGTCGCGCTGTCTGCTTTTAGCCTCCACCTCCTTTTGCGCTATGCATTGTTTTATTATTGTTGTGTTGTTTTTGTTTTTGTTTTTACATTTATTGTTCGTGTGTTTGCCTATGCTTGTTTTGTGGCTGCTTGCATTTAAATTAATCCCTATCTCTCTCTCGCTCTCTCTCTCTCTGGTGCACTTATAACTGTAATTGCGTTTGTGATTAACGCCCATTAGTTCCACATACATTCTCACACATACTTGCACATTTATCTGTGCGTGCAAAAGGACAAATCTCAAATTACTCAACACACACACCTTCACACACACCTACACACACACATACACACACACCACTCAAATCGATAATCGCGTGCAAAAACAAAACGAGGAAGCACATTTGAAACGGGCCAGTTATGATAGCTGCTGCTATTTATAACGTCATCCACCCAACCAAACCAGAGATACCCTAAAAGTTTTCAACGTGTTCGAGTAGGTGTCAACCTTGAACAACAATAACCGTTAGGAGGGTGACTTGTATATTCTGCTCCCCCCAAAATCCCATATCGCAATAGATAATCAGCTGTACAATGTTTGATTGGAAATTGATGAGTGTTAAAAACATTGCTTACACTCAGCGAAAAAACATTGGCCTACACTTTATTTAAAGCAATTTTATGCGATTGTAAGCAATGTAATTGTTCTAATGTTCAGAAATAATTTCTAAATATCAAGAAATAATGAAGAAATGCTTACCCTACAATAGACCATCTCATATAGATACATATATATTTTTTGTTGTAAAGAAAAGTAAAAGGAATTCTTTCTAAAGTGTCTAGTCATGAAATTTACTGGCTCGATTTTATATTCGAGTTGAGTCGTCGTCTATCTATCTTAGAGGTCGACTAGCTCAAGAACTGAAGTGAAGTCTTAAAATACTAATGTTTACTAATAATTTAATTAAAGAAGCTAATATAAGAAATCTTCACACTTTGAAAACAACAGCAATCTGCAATTTTAACATATTTTTTCTAAATTTTAAATTTCTAATTCCAAAAGCAGCCTAAAATTTAGATATACAAACACTGGCTTTAGAAGGCCATAGCAATAAATTTTAGAAATTTCGGAATCGTATTTAGGACAATTTTTATTTATTAAGGAGTGGAGAAGTTTAAGTATATAGAATAAATTTTAGTTGCCCGGAGTAATTGATGTGTACTTCCATTTACACACATGTAAATACATGTGCACATTTGAAATGTGTAATGTGCCTTCAAATCTCATTGAAAATATTATCAAAGGCAAATTACGCAAAAGCATAGAGCAAAACGACCTTATCGTATAAATTAACTTCATGTACAATAGCAACAACAATAACAAAACGCTTTTGTAACCTATGATTACACAGCAGAGCAGAGAGACGCAAACACGTGCTGGTTATATATGTATAAGTGTGTGTAACATGCATACACAAACACACGCACACAAACACACACACACAAACACACACATGTATGCATATGATTGGGTTCGTAATTACAAAAACCTTAGCCACAAACACAACAATAACGCAACACCTTTAAACATACTTACAAAAAGCATGCTCACTTCCTAGTGTACACACACACACACACACACACACGCAGACACAGCAAGAGATAGAGGGGTGGCGAGAGAAACAAATTGAAAATATATCACAAGCTAAAAACGATACAAACGAAAACGAAACGAAACATAAACAATGGCAACAAAACAATCACAATAATTGTCTCTGTACGCGCAGCACGCCACGCCACGCATGTGAATCTCAGCCGATGTCGACATCAAAAAAATAAATCTGGCGCCATCCTTCCCACATGCCTTCCACCCCCTTACGCTCCCCTCTCTGCAGCCACACCCACCCATCACACAATCGCAGCAGCTTCCTCACCTTCGCTGAAACGAATTGAAATGAAACGAATCGGCACGAGCCTTGCGCACGTTTCTCGCTCTCTATAAATCTGTCGTTCTCTATGTGCCTGTGCATGTAAAAAGAGAGAGAGAAAGAGAGAAAGAAAGAGGAGCACAGGCACAAGCACACTGAGTGTGTCTACTTTCTCTCCAAATAAATAGTTCAAATCGTGTTTGAGCTACAAAAATCCAATGCAAATTATACACAGCGTCAAACGTGAAAGTGACGCACTTGGGTCACCTATCTCTCTCTCTCTCCCTCTCTCTCTCTCTCGCAACGAGTCGTTTGCCGTTTGTCCCTATGGGAAAGTCTAACCCTGATCGCAAACAGTTTACATATGTACATCGATCCCCGTCTCTCTCTCTCTCTCTCGCTCTCTTTGCCATTAGCTGATTGCAAAAGTTTGCAATTACAACAATTACGATGAATATTTGCAATGAGTTTTCATGGCAAGGAAATTTTATTTTATTTCATTTCATGATAACGATCAGACTATGGCAGCTAAAGCTATATAGCGGGGTCAACAATATTTAGATATTTATCTTGTCATATATATACACATATATATTTATGTGTGTGTGTGTTTGTTATTGTTGCGCTTGAGCATAACGGTAATTACGTCTAGGCACGGCATTGCCCCTGAATACACACATAAACAGTTATTTGTATGCGTGTGTGTGTGTGTGTGTGTGTGTGTATGTATAAGAGTCATTTGTTATTGGCTTTGCATAGATTTAAATAGCGCCATTGACTTTGTAATTTACTGTACGTTCATATTTAGTGGATAACAGCTCATGTTTCCATTTTAAATTCATACAATTAAATACAGTTTAAATTACTCACACAAAAAAATTGTTGAAAGTTATGCTTACACTTAAATTTTTTTTTAAATATAAAACTAAAAAAATATTAGTGCACTCATAAAAACATTGCTTTAATTTTTAGTAAATCGTAATACTCTTGCGAGTATTATTCAATTCTATTACTCATTTGTCAAATATTTTTGGGACTGTCGATTAAGGGCGTCTCTTTTCAATTTTAGGAACACTTTTCCGAATATTTATTAATTTTAAAGAGTGTTGAAAATACTCATAAATAGTACAATTTAGTAGGTAATTATGCAATTATGACAATTGGCAAATTTGCTTACCTGGCTAAGGCCATTCTAACATGAGAGAGCCCTCCGTGAGGCAACGCGATTGCATCCACTTTGAAGGATTTAGCTTGACAAGCTCCCCGGACACGAAACAAACCGAAATCCAAAAATATAAATATTGTGCTGCGGAACTGATTTTGTATCTGTATATCTAAATATATTGTAGTTCACTGCACTATTATGCAATATATGATTCAATGTCGAATTGCTTTCCACTGTTTAAATTTGTTTATGGTGTGTTTTTTTTTTTTATTGATTTTTAGTTTATGTCAAATAAGCTTCATTTTTATGCTGCGCAAAGAGAAAAACATTTGAAAATAGCACTAAAAAGTGTCAATTTTTTTGTGCGGAAAAACTTTGACGGAACAACCACAATAAAAATGACAGCAATGGGACACTGTCAAAATTTATCACATTGAATTTGAGTTTCAGTTAGTACGTGTGTCACCATATTATGGACAAGTTGATAAACCCGGCTACGTGATATTTGTGCGTGAAATTATCAAAAAGCAGCAAAGCGCAAAAAAAAAGGCAAGCACAAAAAAAAGCGCACACAGATACATATTTTGTATATCGGAGTAAGTGTGTGTGTGTGTATAAGTATATATTCATAAAAGAAGGGTGAAGAAACGAGCAAACAATGTTCAATGCCATCGACAAAAAAAAAAACAACAACAAAAAAATGATTCGAAACGAAAAACGAGCCGAGTTATCAGCACTTTGTGATAACGAAATTCAACAAAGGCAAAGCGCCAGTAATGGCAGTAAAAAATAAAACATAAAAAAAATATTTGCTGACTTTGTTCTCTTCTGTGTTATGCTCCCTCTTCCTCTTCCTACTCTTTCTTTTGGCCATTTGCACATGACCCGGCAAAAAAGGATTGATAAAAAGCGTCTAAAACGAAAAAAAAATCAATAATTGTGCACCGGGTAAAGAGAGGTCAACATTGACGCCCTCAGATGATGAGCAAATGTGAAGTGGGGAGTGGGGTGGTGAGGGGTAAAGAACAGAGGAATCTAAGGTTGTTTGGGCATCATTGTATATTCGACTTTAGAATCTAACGGAGCCGCCTTCGTAAAGTGCCCCCCAATTGACTGCAAGCAGCGCAAACGGAACAAAATGAAACGGAACGAAATGTGAATGTGTGCAGTAATCTCAGCAGCAGAAACAACTAGCATTGAGACGCGCAAACAAGAAGCGAGCGAGAAGAGGAGAGGAGAGCAGAGAAAAAAATAAACTACTAACTAAATTCCATTCCATAGTCATGAGAGTGTACACAAGGTTCTTCCTATATCAGTCGAGTCGAGTGTGTGTGAATACACATATGCATATGTGTATATGCGTATATGTGTATCGTGTATACAAAAAAAAAAAGGTAAAGCACAACGAAAAGTCAAAAAACCTGCGCAGCTAAAAAAAGCTTGCATTTACTTTTGACTTTGCACCGAAGCTCTCTCTCTCTCCGGCTCACTCACATGCGCACGAGGCAAAAGTTGCGCCGGCGAGGGTCGTTTAATATAGCAACAGCAGCAGCAGCAGTAAATAACGGTGGGTGTATCTCATCTGTTTGAAATATTGAGCGGCTAAGCAGCAAGCAGCATGACCTCAGCGGGAGTGCAAAGTGTGAGAGTGAGGAATGAGAGAGACAGAGAGGGAGAGAGAGAAATAAAGAGAGCGGGCATTTGCATATTTAGTGCGCTCATTTATAAACAATAAACAAAATAGTGGCGCACATGTTTTTAATTGAATTTTACTTTGCAAAAGCTCTCTCGCAAGGCAAAGCCAAAAACATATGTTGTGCTGGTGCGCGAGTAAGATGGATAGATACACATACATACATGCATACATACATACATGTGCGTATGAGAAACACACATACCAAAAAGAGAGCGAAACAGCTTGAGAATTTCAATGCTGACTGTTTTATTGTTGCTGCCATTTGGCAAGTACATATTAATTTTGATTGCTAGCAAATTTGCACAAATCTGGCAACGTTAGATATCTTAAACAAACTATTATTATTATTATAGTTTGTGATTTTTGTGAAGAATTTCTAATCAAATTTGAACATGTGATTTGCGTCACACAGATACAAAAAAAGAGAGTGCACGCTGCGAGAGAAAGGGAAAGAAGAAGAGAGAGCTTGCAGAAAAGCCGCCTGTCACATAAAAAAAGTTAATGTAATGAATTTAATGCATACTTTTCATATATTTAACACCCAACACCCCCACCGCACCTCCCCCTCACCCAAGCATTATTTACTGTTATTATTTTTACTTGAAGGCTGCTTTGTGCCTTTGCCTTTTGACTTTTCAAGTGCCTAATTGACCTCAACAAACAACAAAAAAAAAGCAAAAATTCAAGAGTAAAACTCTGTCAGCGTTTGAGGAAGTTGTCATTATTGTTGTTCTCCCCGCTGCTGTTGTTGTTGTAAAGCTCTTTTCTCGCTCGCTTTTTTTTGTGTGTTTAATTGCGCGTGTTTCTTGTTTAAAGCTGGTAGCACGTATTCTACTTCTGATAATATATATGATATGTATATGTATATAAATATTACGTTTATTGTTTAAATTAAGGTCACAGAGATACACACATCTGTGGCTAACTAAATAACACACACACTACGGGTCACGCAGAGTTACAACAAACGAAAAAACCAACGCCCGATTCTCTCGACCTTTTACACACACACACACACACACACACACCTTTTGAATAAATGGATAAATTGGGCAAACAAACGACAAAATCGAAATTTTCGGCTTCTTCTTCTAGTTTTGTTTTTGGTTAGACGCGTTCTGTGAGACAGCGAGACGAGAAAAGCACACGATACTTCACGCTACGCGCAGCAGCTGACGACTGAGGGAGCTTTTTTCTTTGGCTTTTTGCTGACTTTGGCTGTCTGTGTCTGTGTGTCTGTCTGTGTGTTGTTTGTTGCGGCTACCTTTGACTTTGCATTTGCATTTGATTTTGTGCGCAGAGCTTTTATGCGTTTACACTCTCAGCTGGTTGCCGCATAACGTGAGCAGAGTTTGCCGGGTGCAGAGGGACATGGATGTTTTTATGTCTTTTTTTTTGGTAGCTGAAAAGCTGCTGCTGATTGAACTCAAGGTCCACCCTCAACACAAGGGCTTCAAATCATCTATAACATACCAAAAAAAAAAAAAAAAACAGAGAAGAAGATGGGAAATAGAGCGAAAAATATATGCTTGGTTTTTATTCACAGAAAGGGAAAATTTTGATTTATATAATACATAATAATTGATTAAAATCGAATATTATTAAAATATTGGATAACTCACCTTCTTTGATTGTTGACAGCCAGCGCTGTCTCCAGCTAACCCTCGGGTTACGCTAATCGAAAAATCCTATTTGCAACAAGCAACAAAATTCACCAGCGAACGGAGTCTGTAAACAATTAGAGTAATTTTTATTTATCGACAACCAAATAATAAAGATCATGTCAAAATACAAATCAAATGGGGAAATGCGCCAATAACAACTTTTTCATTTGAGTTGCATACAATTTAGTTTGTTTATTTATGTTTTTCTTTTTTTGCATACAAAATGAACGCTTATAAATTCGTGTATCGGTCTTTGACTTTTTATCGCTTACTTTTTTTCCTTTGTATTTGCATTCATTGCCCGTCAGACATTAAAATGCTTAATAATCACAAGTACCCAAAATAATGTATTTCATTAAAAAGTATTCGAATACTAAATATGCCACTAAACAGATTTCGATGCCCAAAAGTATGCTATTTTAAATTATGAAATCTTAAAATAGATTTGAGTATGGTAATTGAATATTTAAATCGAATATTTTGAAAAGTTTTTAAATTTAGAAAGCCAGTAGACGGCATTTTGACATAGGCATATTGTTAACGTTGTTGCTAACTCAACATTAAAAAAAAGAAGCTTTTGAACATCAGTTCAGTTTTGGCAATGGAAAATTTTTACACTTGCTTAATCGATTAAAAAAATAAGCGGCTTTGTTGAGACTGGAATCTCTTATGCAATTTGTGTTTACCTTTGTCTTTACTTATAGAACAATTTGTAAAACTATGGAAAACTCTTTGTAACATTCCAGAAATTTTGAATCTTTACTAAATTTTTTTTAGCAGCCACTGTATTTCTCTTTTCTTTTTCGGAACAGTTAAAAACGATTCCGGCAACAAACAAACTTAACATAAATAATAATAATAATATATCAGTTTAAGCTAGTATAATCATTAATTAAGATTCAGGTTTTGTTGAAAAATTAAATATATTTGTAAAGAATTTGGACAGAGAAAGAGTCAAATGAGAAAATGTAAACAGAGCCGGTTCCCATGCCGTTTATCGATATTTTCTCCTGTGCACACTGTGATCGATAAATGTATTATCAACTCATTATTTTGTTTCGGCTTTCGCATTAATTCTCAACTAATGTCAACAATCAGTCAATGGGTAGAGTGGGGCGAAGTGGGGTTGGGGGTAGCGCATCTGAATGCGTTCAGCATGGAGACAAAGATTGGGGTTCATGCACACACTCACACTAACAAAACACTGCATGCCAGTATTGAACTTCTGCGTATATGTATACACGTACATGTATGTGAAATACACCCACATAGCCTCAAAAACACATACGCACCTTTTGCAGTTTGTAGTTATTCTGTTTTCTTATTTGCGTGCTGTCAATTTTTGATTTACGTAAGTGGCTGCAATTCACAAAATTAGCTGTCAATTCAATTGTATTGACAAATTTTTTGTGGATTTTAGTGCACTTTATCGGTATTGACACCACAATATGGCGATATTGCTTCTTTCACTTTTTTTCAGGCCAACTTGTATGAACTGCGCCACACACGCACACACACACACACAGCACACACACTGCACACGCACACGATGACAACGACAACGACGACGATTGGCCGAAATGCATCGGTTATTGCACTGCACTTGACTAATTTGTTGCTGCTACGCGAAGATATTTGGAGCTATTGCATCGACGAATTGGTGCGCCTTCTATTATTATTTGTAATAATTATAAATAAATACGATACGAGAATTAAGCCAGCGAACGCGCTGCGCTTTTCATTCCATGCTGCGGCGCTCACAAAAACACACACACGCATTTGTCTATATGTGTGTGTGTGTGGGCGCATAGCAGCGATCTGGCAACACCAGCCACCAAAGTGCAACTCTGCAACCAGCTGTCAAAAGCAATTAGCAGTTATCGAATCATTAACGTATATTATTAATATTTTCAAGCTATGCGCTAACTTCAAGCTATGCATAAATAAATAAATAATTTTATGTAATTATATACACATGGAACAACATTTTTGAACTGATGTACTAATCTAGTAAAATACATTGTCATTTTGTTTGTGGTGGTGCGCCAATAAATCGATAGGCACTTTGATAATCTGATGAAAAAGTCAGCAAATCGCAGTAAAATCAATTAAATTAGAGAGCTGAGCTGGCCGTCAAATTAATTTATGCATACATATAATAAAAAAAAACTCCAAAATAGTTTAGTGGCCAGACAGCTCGTGTGCAATCCAGGAATCAAATATTTCTCAAAGAACACGAGCAGTTTTTTAGCGTGTGTGTGCGTGTGTATTAGTGCGAGGAGTTCATAAATCGTCCCATATACACACATATATATTCATATATATATATACATCTGTCCACACTTTATTGGACTTTACGTGTCGTGTCGGCAGCAAATCATGGATGGCAACAAAGACGAAGCACAGCGTTGCATCGAAGTTGCGGAGCAGGCATTTAAGTCGGGGCAAATCGAAAAGGCCGAAAAGTTTCTGCTCAAGGCAGAGAAACTTTATCCCACGGACAAAGCCAAGCGTAGGTCCCCCAGAGTTTCTCACAGTGCATAAATAAATTGAGACTTGTTTTAGAGCTACTGGCTAAGGTGAAGAGCAATGCATCAGCGAGCAATGGCAACGCTGGCCGAGATCGTTCCAATGCTAACGCTGCGGATGAGAAGGATTCGGGGCCGAGGAAGCGTGTCAATTCGGATTCCCGTAGCCATGCACCCGAATACAGCACCGACCAGCTGGAGGCGGTGCGCAAAATTAAAAAGTGCGTAGTAGGAAAAGGAGGACAAGATCCCTTCTTCCAATCCCAAGATAGCCTGCAATTTATTGTCGACTTTTGTTTCGTAGATGCAAGGATTACTATGAGGTGCTGGGCGTTAGTAAGACAGCCACTGATTCGGAGGTGAAGAAGGCATACAAGAAGCTCGCCCTGCAACTGCATCCGGACAAGAATAAGGCGCCCGGTTCTGTGGAGGCATTCAAGGCGCTTGGGAATGCGGCCGGCGTTTTAACGGATGCGGAGAAGCGTAAGAATTACGATCTATATGGCATCAATGAGTCGCACAGTGGTCATGGCAACAGTGGCGGCCACCATGGACATGGACAGCATTACAATGACTATGGCTATTCGCGCACCTTCCAGGCGGACATTAGTGCCGAGGAGCTCTTCAATATGTTCTTCAATGGCGGCTATGCACAGCAGAATATCTACAGGCAGCAGCGACGACGTCATCAGGCTCGCGAGGACAGAGATGTATATATATAAATTTATATAGATAAATTTGTATACACATGAATAACTGTATTTATATTCCTTTGCAGACCAACAACTCATCGACGTTGCTCAATTTGCTGCCCATTTTGTTGCTCATCGTTTTGTCCATGATGTCCTCATTCTTTATATCGGATCCCATGTACAGCCTAACGCCATCTCAGTAAGTTATATCATAATACATATATTATTTTATAATTTTAAATCTTTGTCGTTGCTGTGCAGTAAATATTCGGTGAAGCGTGAGACAAACGGTCTCAAAATTCCTTATTATGTCAAGGACAACTTTTATTCGGAGTATCAGGGCTCTGTGGCACGTCTTGAGGAATCCGTCGAGGAAGATTTTGTCAATCATTTGAAGCATTCGTGCAGTCGAGAGCGAAACTATCGTAAGCATATACAAATTCACTGATTATTTATAATTAATTAATGTATTTTTTGTTCTTCTACAGGCGATTCGATGTTGGCCAAGGCTCGCACATTTGGTGATCGAGATCTGTACCGGAAGGCTCAGAACATAAATACGCCTTCGTGCGAGAATCTGCAAAAGTATTTAATCACATGATTTCAACATCTGCAATACGATCATCATCGCAATGAAATTTAAACGTGATTTCATTCAACTTGTTTTATCGTTATGTCTGCATAATTATTATAAATTGATTTTCTTCGTTCTAACTGGATTGTTATTGTTTATTCCCCTTACTCCACACACAAACACACACTTACTCTGTCTCACACATACACACAACATATATATATATATATATATAGATTTATTGCAAATCGGAAAAGCGGCTTTTTCTCGTCAATATTAAAATTGGAAATTTCCAAATGCTTTTTTCCAATTTTACATGCAATAATTTGAGAAACTTGATCTTAATAGTCAAACTTGAAAAGCTCTCATTACGACGAGAGATAAAACATAAGAAATGGTTAGTTCTCTAAATATACTTTAAATATATACAATACAACAAAAAAAAAAGAGAAGAAAAGTTAAATCTTTCCTTTTTCATATTGGATATTGGGAATCCGCTCAATTTTCTTTGTTTTTTGTTTTCATTGCAGAAAATATGAATAAACTTGAAATATATGCGCAAACTATGAATCCTTTTTTCTTGACTCCCCTTAAAGCCCGAGTCTGAGCTCAAAATTGTTGTTTAAAATTTGTTTTTCTCTTTACTAGTTTATAAATGTACAAATAAAGCAGTGTTATGCTAAGTGGCGCCATCTACCGGTTCTGGCAATTCGCTCAATTGCTGATGATGGCTTCCAGGGCAGCAACAACATCTCCGCTCTGCTCGCGGAGCACCTTTTCGGCCTGTGCCTTGCTAACAAGCAGCTCATTCATCTGTGTGTGTGTGTGCAGATAAAGAGTGAGATAAATCATATTTGTGTGTGTGTGTGTGTGACGGTTTATTTACTTACAATCAGTTCAATATCCTCCTTTTTCACCTGCACCTTTTGCAGCTCCTTCTCCTTGGCCACTCTCAGTTCGTTCTCTTTGCTCCGCTGATTGCCAAACTGTTCCACCGCCTAAAACGTTACGAGAAAGAGAATAAGTTGAAACGGTTTCATTTCCATTGCTGTTGGACTCATTAGATTTACGCTCGATATGTTTGCGGCAGAGATTTCCTTTTCCTCGGCATAGTCGGTGACACGTTCCAAGTCGGCGGCGCCGCCATCGTGACGCGTTTGCTTCTTTTGCTTGATGTCCTGATCCTGGGCATCGTCCTCGGCTTCGGTGCCGTTGACCTCAACCTCTGGCTCTGTTTCCGCCATGTGTTACTGTTACTTGGGTGTCTTTGATTTCAATTAGTTTCAATATTTAATTTGGATGTTCAGCCTCGTGCGAATGTGTTTTTTTTTTTGTTTTATCTACTGTCACTGCAACATTATCTATCGACACGCCGCCACTTTGCAAGCTTAACGAAGCTCTCCTCACTCAACGGGTGTTCGGTTTGTGTCTTGGCTTGGCGCAGTTTTAAATTTTTCATAATTTATTTATTTACCCATTTTGCAATACTCAGTGCTTTAATGCTCTGCCACAAAACTAATTAAAAGTGCAAGCATTTTGTTTGTTTCTTTTATCTTTTAGTTTTATTTATTTATTTTTTATTCAGCTGCACGAAACTCTTGCCTAGTTTGCAAAATTTTGTTGCGGTCAAAATGTTAATTATAAGTTTCAAGCGCAGACATAATGAGATTCTCGGACCGGGCGGCAAACCCAATTCGCAAACCATTTGAACTCTTCGCCAACCCCGCCAACCTCCTTCCCCACCTCCCTCAACACACCCACACATCCCATGAGTTGGTCCTTCGACAATATGTTCCTTGCTTATATTTAAGTTGGTCGCTGCGGGCGGTGTTCGCCATGTCCTGTGTGTCCTGAGTCTCGTGTCCGAGCTCCTGTTGACATAATCGTTTGCCATCATGATTAATTTAATTGTCACTTTGACGCAAGCGAAATTCCACAGTACCGTTACTTGGGCGTCAAAATCAAGATTAATTAACATCTCGACCCATGGGCGGTCAACATCATTTGTTAGTAGTGGTAGTATCTCAGTGCATGCGTGTACACTGCAAGAAAGCAAGCATTAAATATCTATGCAAAACAAGAAATTACAAAATGATTATTGACAGCATAAATATTAAATAGCTGAAATAAAAAACTATTTAAACAATGGTAAACAAAATATTAAATATTTATTATTAAAAAATATATTTTATTTTTTGCTAAATGAAAGTAAAATAAAATGTTAATTTAAAAAATAAATACTGAAACTTGTTAAACAAATAAGTTGCAAAAATCTTAGGCAGATTAAAGAATGTCAAACTAATAATTAAATAATATATTACATTTAATTTATTTTAAAATAAAGCAATGTTTTAAAAAACAAATTATTTGTGTATTTATTAATATTAACTAAATTTTTATACAAACAATATTACAGTTAATAAAACATTTTATTTAAAATATATAAATTTTAATAAAATTTGATCTCTTTTTAATTATTCACTTGGCTTATTAAAATTTTTATTGCAATGAAATAAGTTGCTTTACTTTATTTAATTGTTGTTAAAATCATTCCCACTCGAATTAAATATATTTTTAATTAATGTTTTTATTTATTGTGTGACGACCCCTTTTTAAAATTTAAATGTATTTAATAATTTCCTCATGTTTTAGATTAGTTTTCATCATCCATTAAAAATGTGTTACACATCTCACAATTCCCTGTTTTTTCTCAGTGTACTATGAATATGGATGGCATTTGTATGTTTTTTGGTGGCTGCAATTTTTAATTTAATTCGATTTCCCTTCGGCATCGCTCATCAGTGATTTTTTGTGCTTAACCTTAACTCTCTCCTGCTGCAGCAGCTGGAGCCGCATCCAAGTTGGGGCACCGAACGCAGTCTGGGCCATCATTGCCCATGCAGGACACGATGGCAGCTCCAAAAAAAAAAGAATTTGTTTACCGCTGTGCCAGCACATGAGACAATATATTGTCATATACAAATATATACAAATATATCTGTATATTTATATATATATATATGTATGTATGTATGTGTGTGTGTGTGTGTGTGGCGCAACAGGCGCTCATTTAAAGTGTATGTAAGGAAAAGCCATGGTCGTAGACAGGATCTCGGCAAGAGGAATGCACTAAGACACTAGGCTTGTAAAGTCCATCAAAACTTAATTCAAATAGTTCTTAAAATGAGTACACAATCTAAAAATTCCAATTTGTCCAATTTGAATTATTTATTTTATTTTATTTTTAAGAGCTTTCATAGAGAAAGTTAAAGTGAAAGAATAAAAAATTAAAATTAAAAAAATAAAAATATAATAAAAAAAAGTATTATATATATATAATACAATTAAATATATATATGTAATAATGTAATAATTTTGTATTTTTCTAAGTATTTTTGAAGCAGAAATCATGCTAGAAGTCTAAAAGTCAAGTATTTTTCATGATCGGCTTGCTCAATTCATTTGTTAATAGCGGACTTGGAGCTGGATGCAGATGATGATGTTGAAGATGTTGTACAATTTACGAAAAAGTCGTTTCTTTTCTACTCGAAATAAAAAATAAAATAAATACTTAAACTCTTAGACTGATTTTTGGAATAATTTTAGTTTAATTAAATTATTATTTGAATTTTTGAGATATTAAATTGATTTTGTAAATAATTTTATAAATAAATAATAATAAATTTGTTGCCCAATTATAAATGGTTTAATTCAACAGCTTGTTTTGCAGCGCGTCGCCCACACAGCCCCCTCTGACTACGCCCATGATCGATGCTGGTGCTGCTGCTGTGCGCTGCGTTGCCAATTGGCAATTGGAAATTAAATTATGCCGCTAATTAGCAGTGCACACACTCAAACACACACACACACACACATACACTCGAACACGGAGATCCACTTGCAAATAAATTATGTTGCCAATTCTGGGGCTCATTGTGGTTTTTGGCCTCGCATTCGCCACGTTTTTGGCTACGCGCTGCATATTTTCAGGCGCCATTTGCCATTTCCTTCTTCGTTTCCAATTCCATTTCCCGTTTCCCATTTCCCATTTCACGTTTCCCATTTTGCATGTGCCGCAGAGCGCAGAAATTCACACAGTAAATTTTGGACAGCAGCTAACGCAGCGCAGAAAGAGACGGAAAGGGGGTGCCCAGGTTTGGGCGGAGGAGGCAGTTGGATTGGGTGGCAACTCTGTTGGCAACGGCACTTTTGGCCGCGTGATCTAATTGAGCTGTATTGTTTTCATTGCACACACACACACGACACACTTGAGGGGGGTGCGTTGGTGGAGGGGTTTCAAAAAAGTACACATTTTTCACTTGTGACTCATTTCGCATTTTGACATTGGATTTGCTTGTTTTTAAAGCGTAGTTTGGGTTTGACAAACTTGTGTCAGTCTCTTTTCAGTTTCATTTCCGTTTCATTTCAGTTTCATGTTGTGCCAAAGGTATTTTTTTAAGTGCAGTGACCCAATAGAAATGTTCTCAACCTGAGATTATTTAACATTTGCGTTGTTATCCTTTGAATGCTTAGTTTTAAATGAAGTTATTAATTTATCTTACTCCTGCAGACAGATTAGTTGATTAATGCATTTAAGATGATCTCATAAAGTATATTTTATTCCCATTAATAAAGTAAACAGTTTTATTGTTAACCGTTTTTGTTATAAACAAAAAATCGGATGATGTTTTAAGGAAGACAGTTACAATTTTGAGTGTGTATCAAACGATACCAATTAAATACACCCTCAAATCTTAATGCTGGAACGATCAGAGCAGAATTATAATTTATATTTTAGGATTAAATTTAATGAATTAATGCGATTTCAAAAGTGGCCAAAAGTACAATTGAATTTGGTCAAAATCCTTTGTTTAGGTTTGTTGAATCTGATTTGGTGTCATTGCTGCGAAATGTTGTCCACAACTCAAAATTGAAGTTTGGATTTGTCAGTTTATTAAGGGCTGCAACAGATTGTGGCGTGTGGGAAATCGATTTACGCTTGCACAGCCTTGTTGCATGCCTCCCCCTCCAAATTGACGGACAGGCACTGCGAGTGCGGTTCGATTTCAATGCCACATTCGGCATGCAGTCAATAAATGAATTTGCATAGCAAATAAATTAAGAAAATCCAATTTTGCAGTGTGAATGAAATTAGCATCGATTGTTGATTGTGGCATATTGCGGCATTCAAGGACAGGCACAGGCACAGGCACAGACACAGGCGCAGGCACAGGCCACTTTAAGTGCGTGTCATCCTCGAGGGTCCTTTTTGCCATTGCATGCATAATTTGCTGTACTCAACTCAATTACGCTTATAACACTCAACGCTGAAGATTCCAACATCGTTTGTACATCAGCGATGAGTGACAGGAGGAGGGGGAACGACGGCCGACGGCCGACGGTTGTTGAGGTCCTGGCTATTGCCAAACTTTGGTTTATTCGCAAATTGTCCAAAAATAATTGAGCCATTGAAGGCGCTCGAATGGTCAGCAAAAGTTCGAGCTGTAACTGTAATAGATACAAGAAACTTTGCTCCTTGACTGCGCCCCCTTGACAAAAGGATGCCAAAGGATGTTGTCTATGTGTGTGTGTGTGTGTGTGCGCGCGTGTGTGTGTGTGTGTGTGTGTGGCGACCTATTGACGACCTTTATCGCACTGTACATAAACCATAATCGCAATTGGCAAGTGGCCGCCACTCGAAATTTCTTGTAGCCATTGTCATGCTTCGCAGGGCAGCCGAACATACACTGCAAAAAAATGTGTCATAATTTTCAGTAATGTAAGCATTGAGAAAAAACATTAATTTGCCTTGCTCCGTTTAGAAAAATTATATAATAATAATAATAATAATAACTGCTCCAATTTTTTCTATGAAACCAGTAAAAATTCAATTCGTATTTCAAGCAATTTCCATGAAATTTGTTGACTGAAAACTGAGTTGTTGTTTGAAAGCTGGTTAACCAAGTAAGTCGAATCCAACTCAAATAATACACGAATACTTTCTACATTTTGACCAAAAATCATACGTATCGAATTACTATATCCTATAACATTCATAGCAACAATCGAGCGGGTTTTTTTTTTTTAGTTTATTGTAGAAATGAGATGCAGGCATCGAAGAGAGAATATTTCTCCTTATAAGACAATTCTACGTTGTTCAAGTAAATTTAATTTGAATTCATATTTATGCTGCAGTCATTTCTATATCATTTTACATAAGTTCCTTTATTTTTTATGCATCTCTTTCCACAATTTCAGCTTGAAAACCAGCATGTTGCAGACGGCCAAGAAAACCCACTTTGGCTTTTTAATTTTTTAATTAATTCAGCTGTTTAGATGGATTCAACGATTTCATCTCTAACTCAACGCACAATTGAGAATGTTTTAATGCGATTTTTTTCTCTGTGTACACACACACACACACACACACACTAAGTCTTTGGCTGGGCAGTAGTGTAACGCATTGAACGGAAGCGCTGCTCATTCATTTAAAACTTGTCTGCAAGTTGCCAAGTTCCCATTCGCCCCCTGCCACTTGCCCCATCCGCTGGAGGAAGGTGCAAACACAAACTCGAGTGTGTGTGTGTGTGTGCGTGTGTGAATCGTAAAGTCTTCGCTTCCGACTGCGCTGCGAGGCAGTCCCTACCAACTCCATTCACCTCCTTGGACAGACCCTTTCTTGCCCCGCAATTTTCTGGCATTTTGCAACTTTTGCGTTTAACAATTTCGCTTCCTTCCGCTGGCTAAACGGCGCCAGGTTGTCGTGGAAATTTGTTTTAATCGTCATCTTTGCCATCTACGTAAGCAGCGCTGCTCCACCAATCCCATACCCCCACTGCCCCATTGCGCCCCACTCCAGCTGCTTTGGCTGCTTCGGCTACGAATTCTCATGCCGCCCCAGCGAAGTTCGTTGACGTGCCTGAGTTTGGTACGCTTATCGATGGCCCGTTCAATATTTTATTAGTGTCCTTAACGGCGACTGGGTATCGCTGAGGGCGCCACACATCCAACAGCCCGATCCGTGTACCTTTGGCTTTTTCTTCTTCTTCTTTTTGCCTGGGTAGACGGGTTGGGGGCAGTTGATTTTGGTTTAAGTTTTTCTGCATGCCTCTGCTTTTGCCTGCCACTTTGATTTCTTACTTGGGCGCGCAATAAATTTTTATTCTCTTCCCCCCCTCCCTCCTCGGGCTGGTTGCTTACTGGCTTAAATCGGCCATTTAGCGAGCTTACCTAATGTCTTTGGCGCTGTCTTTCATTTAGTGGCTGCCACCGTTTACATAAGCACTTCTCTCATCGCCAATCGCGAATAAATTATTCCAGCACAGACAATGGAGCGCCTAAACAAACTCGAAATAAACTCAAAATCGGTCTTTTGTCTGACTTTTATCAACTATTACGAAATTGATCAAATTAATTTATAAAATTTATAAATATTTTAATAAATAAAAGCAACTAAAATGTTGAATTTTTTATTATAAAATTTGTAGAAATTCATATAAATAAAAACAACAAAAAAAATATGGTTACAAATTCAATTCTGAATTTATTCCAATTTATCAGTCTCAATTTTAACTGCTTTGAATTGCAAACGCATCAGTTTAAGATCTATTTAATGTTAATTAATATTGACATATTTTTATAAATTTTATCTTTTTTATATGTATTACTGAATACAAATTTCTGCTTGATCATTTAAGGGGAATTATTTTATTATAATATCAAATCTTAGGCGCACTAAAACTGCGTATTTTGTAGGGGTATTTTGTGCTGGATTTTCATAGTTAAGCAAACATTAAGTGTCGATATCAAAATTTCGCTTGCTGTTGATATTCCAGATAAGACCACAATTTGCTAGGTGAACCAATAAATTGCAAAGAGTTTGTGTCAGGGTGGACATCAATAGCAATATGTTTGCACTCGGGAGAAGTTACTTTTGGACTACTTTGGTTAGTTGATAACAGCTCAATGATAAGGCGCTGTTGCACTTTGATTGGCTGCTTGCCTCGCTTAGATGGCGCCCATCCTCAGAGCAAAACAAAAGCAAAACGCTCCTCGAATGTGGAGCGTATTTTTCGTACACTTTACAGCCAAAGGCGAATAATAAAACTGTCTGCTATTGTCTGAATGCGAGCTAACCCCTTCGGGCAACCAACCCCCTTCAGCACATATATGTACATATATATATACATATATATACATATATATACATGTATATGGAGATACACATTTAACTCTAAACGTTATTATTGTCGCCTGACAGTCTCCAACAATTTGGCGTAATGCGTAATATTTCTTCTTTATAACCAAGCGACGCATCCGCCAGGACTCGTAGCACTTACTACACTCTATTCTAGTACTTATAAGGTGTATCCATAAAATGAATAATAATGCCAGCGAGTGGGGGTTTGGTGCGTTTATCGTTGCCTGCTTATGATAATAAAATAGAAAAGTTCTTTGCATACTTTTGTGTGTGCGCCAAGGGTCCTTTGAGGGGAGAGTGCCAGAAGTAGTTGTAAGTAAATCAATGAGCAGATGCGGATATCCGTGTAGATATATCATTTTATTTATAATTTTTATGCTCTTCAGCTAACCCTATTAACTGAAATTTATTTCTGCAGCGTTTCAAATCAATTTGATATGTGCAAAAAAAAAATAGAAAAGAAAAGGGAAAAAAACTAAAGCTGAAAATGAAGTTTTCGCTTAGAAGAAACAAATTAAAATTGTGGCTAAGCTGAGAGGGAGAAGGAGAAGCAGAGTGAAAGAAACGGCTAAAGGCGACAGGTGCTATGGCCAAGAAGTCAACAAAAGAGGCAAGAAAAATATAAAAAAAAAAAATCAAAAAAAAAAACTCTTCTAATGACTATACATCATTTGAGCAATCAATCAATTTAAGCACATTTAATCCACATGAATCATGTTACATGCGGCAGAGCAGCAGAGTGGCAGAGTAGCAGAGTAGCAGAGTAGAGCAGTGGCTGGGGAGGGGGAGCGGGCACAGTTGAGAGCTGCTCGCTTGACTTGAACCAACTGGGAAATCTTGCAATATTAATCAGTCTATTAGACACGATTTGTTCCACTGCCGACATGGCGCACGATTATTCAATCAGAGCTCGACCGATAGCCAGCACAGTTGGTTGCCCACACCCACACCCAGACCCAACCCGAGACCGAGACCGAGAGACAGACCAAATTCCCATACCCATACCGAAAACCCTGCCACCTTCCGCTCCCCCTCCACTGGCAGCTGGACAGTGCGTTGAGTTTGAATCATTGTGGATTTCAGTGTGTAACACTTGTACGTGTGCACATACACTGAAAAAAAAAATAAATAGAAAAAAATCCAACTCAAAGTGATGCCTGGCATTGTCAGAAGTATCTCAAATTCGAGTGTTTTTAACTGAATTCCAAGATAAAAAAGAAAAGATAAGAAAGAAAATTCAAATATTCTTAAACTACTTTATTTCCAAGACAAAAACTATTAATTCCAGACAGTTATTAACCAAAACACACTCATCTTTTATTTGGCAATTTGGAAATTTAATGCTTAGTTTAAATGTTTCTTAAAGTTTTTTGTTTTCAAAATCAAATTCAGCCAATATTAAATCGTACAAAAAACTAGTATTTTGATGACAGATTAAATGAAGTCAGTTCTGTGAGGATATCCAATCTTCATCGTGCTTGGGATAAACGTTTTTACTTGAATGAATGATCAGAATTATTGCAAAATTAGCCATTTGCTTGCATTACAATTTATATTTATATATTTTTTATTCTAAATTTCAGCTAGTCATTTTTTGCCTGTGTCCATATTTATTGAAGTCTGGCATGTGGCAAGTGCCGTGGGCTTAATTCACATACACACACACATACATATATATGTATATATATGTATATATATTATATGTGTACTCGCCTAGACACCAGCCGAGGCACGTCTGAATTTTGGATCAGGTTAGTGTGTGACCTTGGCAGGCACATAACCCAAATAAAAAAAGCGCACTTTAAAATGTCGACAAGTGATTTGTTGTACGAAAAATCTACGCATTTTAGATACATTTTTTTTTTTACAGCCGCAGATTGGCTACAAATTTGAAATTAAGGTGTTAAATAAGTGATTTAAATTCTGCTTTGGAAGTTGTGCAAGGTATTTTGGCTGGTGTTGGTCTGCATAAGAACAAAAGATGTATGTTAAATATGCAGATTAATTAGCAACTTGATTAAAGTTTGAGAACTTGATTTTTTGCGTCCTCAAAAGCCACTTTCACAATTCTCCACTGACATCATTCTGTCAAAACTGAAAGGAGTTTTAGAGTCGTAAACCTTTTGTATTTTGTACTCTAACTTTAAGCACATATTTATAAAATATATTTTATTTAATAAAAAATATCGTTGAATGTTTATCTCTTTCTAGGAGTCGCTAACTATTTCTTCTCTCTTTCTCTTTCCTCTCTCTGTCTCTCTCTCTCTCTTTTTATATGTCTCCTTTCTATTCTATTTGAATATGCATAATATAAATACTTTTAAGCTTTTTAACACTCTCTTTCTCTGTATTGCCATATGATATATATATATATATATATGTTCATGTATTTACATTAATCGGAGATGCACTCCAAATCTCTTTTTAATCCCCAACAATCATAATAATAATGATCAATATAGACCATCATATATGAATGACCCTTTTGCCATAAATAATCTATTTCAGTTCTCATTTTATCCAAGTCATCAACGCCGCAGGCAGCAGCACTTTGTGGCCAAAGAAAAAATAAAAATAAAAGAAAAGAGAGCAGCAAGTTGAGGACAACAGCAATGTGGATGTGCATTTATAGTTTTTACTCGAGAAATTTTGTTGATATCGTAAAGTTCATTTTATGAAGTCGGTCAAAATGGCCAGCGATGGAAAATAGATAAAAATTGATGGCCACGGGCAGTCTTTAGGGGCAAGTAGTGTTGTTGGTGGCATGGTATATGTTTGCCGAGTTTACTGATGACTGCAGCTTCTTTAAAGGACCTTAAAGGCTTTGTAGCTTGGTCGGCACATAAAAATGAAAGACAAGCGCAATTGAGCAGCATTTGCATATTGAAGTGACTCGACACAATTCGGTTGAGCTGCTGTTCTAAACTGCTGCTCAACTGCTCAACTGCTCAGTTCCTCAGCTGCTCAGCTGCTGAAGTGAAGGCTCGGCGTCACAGTATCCTTAGAGACGCCAAGGATAACGCACATTGTATGACTTATGGCAGGGCCATACAGCCAACACACTCGCCCACCCCCGCAGCAGGGGGGTTAGACGGGGTTGGAAATGGGTATGGGGATTGGGCTATTGCAGTGGCAGCCGTCAACTCATGTAGTTTTTCAATTTCATCATTCTACACAGAGAGAAAAATGTCGCGCTTAAAGCTTTAATCTTCGATCAACTCCACAAACCTTAAACTAAAAAGAATTGTCTTCAAACTAGAAATCAGTGCGAAATGTGCTTGACTTTAGAACTGAGATCGATGAATCCAATCTTATTAAAATTAAATTAACTATTTGCAGTTGAAAGCTTGTAAAATAATACAAATTAAAAATGTGCATCGATTAAGAACTCGTTAACTTGTTTCAATACCAATAAATTCAATCTGCTGGAAAGTATTAAAGTTAAAAACACTTTTATCAGTGTAAAATATCCTTATTGAACTTGAAAGCATAAAAGTTAGAAATATACAGGAATTAGGACATCTTTTAATGCAAAGAGTCCATAGTTTAAACAATCGTTTATCTAATTTTAATATAGAGTTATAATTAATACAAGAAATATATTTTTTAAATTCCATTTCATATTAAATTTTGGAACTCACAAATACAAAAAACCCGGCAATTTCAGATTTGAAGTTCGGAATCGTGCGCTGAATAGTTGCTTATTTTCTCGCTCTGTGCAAATAGACACTCCTCTCCACTCCACTCCACCCCACTCCACCCCACTCCACCGCAACCCACCGCACCCCAACCAGAAGCTACCCTTCCGACCATCCTTTCGAGCACACTCGCCGTCAGCTGTTTGGCGGCGCCGTGCTGCGCACTTGCAAAGATTTATTTTTATCGCCTACGATTTCAATTCAATCCAATTCATTTCGCTGGCGTTCTTCTATTTTTCTTCGTTTTTTCCCATCACGAAATTTGCAAAAATTTCCAACGAGAACACTTTGGATTTGTAACTTCTTTTTTTTTTTTTGTTGTGCTTGGTCACAAGTGCTGCTGGTGGGGGTGGGAAAAACTATTTGACATTTCAGGCCAGTGCCAGTGCCAGCACCAGTTTCCATTTTCATCAGCAAGAGTTGAGCCCGTGGTTTCCATAAATAAATCAGCCAACGTGACAAAAAAAAAAAAAAGAAACCGGCTTGTTGCCAATTGATGTGGCCAGGTGTCACATTTAAAATCCTATGGATCCTATATGGCTGTAAAAAAAAAAATGCAAAATGGAGAAGAAAAGAAAACCAAACAAAATAGGATCATCGACGAGGATGGGATTCGAACCCACGCGTGCAGAGCACATTGGATTAGCAGTCCAACGCCTTAACCTCTCGGCCACCTCGTCACTTTCTATCCGCTCGCCGAACGCTGCTTCTTCTTCAAATAGAAGCGTTACTTCTCTACAACTGCCAATTATTACTGTGGTCGGCCATGGTTAGTTCTCTGCCCGTTTCCATTTCGAATCGTTAGATAAACAGACACAGCAAGAACCCAATCAGCGACGAGACAGAGAAACAGGTAGGCGTAAAAAAGTAAAAAGTTGCTGAGATTTGTTTATTGTTTAAACTTAATCAGCAGAAAGTTATATGGAAAAATACAAAGAGTTTCTGGCTTAGTCTTATGCGATCTTTTCGGATTGTATTTCACATGGCACGATTGGGGTTGTTTCTGGGTTTTCCCAATCTTTGCAATAAGTGTTGAACCATTTTACATTTGAATACTCCCAGATTTATAATAAACTTTACTTTATATTTTTATATATTTAAATTTAATTATTCACTTTTAATCGTATATCATTTAATGTGTAACTTTTAAACGCATTTTTTTAAATTTGTTGACTGCACTTAAGCCCAAATAAATAAATAAATAAATTCATAATAAGCAAGTTTTATTTTAGATTTTAGGCTTTCATTTTCAGACTTACACAATACATCTAAAAAATAAGTTCAGCTTACAATTTTATAGATATTAATAATATATTTATATATATTTATATATATATATATATTTCCAGATATCCATAATATGCATACAAATGTATATGCAAAGTTCAATATGAGACCTCAATCGAATTTGCCGCATTTTAAAACCTCAAGCAGCGATTTAAATTAATTTTTACGACTGGCAAAAATCGTATTAAGTCATTAAAAAAATTTGTGAAAAAGGAGTTGCTCAACCAACAAAAGGAACCAGATTTCGGCAGAAGAAATGACAGAAGTCTGGAGCTGGCCAAGAGTCATCCTGAAATTGACTTTGACGTTTTTATGAAGGGCGCGTGTAGTTTTTATGATCAGTGAGATGGTCTTACGGCTGCTCACGGCTCCTCCCCCGTATTACTATCGGGTTAACTGAGCATAAAATACGTAAGGCGTCGGCATCGGCATCGACTTAAATGGTTTTACGAGCTGCCCCGCCCCCAATTCATCCACCCCGCCCACATGCAGCTGGTACTAAATGTCGCACATAAAAGTCAAACGCATAAAAACAAACAAAGTGCCGAAAGAGTTTTGATGAATGCGCTGCGAAGAGTGGGTAGCCCTCCAAGGATTATGGCAACTATCTGTCTTCGTGCACTCAAAAAAAAAAACAATCAAAAATTAAAAAAATTAAGAAAACAAAATTTAAATTGTTCAAAATTGTAAAGTTTTTAAATATGCTGAACAAATATTTAAATTTTTTGAAATAATCTAAATATTTACATATTTTTATTCTTGAGTTTTTTTTTAAATAATTTTTAAAAACTGACATGAATTTTTTAATGCACTTTGTTAATTTTTTATGCAGTAGAAATGGTACTTATAGGTATATGTAGACATATATAAGTCGAAATCTCAGTACAAATTTATTAGACATATTTCTTAAACTCAAAGAAAACTTAATCAAAAATCAAAAATGATTTTTCTGCATTTTAAAAAGTATTTTCATCAAGCCTAATCAGGCTTAAGTTAAATTAACAAAGTGAACTGCTGCAGGCACCAAAAGTATGCTGATTATTGGAAATAATAGCGTTTATTTTTTCAAGTGTAGATGTGTCTGTAAATTTGCTGGAACTTGGGGGAGACAAACGGGTTGGAGCAGGTTCGGTTAAGCGCCGCGCTAATTGACCATAAATCAGCAACTGGCGAGAATTTGCAAATTTACAGGCCTCAAATCGTTTTTTTTTTTTTTTGTGTGTGCGTTTTTTTTTTTTAGCATTTTGCGTTTTGTGCACTGCGAAATTCTTTGCGCAAAACTTTGCTAATACAAATTGCATCGACACTGAAGCGGAAGTTGAGTAAAAATTGTGTAAAAAACTATCTACGGCTGTTATCCGGCGACAAAGTGGTCAACATGCCGCAAACTTTGTTAGTAACAGTTTTGCTGCCAAAAGATTGTTGGCAGCCAGCGAAAAGGGGACGAAGTCGATGGCAAAGGCAAAGGCAAAGGCGAAGGAGAAAGGGTTAAGGGTAAAGCTATGGCTAAAAAGTTCTACGCGTTTTGCAGAATTCTTCTAAAACATTTTTAAACAATTTAGCACAAGAATTAAAAATCGCAAACGCCGCGCAACACGAGAAACTTAAGCTAAAAAAAAAAACAAAAAAAAACAAAAATAAACTTTTTACTGTACGCAAAGTTTTGAAGACTATAAATTATCATCCATAGGGTTGGCTTTAGGGGGTGGTCGGGGGCAGGGGGGGTTACTGCAATACCTTTGGCACGTTCGGCACTTTTGGCACTTTTTTAAGCGGATTTTCAACTCCTGCGTTGGTTTTCTTTTAGCATTTTGCTTTTGCCTTTGCCAGCGCCGTAGACTTTTGGCGCCAACGGATTTGACTTGTACAAATTGCTGTGTCGACATCGACATTACACACACAGTCAAAGGCACACACACACACACACACACACACACAGACAGACACACAGAGACACACAGAGACAGTTAGACGCACCCGCACGCACAGTGAGGACTCAGCTCGGTTGTCCTTTTTGCTCTTTCATCGTTGTAGCTTTTGCCTTTACCTTTTGCCCTGAATTGGCCTTTCGGCACTAATGGATTATCTAAGCCTTTCAGTGGCTATTGGTTGCTTTGGCAATTGCCATTGCCAGGCCAAAAGGGATAACGGTGTTGATGGCCCTGGCTTAGATCACATCTTAAACAGGGCAAAGAACGCATTTGAATATTCTTCCCTTCTCTCATTATGTGAAACCACCTCAAAAACTGAAGTTGTAATCGGTCTTTTATGCAAAAGCGAGACAAGTCAGAGTTTCCAACGATCGACTGAAATATACCCTGCATAATTTTGTAGCTCTTAAGAGGTAGCATGAAGTCTATCATTTATTGTTGATATCAAATTTAAATGGCTGAAAGCACACATCATATTTTTTTTGATGTACAAATTAAAATGAGCGAAATCAACTCAACTGGAACATACCCTGTACTCAATATATACTTTATGTACTCATATCTTCAGAATGAAGTCTACAATTACTTATATATAATAAATAATGTAATAATTCTTACACCTTTCCAAATGAAAATGTAGAAATTGAAAATCAAACAGCATTTTTTTCATTTTGTAAACAAGTTTTTATTTCAGTTTTAATTTTTGAATTTGAATATAATAAAATAAGGAAAACATTAACTGTTTTTTATTTTCTCACTTTCATTCGGGCAGCGATATTGATGTAAAACATTCCCAAGACTAGCCAGCAAGCAGACTGCGATCGCATTCCTTTCCAAGGGGCAAAGGAGCGCTATCAGTCAGTGGAAGGCGCCAGACACAAAGCGGCACAAATGTCACATCGGAGCATACTTACTATATAAATGCACCGATATGGCATACTATATATATACATATGTATATATAGTGGAGTGGAATATATATCTATAATTACAACAAAGAAGCTGCTGCAGATGCAAAGTGCGTGTTTCCGCATACATTTTGCAAGAGACAGAATATTGCAACAACTACAAGAGAGAGAGAGAGAGACAGAGAATGAGAGAGAGAGAGAGAGAGAGGGAGCGACTGCAACAGTCGTCATAAATTGACAAGTGCATAAGCCCAAATACAAAGGGGCAGGCAAACCACACACAAACTTGCTGCAAATCATGTGTAGCATTTACAGTCGCGGTCAAAATAACAGTCACACTTCGTATATTAAATGGTAGAAACATTTCACGAGTTAATTAAGTGTTTTCTTGTGGCTAAAATAATACAAAGCCATCATATTATTATTATTATTATATTATTAACATAGATATAGATATAAATATAGATATAGATATAGATATAGATATAGATATAGATATAGATATAGATATACATAAAGATATAGATATAGATATAGATATAGATATAGATATAGATATAGATATAGATATAGATATAGATATAGATATAGATATAGATATAGATATAGATATAGATATAGATATAGATATAGATACAGATATAGGTAGACCATGATTGTATACAAATAAAACTTTCAACATTTTTTAAACTATATTTTATTCCTTTTAACATTTTGTGTGCACAACTATTATTTTGACCGCGCCTGTAGATATGTGTGTGCTGCGTGTGTTTGTGCATGTCTCTACACATAATCAGCAAGGCCGACAAATGTGCCGAGACGAAAGCAGCTCTCACCCACCAAAAACTTCCCCATTCCAATACAGCTGTCTCGCTCTCACTCTCTCTGTCTCTCTCTCTCTCTCTCTCTATCTGTCTTTCACTTTCTCTCTCTCTCTCCTTCGCTCGAACACAAAGTATTCTTAGTAATCGACACAGACATGTGCATAAAAATGCACAGGGCAAATATTACACAGATAATGCAAATGTCGAGCGAAACAAAAATTTTCCAATAGCTGCGACGCCGACTGCAGCAGCGACTGCGGCAGCGACTGCATTTACTGCGCCAGGTTCAATGTAACCATGAAAAGTGCAGCAGCCACGTGCTGATTGCTGCTTGTGGTTGCTACTATACAAATATATATATATGTATATATGTATATATGTATATATGTATATAAGTATATATGTATATATATATCTGTAAATTACAAATTATTACAACACTTACAACCATATTTGGTTTGTTTGCCAAATTGCTTAACTTATTGGTTAAGTTCTTGAAATGACGCACAAATGTTGTCGCTTTTCTCCCTTGAAATTAGTGTCATCGTTGGGGGGATTACATTTATACATTCCTATAAACATATATATATGTATATATATATATATATATATAAACAAAGTATTGCATTAACCTAATTGATAGTGCAGAATTGGGGTAGTTGCTGAGTGCATTTCTGACGCTTGAATTCACTAGTCTCGCGTTTAATCAACTTTTTTAATCACACATTGCAGCAGAGGAAGCAAGTTCAAATAAATAGCTGAATTGCAAACATAAGGAAAGAAAAAAGAAATATTCCCCTAACAAAATAAGCTCCATTTGAATTGGAACTGTGAGTAAAATTGAGAACAATTTTTAACTTCTTATATTATTCCATTTTTTGATATCTAACAAAATAATATTTTTTCTCTTTAAAATTTTGAGCATTACTCATGGATAATTTGTAAATATTTTTGCTAAAATTGAATGCATTTCTTAACATAACAATTCTAAATTTTTTTTATAAATATTTCCCCAAATTTGGCATTCTGTGAATACATCTGAAAATTTGCATTTTTTAATATCTGTCTAAAATTTAAAGTTTATTTAATTTTGGGAAATTCCTAAATATTTTGAATGAAATTTAATTCTTTTTATTTGAATAATTTTATGCAATTTAAAAAATGCAAATGAAATATTTGGTCAGAAATTCAAATGCTAGAATTAAACAAAAATAAAATTGTTTACTTTCGAGTTTAAATGAACTTGATTCATGCAAACCGGATTACAAACAGTTAATTACCATATAAATTGCAATCAACAAAAATGTTTTATGCAATTTCCGACATATGCACAAAATAACATACATATTCAAATACATAATATTATATGACATAATCTAGTCTGATCCTCTTACTTAGCTGCCAGTTGCCTTTGGGGTAAATGGGGAAATATGAGTTGAAATTAACAGGTTTTTTAATGACTTAATTAGGTCAGCGGCGGGACAGTCGGACCATCAGATGGACAGGCAGACAGACAGACAGGCAACAACTAAAGGCCACCCGCTTGCCACTTCCCATTTCCATTACCACTTCCCATTCTTATTTCCATATCCCATTCCCATATCCCATTCAGATGCTGATGAGCATAATGGGCATTGCTCAATTTACTAATGGGTATCCCCGGAACCAAGCGCCACTTGTTGATATGGCAGCGTCTTCGGGTATTGGGAGGGTGTTGGGGAGGGGGGAGTGTCTTACTGATGATGTTCTAATTTGTGTGATTATTACGTGTTGATATGCCGCTGATATGTCATTCATTTACATACAAACATGTGTAGGTATTCAGGATGGAAGATGGAAGGATATCAGGGGCTTTTAGGGCATAATTCAAGAGGCAAGCACTAAGCGAGTGTCTCACCTGTTAAAGTTTACTGTGCGTGTGTGTGTGTGGGTGTGCGAATAGGTCCAAGGACACTCAGGGCGCCTAAGCAACCCCCGAGAAAAGCCGACGGCAAAGGAGAAAAAAAAAACTCAGAGCAAGCCAAGTCGAAAAAAGGCCGACGGACTTCGGCTCGTGATAAAAGAAAAAGAAGAAAATAACGGTGCCTAGTCTGGTGCTTCTGGGCATTAGTTTTGGCTGCCCAACCAGGAGGCTCGGCGGGATGCCCAACAACGGGCAACAATTAAACGGCGATAACTGGCGCCAGCAGGCAACCTATTGGAGCACAGGACGAGCTGCGCAGACTCCTGATTGCCACACATACACACACACTTGCACACGCACAGCCAGAAGAGCCACACCCACCGACAAAGCGCAGCCCGACGCCGTTATTAACCAACAGTTAACGGCCGACAAACCGCAATGACCCCCACACCCCACTCCACTGCAATCCACCTACAAAGATTGCAATGCGACGAAAAGTGTGTCAAGAAAAGGCTGGTTGCGTATACGTATTACCGTTATACCTGACATAGGCAATCGTCCCATCTCGCTTTCGACTACTTTAAGCGCGCTGTGGTGCGAGCGTGTCGGCAAATGCAAATGCATTTCAGGGGGTTGAGATTACGAGCGACGAGCGAAGGAGCTGCGAAAAGTCTTATAGTAGTGCGAAGAGTATACGCAACGAGAGAAAGTTACGCTAGTGTGAGCGAGAGAGAGAAAGACAGAGAGAAAGAGAGCGAGCGAGCGAACGTTGTGGTGCGTGTGTGTTCGTGTTTTGCAAGAGAGAGCAAAGAGAGCGAGCCATTGTGGAGCGTAAGTTAAAATCATACAAGTGGTCTTGTGGAACATAATAACGTGTGTGTTGTTGTTTGTGTTGTTGCTAATAAGCAAAGAGCTTAATAGCATATAGTAGATTAATGTATTAACAACTTTTCTAACTCAACATGCATAGACAGACAGACAGACTAACATATTAGAATGAATTCTAAAGAATTAATTGCTTGCGCGCATAACTCTTGGCTCACATTTTTATTGTATTTCAACATTCGCCGTTTTTTCTATTTGCTTTCATTCTTTCAGCAACATACGATTTTTTACTTTCAGCATTTAAAACGACGCAATTGACGCTGACTGCGCTGTCGACGTCGACGTCGCAAACCACGTTTTTGCGCTACTATGCTTGTGTGTGTGTATGTGTGTGCGTGTCATTTCATACCACATTAGGTAAGGTTAGGTTTTTAATTTTGTTTCTAACTTTGCGCCGCTTTTGCCACAACACACACACACACACACACAAATGCACATTATTACATACAAACATACATACATATTTGCACATGTGTGTGTGTATGTCTGTGTTTTTGTGTTTTTACTTCACCCGCCATTCTTTACACTGATCGCGAGCCGCTCTCTCTATCTCTCCCTCTCTCTTGCTCTGCCTATCTTTCGCTCTCTTTGAACTCCCGATTTTGTTTACATAAAAACTCTCGCGTGCTTTGTATGTTTCTTATTTCCGCTTTCTTTAGCTTTTGTTTTTGTTCTCCTAACCTGTTTGCTGCACTCTCTGCCCTCCGCTCTCGCTCTCTCTCTCTCTCACATTCAGCCTCCCCAAATATTTTAGCTTAGCATGTGGTTTTCTTCACTACACATGGCAAAAACATATATATGTGTGTGTGTGTGTGTGTGTGTGTGTGTGTATGTGTGTCTTCGCCTATATTTTTATTGCGCTCTACGTCTTTGTCTATTTTCGCATAGTCTTCGCTAAACAGTGTGAACTTGAAGACCACGTGGTTCTTAGATTTTTTTCTGTTGGCGACACGCCAGCTCTGTGGATGCTAAAACCTAAGCTTGTGGATACCATGTTGTGAAGAAGAGCGACAGCAAAATCTCTCTCTCTCCCTCTCTTTTGTTTGTGAATTTATATCTTGTGTCTTCTAGCGTACGGCATCAGGAAGTGCTTCATCAAATTTACATACGCACTCACACAATTACAACCGATATACCCACACACACACTCATACTTATGTATGCACGTATTTATGTGTGTGTGTGTGTGTGTGTGTGTATGTGTGTGAGTACGCGACATTTGCATATTAAGCGACGTCATCGGCGAACGTGCTCTCTGTGTGAGAATAAGAATAAGCAACAACATGAAACTAAGTCGCACTTTCATTGACGCCTTCCACGATGATGATGGTGATGATGATGGGCGGAGGCTGTTGATGATCGCATGGAAAGGTTGCTGTTGATCAGGGGAGGCGGCGGGGAGGGAATTGAAAGCTGTTGCATTCAATTCTTGGGTCGTGAGTCGTGTCTTTTGCAGTCTGTGCATCAATTACGTCACTTAAGCAATCACACTGCAATAATCGCATTAATTTCAGTCAATAATAAGGCATTACGCAATAAACGCAGCGCTTCTAAGTGGCAAATTATTAGCTTGTTAAGAAAATAGATGATTCTTACTCATATCATCAAATATAAAATTTGAATCAAGCCCGAAATTGTGTTCCACTTGAACTTTAATTTTGAATTTTTTTTTATTCATCAAATTTAAAAAATAAAATAAAATAAATAAATAAAAAGGTAATTTTTATTAATAATTTTCATCATAATTTTCTTATAAACGATAAATGTGTATATATAAAGGTCAATAAAATATTTTTGTTCTTTTTGAAAATCTCAAATAATTTTTTTTATAAAAAATATAAATAAATAAATAAAAAATATTTTTGTTCTTCTGTTTTTAAATCATTAATAAACTTGAATTTAATTTCAAGTGCTGCGATAACTCTCATAAATAACAGTAATAAATGCTATAAGCCGATGAAATGTTTAGCTACTCATCTAGCATTCTACACACACACACACGCACACACAGAAGACAAATCAACCAATCTATATTCCAGTTTGGAAGCCAACCACAAATTGTTAGTACCTAAATTCAAATTCGATTTGTACAAACACACACACATATGAAAATACAGATCAAACATTCAACACACACACGCACACACAGAACCGTCGGGTTAGCTTAGTCTCCCAACTCCCCTAACCGCCCTCCCAAACCCAGTCCATTACCAGCCACAGCACATTAAACAGAAATTATAATTTTTTGAAGGCCAGGCGCGACTTCTGATATCATTACTCCCATCTAATTCCGATTGGAGCAAAGCTTTTAAGCTTGACACTTGCGCGACAGCGACGCATGCGCTGTGGAACTCAATGTGTGTGGGAGCATTTGTGATGTGTGTGCTATGCATGTGTGTGGGTATTTATCTGTTTTGTGACGTCACAGCTGCGTCCTGAGTGAACTTTTGACACGAATCTGCATGTCGGCTGAAAATTGCAGTTGATAAAGAATATTTAAACATAGAAAAACATGTGTAATCAATCGATTAAAGTCAACTATGCATATAAAGTAAAGTAAATGAATTTTTCACTATGTAGTTGTAAATTGTTTTGGCTAATTTTTAAAAATCTTTAAGTAAATTCAGTGGAAATTCGTTTCACGTTTTAAGCTGGAAACCTGGAAAATTACACTTATTTTGCACACACCCGAAAGTTTCGTCTGAGCTTAGAAGCTTGATCAAAGTTGAGCCCAACTAGGATGCGATAAAAATTCAAAATGCAGTCTGGAAAGAGTACGAGTAAGGGAGTGAGAAACAGAGAGAGGGAGAGGAAGAGAGAAGGAGTAAGAATGAGAGGGAAACAGGTGCATGACTCGAACTACAAACTGATCTCTGCCCCATAAATTCTCATCTAGCATCGATGCAAAATAATAAAAAAAATAAATTAAAAAAAACCTTGGGCAATTTTTGCGTCTCTCCCCCTCCACCATTCAGATTATTATTATGTGTCGCTGTTGCAGTCTCGGCCATAAACCACTAAGCCCCACTTCGGCTGGAAATGTCTCTCGAGTCTAGACTTCATTAGCGACGTAATATGTGGAATTTATGTGGCAGGCATATTAAAAAATAAAAAAAAACACCAGATAAAACTTAAAAATCCAAGCTGATTGAACCAGTCTATGTGATAACTGGATATCAAAAGGGGGTGGAAGAAAACTCATATTCATCGTAAGCATAATTTTATCAGAGTGCAATTTTGGTAAATTTCCCGCACAATGATAACAATTCTTGGTCCGCTTATGAGTATAATGGGTAAGATGAAAAACTGGTTTTAACTCTTCGAGAAAGCAGGAAAACAGGCAGGCAAAACAAATTGCCAAATCTTTAAAAAATTCTACTAAATTCACATAAACCCACATATTTAAATACATATCACACACACATACGCAAACTATATGCTTATTATTTATTACTCAATTGCTTTAAAAGTGTGTGTGTGTGCGAGTGTGCTGTTAAAAAAATGTGAGCGCCAAAATATAAAAAACGTGCAATTCTGTGTGTGGAACACAAATGTGTGGATTTCAAAATACTCTCGCACACACACAAATATGCGATACTCTTCAGCGTAAAGCTCTCTCGGCCCACACCACTTGTAGTAAGAGACGAGCCAGGCTGGCTGGCTAACTGTTCGTTGTTCGTTCGTTCGTTCGTTGGTTGGTTCGTGTTGCTTCGTTTCGTCGTTGTCACTTTGCGCGCTGCTTCGCTTCGGATTGTAGCGTTTTTTCGTATACCAATCAGTTGTCAGTTTGCATCCAACTAGAAAGCAGTTAACGAACAGAGAGTCCGTTGCGTTTGCGGTTAAAAGCCACGAGGTCGTTCAGCGTTAAGCGCGATACTTAACCCCAGCAACAACGTCACCAACAACAAACCAAAAAAAGCAAGCAAAAAGTAAATCGAAGAAGAAATGCTTTGATCCGTTTTGATCACGTGTTCTGTGTTCCTCCCAAATTCGCATACATATTAATGTATATATATTTAAACTGTGAACGATATTTCGAGTGTGAGCACAAAGCACGAATTAGCAGGAGCAGCAAAGTCTCGTAAAATTCAAAATCAAAACATTTACATGTGAACAACACAAAAAAAAAGAAAAAAAAGTGAATACAGCATAAAAGAAAATACAAAAAACACAAACACACACACATACACACAGAGAAACGACAAGAGCATAATAAACTTAACTTTTGAAGAATGTGCGTAGTAAGGAATTAAAAACAAAATACCTTAGCAAAAAAAAAAGATGCGAAGATCTTTCTCATTGGGTTTTTGTTTTTTTTTTTTTACTGCCGGTACACACAACCAACACACACACACTAGTGCAAAATCAAAATAGCTGCTCAAATAAAAATTTGAGTAAAGCGTAGAATAGAAGAATACAAAAAATAAACAGTAAACGTGCCTTTATATACATATCCATACATACATACAAACATATGCATATCAATTTTTTCATTTGAACTTTAAACACACACAGACATACAAATGTATATACATATAAATATATATATTTATATATAGTATATGCATATGTGTGTAGAGATCGCTAAGTGTGTGTGTGCGCACGCTTTCATTGAATTCTTATACGAATTCCAATTAATTTCTGTATGCGTCCAATTGGCATGAATTGGTGACGTGACGCGATCTCTCGCTCTCTCTTTCTCTTTCGCTCTATCTCTCTTAGCAAAAGGCGTACTCTTTAAAAAGCTTTTTATAGTTGCTCTTGTTGTTTTTTTTGTTGTTATTATTCCCAATGTAAATACAGTTTAATTTGAATGTTTTAGCTCAAGCAACAGCAAAAAGCCGCCCACTAAAAACAACAACAAAAACAATACATCGACATATATATGCGTATATGAACATATATATTTACATACTAATGCTTATCTCTATGTAGAATCGATCTATGTGTGCGTGTGCTCTGTCTAAGAGTGTGTGTGTGTGTGAGCAACAAATTATGCCAGTTAGCCTGACGCTAAGCTAAAGAATCATTAATTAATGCACAAAACCGGCACAAGTTTTGCTCAAAACAAAACAACAACAAAAATATATAAAAAATAACTATTTAAATGCACTATAAAGAGAGACTCTTTTAAAGTGTTAATAAATAAAGTGCATAAAATACATAGTATAAATATTAATAACAACATTAACAGCAATAACAACAACAAAAGCAACATCATCATCAACAACAAAAAGCCACTAAGCATCTACTATATTTCCTACTGGACTTGAACAGGTAAATAACTCGAAATCCAATAAGAATATATTCTAATAGATATATCAATAGCACTTTGTAACTTTTGACCAATTAGCACAGCAAGCGGAATAGAACAGTTACTTGTGCGTAAAGCTCTCCTTTTAATTTCTTTCACTTTATTTACTTCTTTCGTGTGTGTGTGTGTGTGTTTGACTGCAGCAGACATGGCTTTGATTTTGATTAGTTTTTTTTTTGGTAGTTTTTTTTTTGTTTTGTTTTGTTTTGTTTTGTTTGAAAGCTCAGTGCAGAGATCTTAATTAGAGCACTGCTGATAATACGTCTAAAAATAGCCACGCGCTTTTGCTGATAGCAGACAGGCACTGAGCATAGCGCGTGTCGTCGTTTTTCCCGCATTCGTTTTGTCGTTTTGTCGAATGTCGTTTGTCGTTTGTCGTTTGTCGCCGCTCTTCTCTTCATCTACCCCTTTTTTCAGGTGTAGTTTTTGTTAGCTATGATGGATGCAAGAATTGCTCTAACTCGTAATATCAGCTGTCACACAGACTTTTAATGATTTCACGTTTGCAGGACAACTTAACTATTCAAGTTTGTTTTTTTTTATTGACGAAAATTTTAGTGGTGATCGCCATAGTTTTGGCGCCAATGTTCAATTGGTCGCCATGTTATTCAGAAGATAAATGTATAAATTGTAAATTAGCTTTTGCTTTTATTCTAAGTATAGACAGGTGGAGAAAAGTTATGAAGAATTTGTGGAATATGAAGATGTTGGCTGTACTTTTCCCCATAAGGGAGAATGCTTCCCACATTCGATGCAAGCAAATTTTTTCAAGAAACATTTAAGATGATTTATTTGAATAAACGGGTAGTTTTTTAACTTTAACGATTCACAATAGAATCGCGAAATTTAAAGAACGTGACTACCCAACACAGTGGAATTTATTTATTCATAAACATATTTTATATTTATTGGTTTATTTCGTCATAAAAGTAACAAATTTATTTGCTATTTGTATTTATTGTCTGTATTTAAGGCATTTTTTTTTCAAGTTTTCTGTTCGTACGAACATATTTTATATATATTTTGACTTAGTCATTTATGTTAATTGGAAGTGTTAAAATTGCAATATTACAATAACTAGCAACTCGACATTAATATCAACTGCTTAAATTTATTTTTATTAAAATTTTGCATTAGCATTTGCAGTTTATTCTTCCGTTTACACATTGTTTATTTGCCAGTAATTTTCTAAATTTTTCAAAACTAAATTGACATTGAAATTAGATTTAGCACAAGAGATTAAATAAAATGGGTCGATTTTGTAGTGATCTGATCTGTGTTTGTGATAAGTGCTGTGCGTATTTTCACTGTGTGTGTGTGTGTGTGTGTGTGTGTAATTATTTATATGGCTTATCAATAGCTGGTGTTAATTACTACTGACAAAAGTGAAGAGTATTCGATTTGAGCAAATGAGACTACAACAAAATCAAGTCGTTGCGGCTAAACTTAAATTCGAAGTGTGAATTTAAAAAAAAAATATGCATATATAATAAATATATCTTTGTCTTTGTTTAAAGACATACATCCTCAATATAACTATAATTCAACTTACTATTTTTCTGCTAAAAATTGCTTTTCCATGCATCATTCATTGATCGATCGATCAATCAAAAACGATTTGCACTGAAAGAATCATTGCATTGCTTTACAATCCTCTCTCTCTATCTCTCTTTCTCTTTATTACTCTATCTCTCTGTCGCTCTTTCTATCAAACGGTCTTCCTCTCTGATCGTGAGGCGCGTGTTTCTCTCTTTGACCTTCCTCACGGCACGTGTAAAGCGTCAACACAAGTGCGAAAGAGATGGCAGATTTGCAATTGCAATAAGCATTTAAATTTGAATGCACTTCTCCGTTAATTGAGTTAATAAATTATTAGCAAGCAAAGACCGCCATGATCTGCTCTTTTTGAATGGTGTATTTTTTTCTAGAGAATTTATTTATTTTGCTAGCTATTTATCTAAATTTAAATGAAATGATTAAATTGATGAAAATGAAGAAACTCGCTCAGTTTTGCTGCTGCCACTTTTGACGATTTCTTTTGCATTCCATGCCACTGAGTGTCGATGTGGGAAAGAGAGGGCGACACTTTCTGCAACATTATTGCAATGAGAGAGAGAGAGAGAGAGCGTTACACAGCGATAAACGAGAAGAGCCAGAGCAGAGCAGAGGGCTATGGCGATGGCGATGGCGAGGGGGACACTGCAAATGATTAATTTACACCAGCGACCAAAGGCAAACTATGGGAAAATGAGTAAAGTAAATAATATTAAAAAACCTGTAAATGCATGTGCATTTCATTAATAGGCATTCTACAGCAATAATTAATTATTTTTTAATTTATTTATTTTATATTATTGTCTTCTTTCTTACACTGCAAGTGTATAGGGGGCAAGTCACAAAATCGTGTAATACTAGTGTATGATAAATCATAAACTCTAAATTATTATATTATTACAATATTATAGCCACCAGTAACAATTTCTTGTGGGTGGTTTTAGTGCAGTGAATGCCCGCAGTGATAAATATATTTATTAATATATATATACATGCTTATATATGAACATTTGTGTAAAGGCAACTGGTCGAGCTACTAGCCAAGTAGAAAGCCACATGGCAACAGTGTCTGACAAAATGATCGTCGTATGTGTGTATGTTTGTTATCTCAGTTGCGTTTTTTTGTGATAAGCACAAGGCACAAAGTGAGTGCGATAAAGTGCCAACATTTCGAGTGCATCAAGTGGGGCATTGTTGTGAGTGCATCTCCTCGATAGATTAATCATCTATCTACGTGTTTCCATAAATATTGCCAGCTACTCCCTAGAAACGCTAATTTACAAAGTGTCGTAAGCCCGTGGAAGAGTTTCCATTCGTGTCAAGTTTACTGTAATATATCCAAAAGGTCGTGTGAATATAAATATTTATTCAACTGCACAATTCGCAGTACACAATATTAATCGTACTTAATACTTTTAGTCAGGTTGTCAAACCATAAATTAATTTACGTTTCGATTTCGACCTTGGAATGTGGAAAATTAAGATAAAGATTTGGATCCGAATGTTCCAGTCGAACCCAACTGTGGAAAATGAATACTATGAATACTCAATATTAGATAAGCTTGGACGGTTTTTTTTTTGTAAGTATTTCCGTCATTTTGGGTCTTAAAACAATTGTTTATTTAAGTGCTTATCCCGATTCAAACGGTAAAAATTCTGATTCATTTCCGATTTAGTAGGAAGAGTCAACAGGACAACACGAATTTATAGAAATTAAGAAATGTATTTTGCTTATATATAATTCAACTCCTTTATGACATGAAAGGTCCCAGGGAAAGTTGTTTAAAATGCAGCGTAAGTTTCACTCTCGCCACATGAACGGGGAATGTTAACCAGCGGGTCAATATCACACGAATGGTGGCCCCAAAAGGTCGTCCGATCGATACCAATTCATGCAATTCGCTTTTTTCTTTTTCTTTTTCTTTTGGGGCTCAATCTTTTAAATATTTGTATGAGGAAGCTGTTCCCAGCTGGCCAAGTGGAGAGTTGTGTCGCTTTGTCGGCCAAGTAGACCACCACCAAACTGACCAGATTGAGTGACCAGGCAATCATCAGACCAAGTTGAGTGGTGTCTGATCGGCCGGCCAGCAGACGGACCGACGGACCGACCAGCTGTCAGTTATTTATTTTACATCTCAGAGGGCCGACTCTCGAGTCGTGTCTGTGTTGGAGTTGAGTTGAGTTTAGCGTCTTTAAAGCAAAGCCAACCAGCGCTGACATACTTTGCTTAATAATCCTGTTTGACGAGTTATGCCAGGCATGTGCTGTGTACAAGTATGTGTGTGTGTGTGTGTGTGTGTGTGTGTGTGTATGTATATTCTATGTATGTACATATTGTATGGTATTTGGACCTGATCTCTTACTTCCACGTAACTGAACCTGGCCATGTGCGAAGGGTTTGACTGCTTCTCATGCATAACAAGTAAGAGTGCTTTTGAGTTGGATCTGGCACGCCGAGGAGATACGCTGTGCACTCAACCCTATATCCAATTTAGAAATACAAGTTGGAACTTAAAATTTTAAGAAATGTGGAATTGCGTGGAATAAGTACAAATTATTGTGGATTTAATTTTTGCGAAACAAATTGTGAATTAAACTTAAAAATACTTATTCGAGACATTTTTGAATTTTAATAAGCATATATCGATCTTGATCTAAGCTGATTTCGTTTTACCATATTCCGAAATGAATAAATTAAAATCGAAAAAATGATTCTTGAAGCAAGTTTATAATAATCGTAAAGAAGCTGCTAATTTAATAATGCAAATACTTGATCTAAGTTAATTTAGTACCATTTTATGCTGTTTTCGAACTTAAATTAAATCTCAAACAAAGTTAAGCCTTCTGATTCGGCATTGAAGTCTCGGCATTGAAGGCTCGCAGATATTTCCCACACAATAACATTATATACCTAATACATATTTGAAATGAATACAGAGTATCGTAATAATCACATGGGCGGCTCTAAGCATATGCTGGTCTTCTTCTTTTTTCATTTCTTTTTTAGAGTTAGCAGCGATCTACTTAGCCATATCTGATAAGCACCAGATAAATGTTGCTTTCCGCACGCATAGCTATACATTATGCATGTAGATATATATATATATTACTTATATATATATCACACTTTTATCCGCCAATCTGTGCTTATCACCTGATTTAGTCAAGCTCCTTAAATGTTTATGCCCAAATGAGAAGATATGTTTTAATTATGCACATGGCGCCCTCTCTGCGATTTAATATTCTTATAAGAATGTTAGAGAAATTACGTAACGAGTTTTGGTTATTTTTGCTTAGCTGCTGAACTCACACTCTTCCCGTCTCTCCCTCTCGCTCTCTCTTTCTCTTTTGTCTTTCTTCTTTTTTTTGTTTTTATTACGTTGTGTATTTTGTTTATTGCTTTTAGTTTCTTGCTCGTTCGCCAGCTTTTTTCTTTTTCTTTATTATTATTATTATTATAATATTTTCTTAAAAGATTTACCCCTCTTTATAGCTGGCACATTTTAACGGCCTAGAGGTATGAGTTATATATATATAGCTGTTCTCAGCCAGATATAGAATTTGGTTAAACCTGACACATTTTGCTAATGAGTTGCTGTCAAACCAAACAAACTTTTCCTTTCTGTTCGTGACATTGAAAATTGAAAATTGCCAAAATTTCTTTCTTGGGGATTTTTATTTTTGTTTTCTTTGGCAAATTTGGGGCATTCGATCATTCGACAGAAATCCATATGGAGAATTGTGTAATGCATAGTTTTTTTTGTAGTATTTTTTTGAACTACTTTGTTTAATTTAGAAATTTCTAATGCTAATTTTTCGCCCACATTTTTTTATGAAACATTTCTGACTCATTTTCACCCAGTAATGATTATACATAATGATTATATATGTTTATATATATATATGTAGGTGTATGTATGTATATATTGCTTGCCCATATTATTTATTTCACTTTCATCAGCCGTAGGTCTAGATTTTTTTTGTTGGGTAGGTTTCTGTTGTTTATATGTGATTTGTGTGCGTTGTCGAATTTGTGTGTGTGTCGCCAATTGTAAATAAATATCATCATCTTTATTATTATTCATAATCACTGATATATAAAATAAATAAGCCTTGATTGTGATCGAATATGATAATATTGATTTGGAATTACAAATTGAAATATGTATATGACGCACATTATTAAAAAAGCAAGAGGAGACCGAGATTAAGTTTAAGTGTGTGAATTTAATACCGTAGATCAATAGAATAATTTGCTCTGTTTTTGTTTGGATGTCTACATTTGTTTTTACGATTTTCTATAATTTCGTTAAATGTCGCAGTTTAAAATATTCTGTATACATATATACATATTTATATGTGTACAAACATGTGTATATAGTAATGACGTTTAATCAGTGTCATTCTTATTTTTTCACATTTGCTTTTGGCGGCAACAAGTAGCCATTGGATTTGTGCTTGTGCGACGCAATTTTCGCACTGCCTCAAATTTATAGATAGTATCTACGAGATACATTTGTAAATGTGTAAATGCATTCATATTGTGCATTATTTTTAAAACGCAACGCCTGCAGTTGTATCTAAGAATAGTTTTGCAGCTATCAACGAGAAAATAAAAATGTTGACACATAAACACAATATTTATTGCAGTGCTGTTTCTTTTATTTTTATGTATTTTTTTTTGTCTGTTTTGGCTTGTGAGAATGTTGGTGGCAGTGTCTAAGGTCAGTTTGAGGTTTAGTGCAGTTATTTGTTGTGTAATTTCCAAACACACAAAGTAAACACGCTAGAAATATTATATAATGGCAATGTGACGCGAACGACAACCGTGACCTTATCTAAATACATATTTACACTGAGCAAAAACTAGTACTATTATTTTCAAAAGCTAATATTGGCAAGATATTTACTTGATAAAGCAGCTGGAATCAAAGAATTAAGGATAATAATTTGAATGCTGTGACATTTTACACCAATTCTAAGCACATACTCCAACCTAGATAAGATCTTGAAAGAACACTAATGCAGCTTGAATATAAGTATTAAAGTTCCTAATATTGCCACACATATTTTAAGCACATATTTGAATTGAACTTGAACTTGAAGAACAAACAGTTAATTTAGAATTTCTTTCCATGCCTGTATTTTCGCCTACGCCAAAGCTTGGCTCGGCGCGAATTCTGTGCTGTTGTTGGTGGTCGGTTGTCGGTTGTCGGTTAAGAAATGCTTATAAAGGTATTCAAATTCTTGGAAAGAACTAACATGTGTGCGAATTATCTGCACAGGTATTTCCAAGATACTCTCTTACACACACGCACACTAAGACAAATACATATAGACACACATATGTACATAACAATAGCAACGATTGTTGTTTCGATACACTTCCGTGTTCTTTGCTGCTGGCAAGGTATCACGGTATTTCTCCGTCGCCAGCGCCATCGCTATCGCCATTTCTGCCTCCTACTTACCTATTTACATACACACATTCACACACACACACACTCACACGCAAATACACACACTCACACTAACACTCACTCACACACACACTGACGTAGACTCACACTTTTAGACCTAGTGCGCCACTGTATTTTATTTATTTATTTTTTTTCAAAAAAAGCGGCAAAGAAATGTTGAGTATAAAAAAAAGAAAACAAACCCAATAAAAAAAAAGACTGCGGCGATCATCGGCCGTTGTTTTTTGCGTCTCTTTCGTTAAAATTTTTGTAGTACACGCCTATATATATACATTCAGTTTTCAATGTGTGTGTGTTTGTGTGTGCGTGTGATGTGTGTTGTATTTGTTTACAGCACTCTCAAAAGAGTGCGAAAGAGAGAGAACGAGAGAGTGAATGATTAATTTTTAATGCGCTCTTTTGGCGCTCTCTGCGCTGTGGGCGGCTGTGTTATCATTTAAGAGCGAGTCCAAATTGAAATTGAGTTCATGTCTCAATGAATTGAAAGTAATTTAAAAATGCAAAATGCTCGGCTATTGATAAGATACATAACTACACACATATATATAAATACAGTATATATACATTTTTGTCAAAAAAGAGAGCACATAATATTTTTGGCTGAAAAAAAAGAAACAAAAAAAAAAAAAGAAACAGAAAAAGAGCGCCACCAACATTTGAAATTCGTGCAAAGTTCGTTTCAAGCTGCAGTCAATCTCTCCAATGGCTTCTTATCAGTGTCCCCTTGCAGACAGCGCGGCCAGTGTCAATAGACTTTTGATAATAATACACGCACACACACGCATACATGCAGACCTACAATATATAAATGAATATCTATATATATATTATATATATATAACATTTATATAGACGCGGTTTGGTAGCCTTTATTTTGATTAGCTTATTAATGGTATCTCAGTCGCTGTCGCGTTTCCCTCAAATTTCTAGTTGCTTTTGCTAAATTTAGTCACAATAGCCAACGACTCTATTCAGTCGCTCACTTTTTGATGGATTTCAATTGAGTAATGCACAGTAGTACAACAAGATCATAACCCATAGCACCATTATCGTCAGTCCATTGCCGTCCTCGACGCGTTTGCTGATAGAAGCAAGTGCTCAAACACACACTCAAATATGTATATATGTATGTATATATAAAACACACTAAGTCACACACACAGTTGCTTAAGTATATAGTAAATTTTCACTCTTTCACACACCCTCTTTTCGCTTACGACTCTCTTCTCACTGTTTTTTTTTCACTTCGCTCCAAACTAATCTGAGAACATCTGTAAATTACTTAAAAGGTATATATATATATATATATATGTATGTATGTATACATGTATTTGTGCACAATAATTAATTTAAATGAAATATGAATAAATTTTTGTAAAGAAAACTCAAATTTAGAATTTCTTAGCAAAAGAGGGAAAAATAATATAAAAATGTCTAATATTATGTATAATATCATTTAGCAGACATTAAGCATATTTACATACATATATATGGCTTATATATATTTAGTAAACTAAATTCCGTTTTTCTGATCACAAAATGAACACGTAAATTTCCGTGCGTTTCAAACAGGTTCAATCAGTTAATAAATCGTCTTAAACTGCTTCTTCATGCTATGCCAATCAATTATTATTAGATAATATAATAACACCTCCGCCCCTCATCTATGGAGAGCTCGCTTTAGCCCATTAGCTGTGGAAACTATTCGTGTTCGCAATTGAGAATACTCGTCGTGTAATGATAAAATGACATGGCAAAATGATTTAACCAAATTACAATTAAATTAAAGCAATTGACATTAATGCGAACGTGGGATCAATTGAAACTCTGTGTGCGGCATCATTTGTAGAGGTCGACTGCTAAATGCATCAGTTAGTGGTAATCAATTGAATCTCAATAGAGTTGGGAGTACACTAAGCAAAAACGCCAAAATCTCTCATTTTAGAAATAAATACAATTGTATTGGTTTCTACAATAGGCATATTTCTTATGATACAAAATATATACAAAAATATTTGTTTCGTCAATCGGCTTATGAAGTTTTTAAAAACACTTTTATGAATTCAGAACATTTTAACATCAACAAAACATTACTTTTTATTTTGAAAAATTTAATGTATAGTTTTTTGATAATTATTTTATACAGTTTTATGAAATTAAAAATTGTCTGCAGCGATAAACAAATTTAAATCGAACAAAACACAATGAAAAAAGAATACTTCCTTTATATGGTCTGTGTTTATAAAAGAATACAAGTTATTTTTCAATTATCATTTTGACGATTTCACAGCCAGGTTTACAGAGCTAATCGGTCTCGTTTTGTGTTTTGGACCTGCTCAGCTGATAATTGTCACGAAACGGGGATTTTGTATATTTTTAATTAGTACTCGCTTTCTAATGAAATATTTAAATATTATAAAAAACAAAGAACAACAAAAACAATCTCTGTTTCCCGCTCTCACTCACTCACTCACTCTCCTTCTCTCTCTCTCTTTCTCCGTTGCAGCTTTGAGTTTTGGAGTGAGCTGACGAAAGCTAGAAAGCTGCAACTCCAGAACGAATTGTTTGCCATCATGGACGGCTTTGTACAGGAGTGGTCCAACCTGCCCCGTTCCGATAATGGGCTGCACATGGATCAGCTGGTGGGTGAGCTGCCAACAGATGGTGGCTTCGAGCCACAGACACGTGCACGCTCCAACACGTGGCCCTGTCCCCGGCCCGAGAACTTTGTGGAGCCGGTCGATGAGTTGGACAGCACCAAAGCGAGTAATCAGCAGCTGGCAGGTTAGTCACTTATACACATCCCATCAAATCAACAGATGCAGTTTAAATGCACATATAAATATATAAAAATATATATATATATATGTGTATATCTATCCACAGATCCGCAGCAGGCGATGCAGAATGCGAATGCGGCCAAAAAGAACTCATCGCGTCGAAATGCATGGGGAAATCTATCCTATGCCGATCTCATAACGCACGCCATCGGCTCAGCCACCGATAAACGCTTAACTCTGAGCCAAATCTACGAGTGGATGGTTCAGAATGTGGCATACTTTAAGGATAAGGGCGACTCGAATAGCAGCGCTGGCTGGAAGGTGAGTTCAGTTGCAGTCCTTTGACCTCAATTTCAGCTATTACATAATGCGAACCGGTTTCTACTTTTCACCAACTTGTTGCAAACATACGCTTCTTGCTGTTTCCCATCATTTAGCAACATTTGTATTGTTTTTTTTTGTTTTGGTTTTTTTTTTGTTGCACCACAACAAGAAAACATGGTCAAGTTCATGGCCAAAAGAGCGTGAGTGATGACAAGCAAAGAGTCAGCTACCAACTGTTGTTATTTTTTTTCTTCTTGTTTCTTTTTTATTGCTTTGTTAGGTTGCTTTTTTATTGTTGTTGTTTTTTTTTTGAGACGCTCGTTATGATATTGTCACGCAATGTGCTGTGCATTGAAGAAAGTTTTAACTACAAATGCTTTATTTTATGCTTTATTTATTTAGCTAGCGCTAAAAGGTTGATACTTATAAATTGTCCGTTACCATAATAACAATAGTAAGGTTTACACTTAAAGCTATCACTTAAAAATAGTTGCCATTAACAAAATAAGTTGTAATTTGAAATGCGTTTTTCTGTCTGATGCATTTGAGATCTGAGTGAAGTTGGTTCCAAGACCTTAAAATTTGTTGGTAACAACTAATTACATTATTAGTTCGACTAGATTGGATATACTTGCGTTGGTTCCGATTACTTTGTGTAAATGGGTTAATGTCTTAGCATTCATTTATGCATTCCCGAAGTCTAAGGTTAAATATGTTAAAAGCGTGATTGGAAACATGGTCAAGATAGCGTAGATTATATACCCCTAAAAGCTACCAATAAATCGCATTTATATATAGACTTCATATCTGTTATCGAGGGTGCAGTTTTTAAATGAGCCACAACAAATTTGGACAAACGCAAACAGCTAAAAGCTTTATTATGTGTATAATTCATTGTTATAATTATTAAAAGAGTCACACTTAATTATATCAATATCGACCATAAATAATAATAAAAAGTATGGACAGTTGAGCTGTTGAGCTAGGGTATGTGTTATTCGTTAGCTTTTCTTGTCTTTCGTTCTCTTTTTTTTGTATTATTCTCTTCATTTTGTATTAATTTTTACATATTATTCGAGTTCAGTTTGTTTGTGAGTCGGTCAGTGGCCAGTCTCAACGTCATTCGCATCGTTATTCCCCTGGCCATTTGCACCGACGTCGTCGTCATCGTCATCATTGTTGTTGCTGTCGTCTGCTTCTGCTTCTGCTGCTGCTGTTGCCGCTGTTGCATTGTTTGCATTGTCGTATTTTGCACTTTGTTGTGCTTGTGCATGTTACTTAATAAATACATGAAATATTACACATGCTCGTTAGTTTGCCTACCCAACGGCCCCTTCGCCACCCCTTTACAACCATAGCGACCCCTCCATTTATTGACTGTCTGCTTGGACCACGTCCGTTCACTCAAAGTTGCAATTAATGCGCTTTTATCTTCGCTATTAAGTGGCAAATCGTTGTTTTTTTTGCGTTTTGTTTACATCGATTCATACGTAAACACCAGAAGAGCAGTAACTAACACACACACACACACACTCACACTAATACGTATAGAGGGGCACGTGATCTAAAAAAATAATATATATATATATATATACATATATACATATATACGATCAATTCCCATTCATAGTCACTGAATGTGTTTCTTAGAAAATTGTAGTTTTATTGTAGTTTTTTTTAAGCCACATTGTGGTTTTCATGATTTATTGTTGGCTTTTTATATTTTTAATCAGTTAAAAGAATTCTTATTAAATGTTTACAGACTATCTTTTCCATTGACTGATAAGTACTAATGTAAACATGTATGTATATATGTAATTTTTATATATATATATTAAATTTCGCAAGCTATCAATTTGCAGCAAGTTCATTGACACTATTCAATTTAAATCTTATTGAAAATATTTACATATTTTTGTATTGTTTTATAACATTGATCGATTCTGTTGAATCTACATATATTGTCATACTAAACTTTAATTGCACCAGGCAATCTTATCAAATTGTGTTGATTTTTTAGCCGATTCTCATTTGACATAAATTTGGCATATTTATTGTTTCACCAAAGTAAAATTTGAAATTGAAAATAATTAAAAATAATGCTTGCATTATTATAAGTTAGAATTGCTTAGTTAAGATTTCAAGCTAGTGCGAGCTTATCAATTTAGTTATGAATATAAGTGGCTGTTGTTAGACAAATACTCAATGTGAATGTTATATGTGGAGTGGAAATATTTTTATTTTGTCAAAACCAAACAAATTACTTAATTTGAAAATTGAAGGGCGCTTGCAGCTATAATTTACAAAGCTATTTGATGCATATGATGCATATGTGGAATAGATTAGATCTGTATACAATTCCTGGCCTAATCACTCGAGCCTGTCTCCCCATCATTTCAATATTTGCTCTTCCAGGCAGGTCAAGGTAGCTTTAACTCAACCAACTAAAGGCAATTACATTGTACTAAAATGAATGTCTGTGGCTAATTTAATCATTAATTATGTGCCAGTTTTCCTTAGAAGTATGCCTATCATTATTTTCCTTGGAACTGAATCGCATTTTCATTCGCATTCGCATGAAATGCTGTGCGTCATGCACGTGATTATTTTGGCTCATTGCTGTTATTGTTATTGTTGTTATTGTTATTGTAGTTTAACACCTCGCTGTCTGCGCATTTAAAACAAAACAAAAAAAATACAAATAAATAAAAATATAAAAAAAGGCAAGAAGAATGTGCTGCACTGGCGACATCTGAAACTTCATTTCCAGCGAAACCCCAATATACTCGTACTTTTGATGATGTGAATCGCGTTCTGATTGTGAGTTTGAGTACGCGAAGTTATTGTTATTGTTTATAATTGTTCGTGTGTGTGTTGGTGTGTGTGTGTGTGTTGGTTTGTGTGTTGGTGTGTGTGTGTTTTTTGCTATTTGTTCGCGGAAGTAGTCGGTCACTGCGTCGTTCTGTCTGTCGTTTTGTGGTCCCCTTTTTTTTCTGGGTTTTTTCGTTTATCGTTTTTTTTTTTCTTTTTGGTTTTTTTTTTTTTTTTGGCGATTACGCCGCAAAATAACAGACTGATAAAGAAACCGCTACGTAGACCAGAGGAAGCAACGATGACGTTGTGTGCTGTGCGCTGTGTTTGGGTGAAAATTGAGACGAATGCTGATTGGGCAAAGAAAGTACGCAGTTGGCATATTGGCACAAGCAAGCGCACAACAAATACACACTCACACACACACAACAGCAGCAGGGGGTTTCTGGCAGTTCCAGCAGCAAGTGCCGGCATCCGTCAGATACATTGGCGGCTGCGCCTGTTGCTGTTGCTGTTGCCGCTACAAACATGTGCAGCCGTGCCTATTTTTAGTGTTGCAACTTTCCGGTTTTATGCTGCCACTGCCACGGCTGAAAGGGATAGTGACGACAACTGTAGTTTTTTTTTGACTTTATGCACAAGTCTTTTGGCTAATTTATGCAACATGTTGCAAGTTGTACTCTGGCCCACAGGCTTGACTGCCTCTCTCTCTCTCTCTCTCTCTCACTCTCACACACACTGCAACGTTTGCTTCGTTTCCCGGCGCTTCATCCTCTTCAATAAAAACAGAAATGACATTTGTGGAATTTTAAATTTGGATTCGCGGTCTTCGTGTGGCAGGCAAACGTTTACGTTTCACGTTCACGTTGTCTTCGTTATCCCCTCCCTTCCCCACCCATCCCCTTGACGACGGCCACAATTGGCCATTGAACCTGTGCCAAGTTTTTATTCTGTTTAGTTCTGGCTGTTTTTTTTCTATTTATTTATTTTTTTTTTATATTTTTATGTTTCTTTAAAAAAAAAAGGGGAAAAAATGAATAAATGTTTATTCTTCTACATAAATGTATCTGTAGTTTTTGGCCACGATCCTAAAAGTGTTAAAATATTTGTGGCCCAACACTTTGCGGTTTTTATTCGAACTTGATGCAGTAATTAAATAAGAACTTTGCTGATTTATTGCGAATGTTGATGCCAAGTGAGTTATATGCACTAGCATATATATTTATATATATATATATATACATACATATTCCAGTTGTGATTTGTGTGAGGTCTTTTGTTGACATGATAAATGGGCATATCTCAAGAAATATGTACACCTGCTCAGTTAATACCACTGTTAACATTTTAATGCACAACTTTGCAAATACTTATCTATTGTGCTTGTGGTATCAACGCACGTAATCAGCTCCTTTCAAGTGGTAATTTTACACGTGTCCGATATCAGTGCATATTTTAAAGTGCTGGCCTTGCCACCCATTCCGAGGGGGTTTCAAGACTAACAATCATTTATCAGACTTGTTTTATGCCCAGCACTAGTTACGTACTAATCAGTGTTAATAAAACTAAAAAAAAAAAAAGTTCTAATAATAAATAAATAAACCTGAAATCTTGCCCAGATTAATGTTCAAGTACAAATATTTTATAAAAGCATCGACGACAGCATTGTTATTTGTATTTTTTCTACTGTTTAACATTTTTGCCTGCCAAGCTTATGCCTTAAATCTAATTTACATTGTTGTAACTTGTTTGTTTTAAGTAATAACTAGAACATTAAACACATTTGTGTAGTGAATTTCCGCCTGCAACTGATCAGTTTAGTTTAGCTGCTACTGTTGCTAACGGTGCAGTGGAAAAGCAGTGCAAAAAAGGGCATAACTCATTATGCATTCACAAACACAAATAGACATTGTGTGGCGCCTTTAAAACTGGGGTTGGAGAGCTAAATAATTCCATTCATTAACTGCGTTTAACCAGAGTCGTTTGCGTAATCAATTTGACACTTGGAGCAGCCACTTGGCTTGCAGTGAGAGAGAGAGAGAGAGGACCGGGCAGGGGAGGGGAGGAGCCTCGTGTATGCCATGTGCCGATTCGAACTGCGTCTTAGCAAAAAAATACAAAATACAAAATACAAAACACAAAACACAACAAATGCAGCTGCACTCGACTGCAATTTAGACGAGGGGCAAGCAAAATAAAGCGAGACAGCATGCAAACAAGAAACAGAACTAAAACCAGAAACAGACTAACAAAAAAAAAAAAACAAAAAAAAAAAAATCAACAAGCAACAACAAAGATATATTTATATATATATACATGTCTAAATACTATTTAGATAGATACGTATGTGTGTTAAGTATACGCCGCATAACACGCTCTCTTCTTGGTTTCTAATATGCTTTTGTATTTTACGACGCATTTCAAATAAAACAATAACATGCATTATAAATAAAAGGTAAGAAGAAAAATATTTTTGTTTTCCTCAACATTTGACTAGCTCAATAAAATGAAACGTGCAAATACTGGAAAATAATTGTGCACGGGAAGAAAAACAGCGATTTAGATGACTGACACAAAAGAGAGTGAGAGGAATGCCCAAGAATGAGCGAGAGAGAGAGAGCGAAAGACAGAGAGAGAGAGAGAGAGAGAGATCAATTTATATTAAGTGTTTATTTATAAATAAATAATAACCTTGCACGTAGAGCGCCTGTCGATCCGATCTACGCCCGCTTACAACACTTATCTCCCACTCGATCGCTCGATCTCTCAGACTACCGATCACTTTACCTCTCCCTCTCTCTCACTCTCACTCTCTCTCTCTCTGTCGTGAGCAGTCTGTGGCATGCTGCATAGTTTTGATAGCCGTCTACGTTTGGTTTTTTGCATTTTATTGTTGTTCTGGCTTGTTGGTATGCTGTGTTAATATGTCGTAGTTGCTGCTGTTGGTGTTGGCTGTCGCCGCTAACTGTACCGGCAATTGCGTAGTAGTCGCTTGACGCTTCTGGCACACGCCCACTTTTCGATTCAGCTGCGACGTCAGCAGCTTCGGCAATGGCGACGCGGAAGCAGCCGTGCCTCCGTTTGTCAACTGCCTCTAGTTGTGTCATTATGGGGGTTTTTGCTATTTTATTTTTTATATGTTTTTTTTTGGCCTTTCAGCCATAGTTATTTCGTCATTTATTAATATTTTAATTGCAGGATAGTCGCCAAAGGGAATCGTTTCAATTTATGTATGCAACTCGGCTGAAAATAAAATATATTTAAATAAATATACGCGTTCATTTGTTACTAAATTGTACAAAAATAGTTGAAGCTTTAAGTGAAATTAATTGAATTCAAGCAACAGCTTTCAGTATTAAGCAAAATCCAACAATGAAGTTGTTTACATTAAGAAGACTTTTAACCAGAAATTAAGATCATCAATCTCAAATGAATAATGTGTTGTAAAAAAATCCAAAAATTCTTAAATCCAATTTAAAATTAATATAAAAGTTGCAATTTAATTCATATAAAATTAAAAATTATTTGTTTAATTAAAATTTAAATAAAAAAGACTAAATAAAGTAAATAATAAATCTGCTGCGAAATGGTCCAACATTTGCTGCAAGAATAAACACAATGCGAACATAAATTGTTAAATTTCAGTAGCTATTCATATGTAAAGTGAATAGTTATTTATTTATTTTTTATTAAAGGAAAAAAGAGAGAGTTAAGAAAGAACTAAGAAAAATATGCAAATTTCTCTGTAGTATTCTGATGCACCCATCAGAAATTGCCGGAGACGGATAAAGGAGTTTCTCACTTAAGCAAATTTAACTACCGAACACTTCCTATACACGAAGATCTACCAATTCTTTTAATTAATAATCAAGAATGCTGCTCAAAATGCTCAATTAACTGTTCAGTGTTTCTAGATACGGTCGTACCAATAAGCAGCTGCAATACAATAATATAATTTACACGTACACCCAATCCGAATTATATAGTTGTTTCTCGGATTCTCGGATTCTAATTGCGTCGCATTTGCCAGTTTGTACAGAATTTTGCATTGTCCGAGGTTAGTGGCATTTGTTGAGCTACTTTGCCTCTAGAAACATTGGAATTTTGTTCAGACTCGCCCCGAGTTTGTTGCACTAATTAACGCCACCGTCAACGTCTGCCTTTGGCCATAAAATTGTATTTTTTTTTTATTTTTATTTTTATTTTTTATTTTTATTTTGGTTGCTGCTTTGCCTCGCATAAAAATGCAAAAATGCACACTACTTTTCAGAGTGTGCACGATTTATGCGCCAAATATCGTCTGGCATTCTCAAGTGTCTGGCAGCTCAGCCACAACAACACACACATACACACACACACACTAAGACACCAGCGATATTTCGTTTCTGTGTGTGGATTACAAGGCCATCCAACAAGGCGCAAGTGGCGTTGAGTAGGTGTTAAGAGCGATACTTCAGAATGTTTCAAACAGCGTCCGTTTTTTATTTTATATATATTTATTTCTAATCAAAAAAATTAAATTGAAAAAAACAACACACGTAACACAACACAGCGCAATATTAATCGCTTTAAGAAGAAAAAATGATCAAATGAATATTTGCATGTAGAAAAATAGATTATCATCTCAACAAACGTTTTAATTTAATAATATATATAAATTGTTTGTTGATCATTCAAAATACATACAAATATAGGTGCCATAGTTTGGCATTTAATGAACTTTTTAAATAATAAATAATGCATTAGCCAATAGCCAGCGCACTTCCAAACTGGTTTCCAATGGCCCAAAATAAACAGCAACAACAAAAAAGTAATGACAAAATAAATTAAAAATTTATTGAGAAATTATCTCATAGAACGAGCGAGGGTGAGCGATGCTGCCACCAGGCAATAAATAATAATGCAATAATAATCAAAAAAGCCATAAAACCGAACAGGCAGAGAGACACTGATCAAAGAAGGCCAACACAGAAATCGTCAAGAAAAAAACCAAAAAACTTTTTGTGGCCAAGATAAACTGTTTTATAGCCTGCAACAACGGCTCAAGAAAGAGCCAGAATATGTGTCTGACCGTGTCTCAAGCTAATAAAACTAAATGAACGTGTTGCAAATTTCTGGCACACGGCTGCAATTTGCCATAACGAAAAAAAGGAAAAAAAACCTGTATGCGTGGGCGTGGCCAAAAGCAGTCGATGACAACTTGAATTGCCACTGCTTCAACTTCAGCCATGTCTCCAACTGTTGGTCAGAAGTACAACTACAACAAAATACAAGAAAGGGCAGCGCGTTTATCATTTGGAATGGCTCAATTCATATCCGGCTAATGGCAAGGGCGGCACCAAGCGGAGCGGATGGGGCCAGCTAATGGGGTCCACTGCTCATAAATTTCAATTGTATTAAAGCTTCTACTTATTCAATTTGTTTAAGCAACTCGCTCGCTCGCTCGCTCGCAAGTCGCAAAGCGCAACTCGCTTTAAGCCACGCTCTTAAACCTGCTCCAAAACGCTGCCACGCAATCAATCATGCGGCTAAGTAACATGACCAGCGGCTGTGGCTTAAACAAACAAGGACGGGGACAGGCATAGGGCTAGGGCGGGGGAGAAGGAGAGGGACGAGTAAGGGGATTTGTCCAGTTGCATCAGCTCGAGTGTAAGGCTAAACTTAATGAATGTCATCAACTTCATAAGCAGACAAACAAACTTGTTTGAGGGCAAAACTGAACTGAAGTGAATTCAATTCGCTTCCATTTCGATTGCATACATTTTGGGGCAATGTCCTCGATGCCACACAAATTGTACATAATTTCGCTTGATTTCGCTGCTCAGTTGTTGTTTTTGTTGTTGTTGCTGTTGCTGTTATTGCTCTTGTATCTAGTTGAATGGGTAAAGTTTTTTTCTGGTCTTGCAGAACCTTTTGGCCATTCAGTTTGCTCGTTGCCCGTCGTCGAGACAAACGCGACACTTATGAACTGTTTATGGACTGCACTCCCATATTGCTCAATGGCAGTCAGACATATAGAAACACACACACAAACACACACACATTCACACACATTCACACACAATCACAAGGCTAGACACTTGTTAGCGGGTTTAAGGATTTCTGCTTATACTATTTATATTTTCCACACTCAAAAACAAAATTCCTTAAGTAATCAAGTTGCGAGAAATGCATTTCAATTAATCTAAATTCTTTAAATAAATATATTAATAATTAATAATAATTAATATGGATACCTTTAAAGGTGTGCTTATCTTTTAGCATATTGTTTTATTTATTTTGAAGCAAAGTATTTTTGCAAGCACTCTTTTTAATACTTTTTTTAATTTTTATTTGATTTTTTTCAAGCAAAGAAATTTTACGCAATTTTTTTAATACATTTTTTTATATTTTAGCTCAACATTTTTGTACATTTTTTATTTTAAAGTTTTTTTTATAGGCAGAAACTAAAGATGTGCAGGTAAAATTTAAATGGAGCTGCAATTTAGGATTTTCGGTACAGTTTCCGTTTCGGTTGTCTGCGCGCTTTTGGTTTCCGCAGCCATTGCAGGCAGGCGCCAGTTCTCCAGCGATTAATCGCCAACTTTCTGTTTGGCTTTGTCGCCAACTCAAATTCATAAAAGTTTGCCCAGATACCAACGCAAAAAAAAAAAGAAAAACAAAAAAAAATAGAAACAAAAAAACTTTTGCTTTTCATATCATGGCCGTATCATCACATCATCATTGGCTCGATAATGCTGCTAGTTTTATGTTCGCATATCTTTACAATATTTGTCCAACTTTCTTAGCGCTCGCTGATGGGGGTGCTTGGACTGAAATGGAATGGAATGGGCCATATCAGCATCAATGACGCTTTTGCGAACGGGGCAATTTAGTCGAGGCCAATTTGATAGTCGTTCCGCAGTCAGCATTGGGCTGAAAGTTGTTGGATTGCTCAAGTTTTTGCTGGCCTCAAATTATTTTTTGATACACAAATTGTAAAAATATTGATTTAGCTTATGACTTCAACTGACTCTAGAAACATGAAATACATATGAGTTTTAGCTTGAACTGCTTACTTTTTTGGACTGAGGGTATTTTTCGGTTATTTATATTAAAAAAATATGCTTTGACGCGATCAATATTTAATTAAACAATGACAGGTTTACATGTGCTAAAAATCAGCTCGTAACCCAACAAATTGGGCAACATAAAAGCCCAAAAACAGAAGGCCAAATAATAAAGCATAAAATTAGCAAAAATTACCAACTGACTGACAGATTGATAAACCTACAAATGCGGCTTATTCTGGCTGCGATTTGGGCCCTTGCAGGTGAATGCTAAATGGACAAAAAAAATATATATGCATATCTATTTTAATGGCAAGTGTCAAAAAAGCAACGATGATGGGAATTAGAAATGCAAATTTTGATTGGGATCCCACACAGACCCCTAAATGCCAAAAAGCAGCACAAAATATGTTTAAACAATTAATTAGACTGGAGAATAAACATAAACATGCGATCAGGCGTGGCTGATGCTTCATGCCCAGGCCATAAATTTCTTGATCCGGCAAATGTACATCATGGATACGAATGGTGTACGAATGGTGTACGAATTTGTTTAGTCTTGCCCAAGTGTTGTTTACAAATTAGCTAGCAAAAAGAAAGGAAAAAAAATTGTTAAAACAATTGATTTTGAATTGAGAAAAAAAAACTGCAAAGAAAACGAGCTGCGTTTAAAACCGGACGGACAAGTTTATTTTTTGTTTCTTTTTTTTATTTTTTGTTTTTTTTTTTGGGGTAGCTGGATTGGGGGCGGCAAATTAAATTTTAACTGCATTGAACTTGGCTGGCTCTATTTTCTGGTTCTGGCTACTAGCGTGCCGCAATTAGTGGCATCGGGGTTGCGGCGGGTGGCTGTACAAAAGGTGAACCTGTGCATTGAGTGTCGTTTCAAAAATTTATATCTCGATTTCACATCTAAATGCGAATAATCTTTTTTTTTCTATTTTTTTTTTTCAGTTTGCTTTTTTTTTTATTGCTTTTTTGTGTGTGTGTTGAGTTCAGTGCTGGGTTCACTTGATTTGTGTGTGAGAATTGCCGCAGCTGTTTAGCATTCGAGCGCGATTTCTTTATTACTTTTATTTCATTTTTGAGTTGTATCTACACACACAGACACACACACACACACACACACACACACATATATGCGTATACTTTATATATATATTTAATGCCGATATGAATCGGTGCTTTGTACTGTGCTATATTATTCTGGAATCGCTGACCGCCCGGCTAACTGGCATTTAATTTCACTCAATGCAATTGAAGCTGAAAAATGGTATTTCGCCAAACATCATTTGCCACTGTGTATACATTTTGTATTTGTCACTTTTTTTATTAGTATAAATATATAGTATATTAATCGGAACACGACATTCAAACACTTGTTCACATTCTCTATTGACCAGCTGCATAGTCAACATTGACAACGCTGAACCTCTGATTTAAAAGTACTTTGTTCAAATTTATATAGCGCTTTTGAAATGTTACTTGAAGCCATGAAAATGTATCTTTCGCATATAAAAGCTTCATTTTGCTTTGCTTTTATGTGTGACGAAGACGGATTAATCACAAAGATTTGAGCACATTTTTAATGAATTTACTTGACTTAACTTGACGTCAATGAGTGTTACACAATTGGTTTTAAGTTGATTGTCGAATTTCCCAACATTTCATCCTGTTGCTAAAATAAAACCGGAGTTACAAATTACCTTAATATTTGGCCTACTTGTTGCAGTCACCAGTTGAGTGCAGTTTCAGTTGGCTTAACTATCAACTTGACAGTTAGTTGCGCAATCATTCAGTGGGTCAGTCGGTCATTTAATCAGTCACTTAAATAAATAAGTTTAGTATATTTATTACATGTTTATTATGAATATGAAATCTTTGATTATACAAAAAAAAAATATACAAGTTTTATATTTACATATCACTCTGTCCCTCTCTCGCTGCATGTCATTCCCCTTTCCCTTTTTAACACTTATTTGAATGCATTTTAAAGAACCTTTTCCTTCTGTCGAGCAAATGCCCACTGAGTGCATCTTGAGAGCGGTGCCACTTATGCTTGCTTCTTGTGTTTCACAAGCCGCTTAAATGCCCCCAATGACAAATGCACATATATATATATATATATATATATATATATGTATATATATTTATTTGTATATATAATGTTGTATGAGTATTTTGGCTGAAATGGAGCGCACGCTCTCAGGCAGGCTTAATACATTTTAGTGTCATAATGCGCCGCCTACTCACTGCTTACCCCCATTGCCTACCCACTGCCTACCCCTCCCTGCCTGTTCGCTGCCCATTCCAATGACCAATTACTCATACAAATCATAGAAGAGAAATGAATCAGTGCACAGCCCTGACTGACTAATAAATAAAAGCGGCTGCTCTAATAAATGTAATTGGCAATCGGGGCAGCTCGCAACTATTTCTGCATAACTGGGTCAAATTGTAAGACCAGCCGCCTGGCAACCAATTGGATGCCTGAGAGGGGGCAGGGTTGCAGAGTTGTGTGTGTGTGTATGGGGGAGGGGGTGACGTTCATACAGAGGGGCTATTTCGTTGTAATTTACGCTCGGTGCACATTAATTGTGTGTGTGTGTGCGTGTGTGCGAGTGTACACAAAAGGGCATATCCTTGGCGACAAATGGACTTGTGCTCATATACGTATTAAATTTCCATTTCTTGAATTTGGCCATACATATATGTATTTTTGGTATTTGTTGCAAGCAAATTCAATGAAGCCATTTAGTTTTCGGCTTCCTTTTTTTTCTTCTTTTTTTGCGACTCCCCCTTCACCCCTCCTCCAAAATTCAGTCGGTACGTTTTTCTTTTCATATTTCTGTGTGTTGATTTGGAGGGGTGGTACTGGGTGGGTGGTGGTGGTGGTGCGATTGGCCACGAGTGTGACCCACATACGCGTTGTAAGGCAGCAGCCCAGCGCTCTCCAACCATCTCTTCCCCCTCGCAAAGACATAATGCAGCGCCTTGGCAACTTCCCCTGCCAGCTTGCGAGTGTCCTGGAAGACGCTTTTGTCGGCATGTGGTCGTAGTCTCGTATATGAGAGAGCACACATGCACACACACACACACACACACATATCTTACGATTTAATAGCGCCAATTAGTTAGATGAATTGAATATTTTTTTTGGTTTTTTTTCGCTTTTGCCAGATTTAAGTTTATGAATATTCAATGAAGTGTGTGCCCATAAATTATGAATGCCATTTGTTAGCATTTTCGTGTAGATTTTATGGCCTTGAGGCTCAGAGCATCAGGGATGCGCTCTTAAAGCAATTTAAATATTAAATATGAAACAGCTGATGCTCAAATGGAATGCCAGAATCTCTTTAAAGAGCCGCCAAACTAATTTTGAGCTATGCACTGCCCAATCCTTTTGGCAGGACATGCGTGTGTCATCCTAAGCATAACTAATTTATGCATAATATGCCAATATTATAGTTCCTGTCCAGCGCATATAATTTTGTAAGACGATTTCCTTTAGGCGTATTAGCATAATAAAAACGTTTCACTGTTTAAATTACTGCCAAAGCAGCCAAACATGTTTGCAATTGCCAGACATGTGCCAGGATAAGGAAAAGGATAATGCGTGGGCTGGGAAGGGGGCCGATTGTGGATTGTGGATTGGGCTTGGAGGACGCACTTAAGCATTTAAATAAAAATGATAACTTTATGCAAGAACTACTACAGCAGAAAGGGTAAAGTGGCAAATGGTTGGAGCGAAGGGAAGCGTGGGCTAAAACCGAAATGTCATTACGACGACGCCAGGAGACGCCAACAGGACTCGACTGACGCCAAGTAAAAGTTTTTGACTCGCACACACAAAAAAAAAAAAAGGAATGAAGAAAAAAAAAGTTGATATTAGAAGGTCTCTAGCCTGGCGGTGTTGCTCCTGTCTGCCCTATCTCCAGTCGGCTGCCGTCTGTTGTCTGCGCACAGGTTTTAGTCGCCATACACCCGCACCCAAACACCCACACACACTCAGACACACACACACACACACACATGTCCTGGTAACGGTGATAAATGGCGCCAATGTGCCGCCTGAAGTCGCGACGCATCGCAGCCGCCATCGCATTTGGATCGGTTTTGGCAGTTGGTGTTTGGGATTGGGTTTTTTTTTTTTTTTTTTGGTGGGGTGGTTGAATCTGTGGCTGCTTTGCTTTTAGAGTTAGTTTAGTTTGTAATGCTTCATTTAGTTGGAATGCTAGTATCAGCATCACTTTTTTTTCCATATACGCCACATTCATTCAATTTACCCAAAAAAATTGTAACCGATGACAAATCCGCACTAAACGTGTTTGATTGTTTCTATTTTTTGTTTGATGAGGATGTGTTTGGTGTGTGTTTTGTGGGTGTTGTTTTGAATACCCTGTAAGCAGTGCATATGTGTAAAAAGGTTGTTATAAACTTGTGTTAATGTGTGGAACACAGGTACAAACAGACAACTCTGAGTGGATCTAGCATCATCTGTTCAGCTGTCCGCTTAAGCTCAACGCTTCCAAGACGGTCTAAGTTTATTTTAGTGATTATTTGCTTATCTCCGAGAGGTCTACAAAAAAGTTTCCAAAACTTGTTAAGTTTTGATAAGAAAATGCCACGATACATTTGAATGTCAGCTGTATGCTTTATGAATTCAATGAAGATCGGACAACAAGCACTGAAGTTGTTGAAGAATACAATTTCTATAGAAAAAGTAGAGAGTAATTATAGGGTATTTAGCAAGCGGTACACTAGTGGTACACCACTGCCAGTCACTCTTTCATGTTGCTACCTTAGGTGCGTTTAGGGGGCATGGCATGATGCTACAAATTTTATACCGTTCCGTCTGTTTGTCTAGTTTGTCGCGTTTGTCGATTTGTGTGTTGTCACTGCGTTGCGCATGACGATATTTATGACTATTGTTATAAAATATGAATTGACAGCTTAAACGACAGGCAACGACAACGATGACAATCGACAAGCGACACAGACGCAGAAGCAGCAGCAGCAGCAGAAGCAGAAGCAGACACAGGACGCGAATAAGAACGACAGCCAAGTGAAGACAACTTCCAATTAGAGAAGAACCCGTGTGTGTGTTGTGAGTGTGTGTGTGTGTGTGCGTGTGTGTGTTGTGTGTGTATATTCTAAAAACCATAAAAATGTCGTCAGACAACTGAATGGCGCAAAACCGGGAAAAGGAAACGTAACGCAAGACTTTACTATATATTTACCCTTAACCCCCCAATTCCCCATCCCAATCCCAATCACATGGCCATAACTCCACACACACACACACACACACACAGGAAGTTAACGCAATTGCTTACAAATCGTTACATCAGCGTGTCTTTGAATTGAACTGCTTCAAGCAGCACCAATCGAGCAGGATTTGCAAATTCTGCAAAAAAAAAGAGAACAAAAAAAATCGTACATTTCGAATCCGGAGACGTCTCACTAATTGCCACAATTGATTCATTTATCGCATTTTGCAGAACTCCATCAGGCACAATCTGTCGCTGCACAGCCGGTTTATGCGCGTCCAGAACGAGGGCACCGGCAAATCGTCCTGGTGGATGCTCAACCCGGATGCAAAGCCGGGCAAATCGGTGCGTCGCCGTGCCGCCTCAATGGAAACATCACGTTACGAGAAGCGACGCGGCCGGGCCAAAAAGCGTGTGGAGGCCCTGCGGCAGGCCGGAGCTGTTGGCCTCAACGATGCGACGCCCTCGCCGAGCAGCAGCGTCAGCGAGGGCTTGGATCACTTTCCAGAGAGTCCGTTGCACAGGTAACTATTAACTATTGGGCACGCAACTCGACAACTCAAAAAGTAGTTTAGCTTTTCACCTAAGGTTAAAGTTCGATTTAGTATTTTGTGACACAAGTCTTTTCATGCGTTTTCTCAACGTTTCGAAGTGCCTGCTATTCGCATTAGTTATCTCATTTAATCTAAACTAAATACCAATTACCAATTTAAACTGCATTAACTTTACAAACTAACAAAGCTAACTTAAAAATCCATGATTTCAATAATGAAAACTGAACAAACCAGATTTAAATATTCATTTCAAACTAAGACGCTCAAAGTCAGTTAGCTGGCAATTCGAATTGCTTCTTGCACCGTGTCTGAAATGCTGTTCAATCAGCCCATTCTGACAACTTGTAAGAATTGATTTTGTAAAAATGTCAGCATTATAATTATTATTAATATTATTTGGGGGCTGCACACATTTTGTTTTCAATCTGTTGTGTCCTTCTGAGCCTCTACCTTATTTTTGTTAATTTCTCCCACATTAAGATGAGCAATAAATAAATAATAAAAATTAATAATTAAGCAAATGGATTTTAGTGGAAGAATTTACAATTTAGTCTTGTTAATCATCTTTAAGTAGCAATGATTTAGATGTATGATTTTGTAACTTCTATTTGTAATTAATAAGCATGCTTAAGTAGCTTACAAATTTGCCACAAAATGCGTGCTTTAACTTACACTTAAATACTTAGTTTATTCATATATTTGAGTGCTGGCTTTCTAGCTGTAAGCGAAAGTATCTTTTGTCATTTTGGAATGCAGAAGAGTCTTAACTTTAAGTTAGCTATTTATAATTTACGATTTGACAAAAACAATTTGT